>LPNX010600406.1:345540-458932 GCA_001517045.1 Pseudotsuga menziesii
CTAAAAGGTTGCTTTACACTCGTCACAACCAATAATTTTCAAAATAGAACCCTGATCTATGTTTACTGTAGCACAAAATTTGTATCCTTTGTTTTGGACGTGCTTTTGATTTTTACTAATTTATCTAAAAGTCTTTGTATACAGAAGATTATTTCAAAGTACACGATTTTCTGCATTTCAATAGTACTCAATGCAACCTAAAACTCTTTCAGATATATGCCAGAAGTATGGAAGGTTCACAGTAATGCCACATAATGAATATGAATGGCATACATCTTACTTAGATAAATATAAATAAACACACTGCATGATAGTTATCATTGAAATTTTCAGGGTTCGAACATCTGGCCACTCAAACAAAGAAGATTATAACTTATGGGTAAAAACAATGATAAGCCATACCTGAAGGGAAACCTCTGATAGCTCCTTTGCTCAATCTTATGGTGATTATAATCTTTTATAAATTTTACTGTACAATTTTATGGTAAATTTTGGATTTCGGATGGCTATATTTATGTTATGGCGTAGCTGAAGGAAGATGCTTTAGGCAGAAATAATATGGTTTTTTGTCTATCTATTATTGAAGCTACATTGTACATTGTTGAAGCTGCCAGTCTCATTCATATCTGTTCATTTGAAGCTTGTTTGTTACAGTTAACTGCAATAATGTCTAATGATCTATATGATATTTAATTAGAGAATAGCCACATCATCTCTAATTAATTAATTTTTATAAAGAAGGTTTAGACATTAATTGTAATTAATTATACTAAATATAATAAATTTTATCCCACATGAATTTTTATTATATTAATGTAATTAATTAGGATAAAATATTGAATTATTCATAACTTACCCACAAGAATTATGAATTAATAGTTTTATCATAAAGATTATTTGAATCTGCTTGAATTAAAAATTTAGCCGACAGGCAATTTTTATGTCATTAGATTCAATCTTAGAGCATGAAATTACATTGGTAAAACATGAAATTTTATTTAGTCTCAATTTTTCAACAAGCATGTGATCTTTATTTTTATGTAGTTGTACAACCTGCAAATTTCTCTGAAATTCGTTGTGATATCCCTGAACTTAAGGGAGATAACTATAAGGTTGGAAGGAGAGAATTCTCCTTCATTTGGGATGGATGGACATAGATTATGCTATTAGGAAAGATGAACCACCAGCACTCACCAATACCAGCACTGCAGCGGACATCACGCTTTATGAGCGATGGGAGCGATCTAATCGTTTAAGCATGATGTTCATTAAGACTAAAATTTCAGCTGGTATTCGTGGTTCAGTTGATCAGCATGAAAGGGTCCGAGATTTGCTGAAAGCCATTGATGATCAATTCGTCACTTCAGACAAGGCACTAGCAAGCACCCTAATCATGAAGTTCTCATCCCTAAGGCTCACCAGTGTGAAAGGTGTGCGCGAGCACATCATGCAAATGAGGGATACTATGGCTCAATTGAGGAAACTCGAGGTTGAAATATCAGAGTCTTTCCTGGTGCACTACATCCTGAACACCCTTCCGCACCAATATGGACCTTTCAAAATCTCATACAACACACATAAGGATAAATGGTCAATAAATGAACTCATGACCATGTGTGTTAAAGAGGAAGAAAGACTGGTGATAGAATTGGGAGGAAGTGCAATGCTGGCAACGCATAGGAAGGGAAAATCTCAAGCCAATAAGAAAGGGAAAGGTAAAGTACCTCCCCAAGCTAATATTAAGAAGGATTCCAAGTGTTTCTTCTGTAAAAAGAAGGGACACATGAAGAAGGAATGCGGAAAATTTCAGAAATGGCTTGCGGACAAAGGTAATGCAATCTCGTTTGTTTGTTATGAATCTAATATGGTCAATGTCAATATTAACACTTGGTGGATTGATTCTGGATCAACAATTCACATTTCGAATTCCTTGCAAGGTTTGCAAAACCTAAGGAAGCCAGTGGGAAGTGAGCAAAGCATCTTATCAGGAAACAAGATGGGCTCGCATGTGGAAACTATAGGAACATGCAATTTAACTTTAAGCACTGGCTTTGTTTTAGAATTAGAAAAGGTCTTTTATGTTCCAAGTTTTTCTAGAAACTTGATTTCAGTTTCAAGACTTGTACATTTTGGATATTCCTTTAACTTTTCAGAAACATCCGTCAGTTTATTTTTAGAAATCTGATTATGTTGGGAATGGTATTTTGTCTGATGATCTTTACTGTATTAATTTACAAAACAATGTCACTTATGATTCAATGCATGTTCACACTGGCACTAAAAGATGTGTTATTAATGAAGATTCCTCTAAATTATGGCACCGGAGGTTAGGTCATATCTCCATAGAAAGAATTAAAATATTGGTAAATGAAGGAGTACTTAATACTTTGGATTTCACTGATTTTGAGACTTGTGTGGATTGCATAAAAGGAAAGCAGACCAACAAGTCAAAGAAAGGTGCCAATAGGAGTTCGAACATATTAGAAATCATACATACTGATATATGTAGTACAGAGATGGACTCACATGGTCAGAGATACTTCATCTCTTTTATAGATGATTACTCACGATATATGTATCTCTACATGCTTCATAAAAAGGAGGAAGCATTAGATGCCTTTAAGATATTTAAGGCTGAAGTAGAGAAACAATGCGGTAAGCAAATTAAGATCGTGAGATCAGATAGAGGTGGAGAATATTATGGTAGATACACAGAAGATGGACAAGCACCTGGGCCATTCGCTAAATTTCTTCAAGACCATGGGATTGTTGCCCAATACACCATGTCTAATTCACCCGACCAGAATGGTGTAGCAGAAAGAAGAAACCGAACTTTATTGGACATGGTGCAGAGTATGCTTAGCAGCTCCAATCTTCCTAAATCCTTGTGGACTGAAGCACTTAAGACGACAGTGTACATATTAAACCGAGTTCCTAAAACACCATTTGAATTATTGAAAGGTTGGAAACCGAGTTTGCGACATATGCGCGTTTGGGGATTCCCGTCTGAAGTGAGAATATATAATCCACAAGAAAAGAAGCTAGACCCAAGACCATTAGTGGGTATTTCATTGGATATGCTGAAAGGTCTAAAGGTTACCGATTTTATTGTCCATCTCACGGCACTAGGATTGTGGAATCAAGAAATGCAAAATTTCTTGAAAATGACTTGATCAGTGGGAGCGATCTAACCAGGAACATAGTTTCCGAGAAGGATCATTCAGAATCTCAACCTTCCACCTCAAGTGATAGATTGGTTATTGTTCACAGCACCCCTCAAGTACAAACTGGTGTTGAACAACCAATTGTTGAAGTTCCACAAGCTGCTGACGGCATTCTAGTAGATCAGGTAGTTCAAGAGTTTCCAAGAACTTTTGAACAACCAGTTGAACCACATACTTCTCAAGAAGATAGTGATACAACATTAAGAAGATCTACTAGACCAAGGAGATCAGCAATTCCTTGTGATTATGTTGTGTATCTACAAGAATCTGACTTTAACGTTGGAGCCGAAAATGATCCCGAGTCCTTTTCACAAGCCATGAATTGCAAAGAATCAGAATTATGGTACGATGCCATGAAGGAAGAAATGAATTCTATAAAGAGTAACAAAGTCTGGGATCTTGTTGAGTTGCCTAATGGTGCAAAATCCATTGGATGTAAATGGGTCTTTAATACAAAGAAAGACTCATTGGGCAACATTGAGAGATACAAGGCTAGACTTGTTGCTAAAGGATTCACTCAGAAAGAAGAAATCGACTACACGGAGACTTTCTCTCCTGTATCTAAGAAAGATTCCTTGCGCGTTATTATGGCATTTGTAGCCCATTTCGAATTGGAGTTGCATCAAATGGATGTGAAAACGGCTTTTCTAAATGGAGATCTAGAGGAGGAGGTTTACAAGAAGCAACCTGAAGGATTCCCCTCTAGTGATGGTGAGCAATTGGTTTGCAAGCTCAAGAAATCCTTATACGGTTTAAAACAAGCATCTCGCCAATGGTATTTGAAATTCCACAATGTAATTTCTTCTTTTGGTTTTGCAGAAAACATTATGGATCAATGTATATACCTGAAAGTTAGTGGGAGTAAAATTTGTTTTCTTGTTTTATATGTGGATGACATTTTGCTAGCAACCAATGATAAGGGTATGCTGCATGAAGTGAAACAATTCCTCTCTAAAAATTTCGATATGAAGGATATGGGTGAGGCATCTTATGTCATTGGCATTAAGATCCATAGAGACAGATTTCGAGGCCTCTTAGGTCTGTCTCAGGAAACCTATATTAATAAAATTTTAGAGAGATTTCGGATGAAGGATTGTTCACCAAGTATAGCTCCCATTGTGAAGGGTGATAGGTTCAATTTGAACCAATGCCCGAAGAATGACTTTAAAAGGGAACAAATGAAGAACATTCCATATGCTTCTGCTGTTAGAAGCCTAATGTATGCTCAGGTCTGCACAAGACCTGACATTGCATTTGTTGTGGGAATGTTGGGACGATATCAGAGTAATCCAGGTAGAGACCACTGGAGAGCTGCAAAGAAAGTAATGAGGTATCTTTAAGGAACTAAAGACTACATGCTTATGTATAGACGGACAGACAATTTGGAAGTAATTGGCTACTCAGATTCTAACTTTGCTGGATGTGTTGATTCATGCAAATCAACATCAGGATACATTTTTATGATGGCCGGTGGAGCTGTATCATGGAGGAGTGCCAAGCAGACCTTGATTGCCACTTCCACTATGGAAGCCGAGTTCGTCTCCTGTTTAGAGGCTACTTTACATGGTGTATGGATTAAGAGTTTCATTTCTGGGCTTAGAATTATGGATTCTATCTCTAAGCCATTGAGAATGTATTGCGACAATTCAGCTACTGTTTTATGGCTAAAAACAACAAAAGTGGGAGTCGAAATAAACACATCGACATTAAGTATTTAGCCATCAGGGAACGTGTTAAAGCAAAGAAATTGGTCATTGAGCACGTCAACACTGAGTTGATGATCGCTGATCCTTTGACTAAGGGCATGCCACCGTTTAAATTCAAGAATCATGTAATGAATATGGGACTTGGTTCCATTATATAGTTTCTCATTGTATGGACAATGTTATTTTTAATAAAAATTCTTAATTACTGTGTTTTTTTTTCTCATACATATGTGCACCTTAATTTTATTTGAGAAAATTCATCTATGAGGACCAAGAATAAACATAAGGTTTATTCATTAAGAAATTGTTGCCACATTAATTAAAATAGCAATAAATACATTGTAATACATGGAAGGTAATACTTGTCATAAGAGGACTTATCGCCATGATTCTTGTATCTATTACTAAATACAGATTGTTGATAGGTTTTAAGATGAGACATTAAGTTTGGAAGTATGGACCAAGTGGGAGAATGTAAGCTCCCGCATTCAGCGGCTCCTCACACTACCGTCGCTTCAACTGCAAAACTGCCGACGGTTCATTTAGCTTGGCAACTGTTTTCTTGTTGAGAGCTGTTGGAGTGGTCCATCACCTAGATTTGTGGAACATACGACACATAGCCAACAGAAGCTTGATGGGATCTTGGCTATTTAAAACCCCTGTTGGTCCCCAAGCTCACAATCTCAATCCCCTTCAGTTTTACACCATCAAGAAAGAGAAAGCATAGCTTGGAAGTACCGTACATGAAGCTAAAAGGAGTGGAACAGGGAAAACTTCCACAGCAAGACAAGTAGCATCAATGGCTGGAGGTATGATCTATTTAGCATTTCTATTTCGATTCTGTTTTCAGAGTTTTATTCCGCATGTGTTCAGAATCAGAAGTTTTGCTAACATTGTTATCTCTAGAACTACCTTCTGAATATTCTGAATAGAATCGTGTCATTCTAGTCCAGAGCTTGTTCGTCATATACCATAATAGTACCAGATTACTGCATGTGGCATAGACCCTTTTATGAAAACAACACAAAAAATAGTTTCAATGAATAGTGAGTGCTGTGAAACATTTTGAAGCTGATGAACTGGAAACCAGTGAATAGGAAAGTAAATTATAAGAAAAAATAATAGATGGCTACCAGTATGGAGTGGAGACTGCATAAACACAAGCCGCTCTCGTGATCTACGTCAAGTTCTCCGGGTTATCGGCTAGCATAAATTGTAACGTCCCCAAGATCTACACTTGGCATTGAATACGCGCATCTGTGAATCAACACCAGGCAATCCTAGGTAACATCTGTTACTATGTATCATACAAGGTTTGCTATTACAGATATATGGTATTCATAGTGATTTAATATTGGTGATTACGCTTAAATGGTGATACTAAGAGCTATAAGTGCTATTACTAATTTGTCTTAGCTATGATACTGTTAATAGTGATTCTTAAATTACTTTATCATAAAAAGTTGTGTTCATGGTTATTTCCATTACTGAGAAGAAGTTGTGCACAGTGTTTATGTTCACTATTTATTTCCATTAGAAGAAGTTGTGTACAATGTTTATTTCCAGGCTATTTCAAAATCAATATTCTTACCTTTGTAACAAGAGTCTCAACCAACTTAGAAGCATTTGTGTCAATGTTTATGTTCACTATTTATTTCCATTACCGAGAAGAAGTTGTGTACAATGTTTATTTCCAGGCTATTTCAAAATGGATATTCTTACCTTTGTAACCAGAGTCTCAACCAACTTAGAAGCATTTGTGTCAATGGAGCATCTAGTACCTCTCAGCTGAGGTAGAGCAGAGGCTAAGCGTCCTCTCAGCCAAGGTAGAAGCATTTGTGTCAATGCATCTCCATCGCAGGAGAGACTCATATATCCTCCCATCTATTCCAACTCTAATGTTATTCCAGCTGGTTCAAATTCAAACACAGTTCCAGCTGGTTCAAATTGAAACACAGTTGAAGGAAGCACAGTGGCATGTGCACTACATGCACATACATAGATTCCATTCCGTCCCGCATGGAACATGGGGAAGTCACACTCAAAACCGTGTTAAAAGTATAACACATTTAAATCTAAACATCTAATGTCTCAAATTAATGAGAGGAAGTTTGATAGCATTATTACAAAAAAAACTATAAACTTATTAAATAGATGAAGTCATCTATCGATTAATAAGTTCATCTAGATTAGTAAACTCCATTTGGAAATTCCTACCAAATCTTAGCCCTTTAAAGATGCTTTGGAATCACGAAGGAGAGCCAGATGATATACAACACAGTTTAAGATTCAATGAGCTTCCCTCCTTCTATTTATTATGGTGTGGTGCTTCCATCCTATATAAGGAGGGATTTATCTAATTTTTGCATCACTCTTTCCATTTTTTGTCGCAGAAGTTTTATCCTTGCTCTACTCGACAATACTAGATTGAGATACCTCATCTGCTTTGGAACATGGAGAATTCACACTCAAAACCGTGTTAAAAGTATAACATATTTAAATCTAAACATCTAATGTCTCAAATTAATGCGAGGAAGTTTGATAGCATTATTACAAAAAAAACTATAAACTTATTAAATAGATGAACTCATCTATCGATTAATCTAAGTTTCAAAAGAAAAATTACTGGCCCGCCTCGATATGAGGCCAAATAACACCTCCAGGTTTTTGATTTGATGAAATAGCGATGTCAAGGTTTTTATTCAATGAAAAGGCGGTTTCAAGATTTTGTATCTCTAAAACTTTGTTTAAAAGATTACAACATGTATTGATTTATGTGCAAATTATTGGAAATGGTGGCAAGCCGATTGCAATAGTCCCCTGCTAGTCCACGGCAGGGACTAATAAGAGAATGATTTATTGATAAAAAAAGCTTCAAATTGAAATGGTGGAATACAAAGGTTTACTAAGCATCATCGAAGAGTATTTCCTCATGATGAAGCTAGAAATCCAAACAAGGAGAGCCTCAATCTTATGCCTTAGCATAATATATGACATAAGGGACGACCCTTCCTCTAGGTCTCCATGGGGTTAGTGGAGTGGTATAGGTTAATTTAATGGATCATTAAGATAATTTTATGTGGTTGACATATCATTAAATCCTCTAAATAACTTATTAATATTGAGTACATGAACCACTACTGTGGTAAAAGTCATGTTTATTATAACAAAAAAAAAATACTATTATAGTTTGTGGGTTTTTAAATTTAAGGCAAGGTGTCCTCATAATTCTTTGGAGAATTATTATTTTTTTGTGGGGAAAATTTCAAGGATCCATACTTATCTTAAAGTGTAAAAACTTTTGTGAATCTTACTAATTCTTAAAATGACAACCCTTAAATATTTGGTGATATTTTTATATAATATTCAAAAGTTTGAGGATATTATGCACCATCTAGAAAATTTTGGCAATTTTTATAACAAAATGACGGTTATCTTATAATTTTGATGAATATTTTTTTAGGAAACATGGAAATTGATGAAAAACACTTGGGCTCATGGTCAAAATTTAGCCCTAAAATTTTCCTTATTTAAATAATAACATTATATTTATAATTGTTTCATTATTTTTGTGTTATTTTGAGAATATCATGTTGTATAAAGTTACTTAATTTCTGTAAAACATATATATAGAGCTATGATCTTTGGTAAAAAAGACATGGCCATAAAGTCATGGTTTGTATCTAATCTTAAGATCTTGCTAAAATTAATAGTGCAATTTTGGTGCATAAAGTTATTTATTTTTTGTAAAACAATATATAGAGCTATGATCTTTGGTAAAAAAGACATGGTCATAAAGTCATGGTTTGTATCTAAGCTCAAGATCTTGCTAAAATTAATAGTAGGCCATGATTATTGAGTATATATTAAGATTTTAGATCCAAATTTAATGATGGCTTATTAAAATAAACAGTGTTACACCTCAATTTTTATGTCATTTGTTGTAAAAAAACAAGGAGTTATAACATTATAAAAAAGATAAAGAGCATATATTTGGTGCATAAAATTGCATGGTACTTTTTTTCATCGAAAATAAAAGTTTCTTGGTATTCATAGATTGAATCAAAGAAACAACAATGTTACATATCCCAATGATAGTGATCGATTGCCCCAATACATTCACAAAAGTGCTAGAAAAACCAACATACTATAACTTCCCCAAAACTAGTCTCAACTAGACAGTATATCTCAACCTCAAGGTACCAATTAGCGAATATACATTCTAAACTTATAATCATATCACAAAAGTACACTATATCCTGTAAACCAAAAAGAGGAAAAATAAATCAATAAATAAAAAATTGACTTGCATCCACGCAAAGAAGGTTCCTATATTCTTCAAAGCGTAGCATGCCTTCTTGGAGACTGATGCCCCTCTTAGAAAAAGTGTCATCCCTTCTCTGTTCTTGAAGCTGATAGAAGTGAAAGTGTTTTGAAGAGAGCAAATCTATTTCTTTCAGTGCTCCAAAACAATTACCTTAAGATCCCTTATGCCTCCAATCCAGTCCACTACCACTCACAAGTCTCCACAAACCTAGAGAGAACGAATCCCCTTGTTGTAAGTGAAATAAATGAGAACCCAAAGCAAGTAGTTTAGCATGACTATTTTGTTTGTGCCCAAACCGCATCCAAACCACAGGTGAAAATAATGATCCTTCTCTAAAATCAAGTAGATACTTGTCTCGCAGGCCCCATGTTGTGAAGCACCGTCAAAAAAACTAGAGACATAATTATTAACAAAAGTAGGAAGATACTTCAGTCTACTTGGATTGTTTAGCTGCACAACAACATTAGATGGAACAAAAGCCAAGGATATACCAACATGCTAAGTGCATATCAAACTTTGACTACTCAAATATTAAAGTGTTGTGATATCGCCACAGTCACCAAATAAAAATAGGGGAAGCGGAGTTGAGTGAGAAGACCTTTCAAAATAATGATCTAAATAGGGAAGTAAGACCCCACTGTCCAGAGAAATGAAGATGGTCTGTAATTAATGTCAGTCCAAATCTAAAGGGTCTTTTGACACTGTGCAAAAAGATGATCCACCATTTTTGCCTCTTGATAACACAACTAACAACTCCCTGGACCTCGTAGTACTTCTCACTGGTTAGGATTTGATTCTTTAGTGCCAACCAAACAAAACATAAGATTTTCAATGGGGCATGCCATTTCCATAATTGTCGATACCCCCAACAGGCATGTCCATTGTATTGACCTGAAGAAATGGAGTGATATGCTAAACAAGTGCTAACCTGACCGTTTGAAGAGTTCTGGGACCAGAGAAGTCGATCCTCTGCATTCGCCACCTTCATGCCTGCACGATGAAGAGAAAAGGTATATTAATTCCACTTAGAAGTAGCCTAGGGATCAAGTTGTAAATCCACAATCAAAAGCCATTATTCTTCCCCAACAACATTAACATCTCTCCTTACATGATTCAAGAAAAATAATCCTTTAGAGTGAAGCGTATGTAAAGTAGTAGGAGAGAGCTTATAACTATGAGCCCTACCAATAAATGGATCAACACCGATCTGAACTTGGAATCCATTTCCCACCTGCCAGGCCAACCATTGATTTATCACAACAAAATAATCCACAATACCATTCCATGATATTTGAGACATGATGCCCTTTCTTATGGTTATTTCTCATCCATTCAATAACATAGTAGTTCTTGAGATATTTGTTGCGAATAACAATGCACCATAATCCATGATCCATAAGTCCCCTCCACAAATTTTTTTCATAGCCAATGCTTGACTAAACCAATTAATATTCTTAATACCCCAACGTCCATCGTCTTTTGGAAGTGACAACAAACCCCAATCCACCAAGTGTATGCCCACATTCGCTTGGGTGCTTGACCAAACAAGTGAGAGAATCTGCTTGGGGACCTTTGCCAAAGTAAACCAGTAGATGGGAATACTATTGAAAACATAGTTTAATTAATGCCAAGCATCCTCCTAAAGATAAACACCTATTTTTACAAGTTAAAATATTCTTCTCAATATTTTTCACCAACCAAAGCCAGACAAAACACTGTTAAGCATTTGGCTTCAGAAACTACCCAATATATTTAATGCCATCCTTTAGGCCCTGTAGAGAATAGGGAAAAATATCTTTAATATGATGCAATAAATCCTCCTCTAGATTTAGCCAGTGTAGAGTGGACTTTGGTTCACTTATCGACACACCTGAAGCCAAACATCAAGAATCAACTTGTAAGAATCAACTACAATTTATTTTTAGGCATAAACATGGTTAGTGGGGGATAAAGGCCTTAAGCCCCAACTGAACCTTCGTGACCTCAATCACCATAAACAATACCTAGAATCCACAACATGAGCCCTCTATAGTGAGTCTTTAACCATCGAGTTGAATATGAGTATCATTACGAGGTATTGGGCATCATAGATGGGTTGAGGGTCCTTGACCATAGTTAGTGGAGGGAAACATCGTGTCTGAGAATGAATTTACTCTTTTTGCGGGTGCTTTGATTTGTAAAAGGATCATGACAACCATTCTTATGTGGGTACCATTGATCCTCTTGATTTCTAATAGCTTGGTATCTTTTTGCAAGAGTAATTCATACACCTCCTTGAATGCAACAATCATTGCCTTGTGCCAAGCATTTGAGTAGATCTAGTCTCTTCTACATCTATGATAGAAATCATGATGAGACTATCTTAGTTGCATCTCATGCTTATGAGATGGTTTCTCATGATTGCTTGCATGCTCAAAATAATTGCATTCATCTAGATCATCATTCCCACGACCACTCAGGTTAGGGTTATTTGACATTGTTTCCTATTTAAACAAAATATTCGACCTATTCATTAGTACAATAAGAATACATTCAAAAAATTTCACAAGTTGTGAATTCAAATGGTATTAACAAATTTTAACTAAGTAAAATTTCGATCATGGATAACTTTAGGGAAAAATGTTGTTTTTTAATGCGAATTTTTTAAACACAGTTCAATAATTACTATTTTTTATTATTATCAATAAACATGTTGAAAGTATAAAATAATTGAAAAGTTATGAATATCATGATAATCCATTATTCGTTTTATTCCCAAATGATCTATTACAATAAAAATAGACTAAACACACAAATAGACTACTTTCAAGGTATATTCTCAAATGAGGGACTAGTAGACATTGCTCAACCCCCATATATGCCTACATGGTGTAACAATCAAGTTGGAGCAAATCTTGTTTCAAAGCGTTTGGAGCGGTTTTTTATTTCTAAAGTTTTGGTTGAAGGCACTTAGAGATATCGAACGTGGGTGGAAAAGGTTCCAATATTTGACCACTTTCCTATTATGCTTCAGCTTGATCCATCCATAGAAAAAATGTACTACCCTTTCAAATTTAACCATTCTTATCTACGTGAACAAGGTTTTTGTGAGATCGTCAAGGAGGTATGGAACAATTTGGATCATTTGGAGCACGAGTCTAATATGAAAATATTAGTTCTGAAACTTAGATCTCTAAAGATTTCAGACATTAAATGGGAAAAGGAACGTAAAAAGGAAATCCAGGAGCTGAGGGATATTGAGGATGAACTAAACAAATTTTACTGTACCTATAAGGGCGAATCTTATTGAAGTTTACATTCAAAGCAAGATACATGAAATGGAGCAAAATAGATTCCATTTTCTTTTATTGGAAGAGGAACAATTGTGAATAAAGAGTAGGGAAATTTGGCTCAACTTGGGGGATCAAAACACAAAATTCTTTCATCAATTCATGGATGACAAACGTGCTCAGAATTCCATTTGGGAGATTAGCGGACCGAATGGTGATATGGTGAACGAACCAAGGGACATCAAAGCAGAGGTTGTGAGACATTTTAATAACCTCGTCTCAGATCCAAGTAATTCATTTATTGCGGATTAGATGAAAATTGTCTAGCAGATGCCCGAATTCTTCACAACACTGGAAGGCTCATTTGTAGTGAGGTTGAAAAGTTATTAAAAGGGATTGCAAAATCTAAGAGTCCTAGTCCAGATGGTCGGACGATAGAACTCTTTTTATCCTTGTGTGATATTATGGGTCAAGATGTTCTGAAAGCTGTGGAAGAGTCGAGATTAAGTGGTAGGGTGCATGATGAGCTCAATTCCACACATATATCATTAATTCCAAAAACTCACAAGTCATCTACATTTAATGATTTTAGACCAATATCTCTCTGCAATATGATATACAAGGCCATTTCAAAAGTCATTGGCAAAAGGATTAAGCTTGTTCTTTCTAGATGTATTTCTAGTGAATAATTCAGTTTCTTGGAGGGGTGTGGCACAAGGTTTTCTTCACAGTATTAAGAAGAAAGGTTTACATGTGACAATACTCAAACTAGATCTGGTTAAACCATATGATATAGTAGATTGGGTATTTTTGAGGTTAATATTGTTGCAGATTGGTATGACTTCAACAAAATGGATTATGGATTTGCCAACTATTTTGTCTTGATTAATGGGTCACCATTCATTCAAAGCTTTGAGGGGTGTGAGACAAGGATGCCCATTACCTCCTCTCCTTTTCCTCCTTATCATGGAAGGTTTGAGTCGAATGATTCAGAGCTACATGGAAAGAGGAGAGATAAATGTCATTATGATATCAACCCTTATCAGGATCACCCATTTATTGTTTGTAGACGATGTTATGATCTACGAGAATGGATGCATTTTAGAATGTCGCATCTATAAGAACATTCTAGACATTTTCTACAAAGCATCGGGTATAGTAATCGATGATGTAAAATCCTCCTTGAGTTATCACGAATTAAGTGAAGAGGCTATCATGTGCTTAAACTATTTTTTTCCATATCACTTTTCCCCAGTGGAAGATGGCATCAAGTATTTGGGCTTTAGGATGAAGCTGAATAGCTACCAAGTTTGCGACTCGTTTTGGGTAATTACAAGATTTGATGCTCGGATTAGCCATTGGAGTTTAAAATGGCTCTCAAAAGGGGGAGGCTCATGCTAGTTAATTCAATTCTTACAAACCTCCATGTATACTGGATGTCCATGTTCATAATACCAAATCTACATGCTATTAAATGTAGGATTATTAACTTTCTCTGTGCCGAATCTATGGAACATACAAAATTCCATATTACCAGTTGGCATAAAATGGCTAAACCAAAGGATATGGGTGGATGGGGGATGGGGGATGAGGAACATTTACCTTTTCTCCAGAGCACTAAATGTAAAAAGTCTTTGGAGAGCCTTGTTTGTGGACAATTTATGGCACTGTGTCATTTTGGCTAGATATTTCAAGAATCTTACAATTAAATAGTGGATTGGGTGCCCACAAAAACACAAAAAAGGCGTTCCATATGTGTGGAATAGTATCTCTTCAGCTTTTGATATCATGGGGAAATGGCTTGCTTGGCTACATAATAGAGGGAATAGTGTCCGGATTGATATATGCCCAATTGTTGGAGGTCCCCCTGACTATAAAATCAGAGGAGATTTTAAATGGATTACATTCATATGGTGTTCATACACTAGGACATATTGTGGAGGATGCTCAAACATATAATTTCCACTCACAATGGAAGGATGCGAGATCTCTTGGCATCATCAGAGGCCTTAGTAGGGTGGGGGCATATCATTAAGCAATCAGGACGATAGACTTGTATGGTTATGGAATAAGGAGAGTGGGACTATTACAACAAAAGAGGCTTATTCATCATTATGGGCCATTAATGTTCCATTGAAATAAAAAATCTTTTTTTGGTTAGCCATTCATAACCCCATCCCGACTTGGGATAATCTTATGAATAACGGTTTCACTGGTTTGGGTATCTGCAGCTTATGCAAAATGGAAAATGAAAATGTTTCACATTTTTATTTCTTCCAAAATTCTCTGAATACATGTATGGGCAATTGGAAGAAAAAGAATAAATCCTTCTTGGAGATTCCGGTCAGAGTATGTTGGGAGATTTGGAAAGCAAGGAGCAAGAGAATTTTTTGTGGCATATATACTCAACCCTTATGGATTAGAAGGACTTGTGCATGTCAAGAACCAATCACTGGTAAGTCAAAGGTGCATAGAAGATGCAAATTACCTCCTATCCCAATGGCTTGTTGTAGAGGTTTTTTGATGGATTGTCACAAGACAATGCCGGTAGAGGTGGAGCAAAGACTTTTTTTTGATTATTTGGTTGGATAATCATACTCATTTCTAATTAATGATGAATTGTGGGGCTAACTCTAATATAAAAGCCGAATTGATTGCTCATGGATTCTCCTTTTCTTTGCAAAACAAAAGAATATAACTGTCAATAAGATAATGGGGATTCAAAAGACATCATCGAATAGATAAAAGGTGAATCACAACTAAAGGCCTCACACTTATGTTTCTGGCAAAGGAAAATGATGGAGCTTACTAGACATGGCTAGATCTTGTTTTTTATCACATTTACCAGGAATACAATACTCTAGTAGATATCTTATCCAAAAGAGCCCTGAGTATTTTAGAGGGTTGGATAATCTACGAGAAATACAAGGGCTTCAAATTGATTGAGCAGGGACAGATTCTTGTATATTCATAAACATATCCAATTCCCATCCTCTCGGCATATGATACCATTGAACATCAAATATCCATTTTCTTTTTTAGATCTCTATGTGCTTTTTTCACATTGTACCTATTGAACTTGAGAGACATATTTCAACAACCTGTTGAATGTTTTTCTTCAAAGCTCAAATCTTCGCTAGTCTTCAGAGATCTTGGGATTATCGTCGGTGTTTTTTACAGTACTTATATTTGGTAGTGTTTAGCCGATATTGACGTAGTCTTGACCAGAGACAAGTAGTGTCCATTATACATTTGACTATAGTTTTTGTTGTTATTTTGTGTTTATATCTACATTTTAATATAAAACATATTTTTTTAGGTATTGAATAAAAGGCTAAACATATATGGCTACATAGAGAGAAATGATTACTGTTATAGAGTTCAAAATATATGATTTGTTTTATGCTTTGTCATGTTTAAACTATATACTCACATTTATATGTTGTTAGTCGATGCTATTTTTGATGGAGAGATGCCACATGGTTTTTATGTATTCAAACTGAATTTGATCCAGTTGTTTAAAATGTGTTTTATTAAGATGTTGCTCTGTAATTATTATTGAATTTAAGACATTAATGAAAGTTTATATGTTAATATTTTATGTCTATTATTGTTGATGTTTAGAATGTTTATAAGATAAATGAATACTCAACCATTATAATGACAAGGTTATAGTGGCATGGTCATTATTTTAGCCAATTCCCAGCAAAGGCAGTAATTTGTGAACATAACATGTTTCGAAAAAATACAAGTTCCAGCATTGTCATTTTAATTAATTTTATGTTGGTTGATGGTTATAAAGGAGTAGAATGGTGGAGCCTCGGTAGCATATGCCATCTTGGGTTGATGGAAGCCATGGTTCAGTTCAGATTCCATGTACTGGTCTTTCACATTAATTATTTTTTTCAATCAACAAAGATGAGTTGAAAAGTTGAATTTTCCACTAATTATTTTTTTCAGTCAACAAACATGACTTCAAAAGTCAAATGTTGAAATGATTTTACATCGTCAACGGTTCTGAAATATCCAAGGCATTTCCAGCGATCAAGAAAAAATGTCCAGAAACTGTTCCTGGAAACTATAAACCATTCGAAACAGGACAGAAAACAGTTTAAGAAGATCATAGTTATAGTGTCAAATATCGTTGATGAAAATAATATACAGAATCAATCAAATCAATGTTTCATTGTTTTCACGGTTTTATGAAATATCCCAGGCATTTCCGGCCATCAAGAAAAAATGTCGAGAAACTGATACTGGAAACTATAAACAATTCGAAACTGGACAGAAAACAGTTTAAGGGGATTGTAGTGCTAGTGTCAAATATCGTTGATGAAAAATTACAATACATACAGAGAAATCGAATCAATGTTTTTGTCATTGTCATTGTCTTGTATATCATTGGTGTATGTCACAACTAATAAGTTGCAGAAAACAAAGCAACCGTTCACTACGTTTCGAATCAGAAAATTTGTAACTTATTTAATGATCCAAACAATGGTTTTCCAAAGTAATTCTGCAGAGCGTCCTGGTGAGTCGTGAGGTCCAATCCTGAAAAGACAATTCAAAACAAATTTAGATAATATATGGAAGGTCCATATATACAATGGTTTTCCAAAGTAGTTCTGCAGATCGTCCTGGTGAGTCGTGACGTCCAATCCTGAAGAGGCAATTCAAAACAAATTTAGATAATATATGGAAGGTCCATATATACATTTAATCTGATATACTGGCATCCTTGCAATGGATGGGGTACTGCCCACTAAAAAGCTGTACAGGAAAAAAAAAAAATACTATACTTTCATCATAAATATAATTTTTGTTTACAATGCCATTACAGTTTAAATATCAAAAACTGTCTCCTCACATCCATCTCAAAATTAGAAACAAATTTAGCTTCCATAAGGACCTATATAATACTAAAACCTGTCCCACACAATACTATTCCAAGATTTTAGCAATCATCACTAATAAAAAAAAAGAGCAGATGAAGCCAAATCTCAGAAACTTTAAATTTCCATCCTTCTAAATAAGCCACCTACAGCTGACATTCCTGGCAAGCCCATCCAATAAATACATATCGAGATTTCCCTCAACAAAAAACACAGCTACCCCACACGTAAATATTCAGTAAATAGGGCTGATAAATTCATCAGCTCCAAAGCTTGCTTTCTATTTTTATATTTCCATACTTCTAAAGAGGCCACCTGCAGCTGACATAGGACATAGGAATGTCAGCCCATTCAATAACTACTTTGGAGTCACCGACAACCTGCAAATGTTTGAAAAGAACAAAAAAAAATAATCCTCAAAGTGCAAGCAGTTCACCTCTAGTATAGGTTGTTCCCTGCCATAGTTCAACCTAAGCTTAAATGCAGCTTAAATGCATGAGACTCATTCAGTTTTAGAGAAGCACCAGCACCACACTTAAAACCATTCATCTGAGAAGCCCCATAGAAAAAGCCAATTGGCCAAGAATTATTGAATTAGGAGCTCTAAACCAATCTATTTGATCTATATGATCTGACCTGACCACTTTCCTTATCTTTATGAATTTCCACAAAACCTTCGTTCACATTCTTATGTTTCCTTTCAAATAAGACACCATTTCTTTGTTTCCAAACCCAGCAAAGGCTCCTTGTAACCAATTCCTTCCAAGAAAAGGCTCCTTGTAACCCATTCAAGGACAGAAGGTTCCAAGGATGAACAATTTTGAATTCATTTTTAACTATTTACCGTACCTTTTTTGAAAAGGTACGGTGAATCATCAATAAGTCGTCAATGGTCTCTGCTTCATTTTTGCAAAGGATACATATACTTGGACCTTCTTCACCCAGTTAGCCCAGGTTAGAATCCTTTTTACCAGCGCCAACCCACAAAAGAGTTCAATTTTTAAAGATCCATAACCAAGAATACCACCAGTTTTGCTCCACATAGTGTTTTGAAAATAACATTACTTCATAGGGCATCTCTCTTATATTGAGGTTCCTCAAACCATTGCTTGTAGTAAAAATAAAAGAGGCAAATTTGTTTCTTCACCTAAAAATACCAACAAGAAGGGGCTAGCTAATTATACGGAAATAATTGAAAACCACTTTCTGAAAAGAGTTTTTTTTTTCAGTAAAAAAAAATCAGTTCCTTGGTATTCATTGAATCAAAAGAACCTGGTACATCATCAAAAAAATCATACAGTTCCCCCTGGGCCAGCAAATCAGAAATAATAATCCTACATAACAGATCTATCCATACTACTCCAATAAAACAACAAGTCTACTAGAGATACACTAATCATCTGGGTATCAATACCACAATAATCCTCTCATAGGAGAGCAATAATAATATCAGTCATAGTATGTCCCTAAAGAATATAACAAGATCCCAGTTACCTTATCCAAGTAGGGGAGCGACTTTTGTATATCTTGTAATAGCTGCTCAACAAAACCAGATATAGCTCAAAGAAATCACGAGATAAAACTGAAATAGAATGAGCATATTCTAAAATAGCTGTATAGAGTCTTCCCCTATAATCTCATCATCATAATATTCCGTAAGCAAGAGATGGCCAGGTGCCAAGTGCAACCCCTCCTTGGATAAGATGTCTGCCCTCTTGTTATGTTCCTTATAGACATGACTGAGGTCCACCCAAGTGAAGGAGGACATAAGCAATCTGGTGTTGTAGCACCAAGCCTCCAAGTTCACCATGTCCAGGGCGGATTTCTTTTTTGCCCAAGTTATAATCACAAGGGAGTCGCCAAAAATATGTAGGTAACGCAACCCAATATCCTTGGCGACCCGTAATGAGGCCCAGAGTGCTAAGAGTTCAGCTCTAGTATTTGTGCTGCTTCCGCATCCAAGTTTACAATCAAACAAATGATGATCATTCAGCCATATACAAAAACTTGCTCCACCTATACTTTTTGCAGCAGCGCCATCAAAAAAGATCCTGGGATATTTTGAAACAGGTGGCTTCCCAATGTTTCGGATTTTGTTCCTGTTCTTCATAACAGGTTTGTAGGTGTTCACCTCATCAATGATAACATGTATGAGACCAGCTATCAAGGGACGATGCTCATCAAATAACAAGCAGTTTCTAGCCTTCCAAATATTCCAAGTAAGAAAAAGAGGGAGATACCGAAAGTCTCCAGCCTTAGAAACCCAGTTGGATAGATTTTCCATGAAAGTAGGGGCATTCCAAAGAAAGTGCACTTTAAACATACCGTTAAGACTCAATATCGGATTTTTCAAAAATAGACAGCCAACAAAAAGATGGTCAATAGATTCAGCTTCCTCCTTACAAAGACAGCACCTATTAGGACCATACTAGCCTTTCTTGCACAGAATATCCCAGGTATTAATTTTCTTCTTACACGTGAGCCAGATAAAGCACTTAAGTTTGTGGGGGATATTAAAGTGCCAAATCTTCAATATGATATCATTCTCCATGATAGATCTATGATTTGAAACAATAAGATCATAAGCTTTTTTTGCAGTCACCGATCCCTTCTTTTCATCATACATCCAAATAAGTTTGTCCTCGGCATTCCCAAGCCTAATACCCCCATGGGTCAGGCCCTTAATATAGGAGCTCCATTGAGCAGCCCATTCACCACCCAACAGCATATCAGTGGCAGAGTACCACTTGGGGCCATCAGGACCACACACTTCCAGATTTTGTGCCTGAGCAAGAAAAGTGATCTTCAAATCAATGTTTTAAAACTTGGACTCGGACTCGGAATCGGTCAAGGGTCAACTCGGACTCGGACTCGGAATCGGTAATGACTCGGCTGATTTGAATTTAATGACTCGGATTACTCAAAAAATACATAAAATAATAATTTTAAAGAAAAATGATAATTTTAAAGATTTTAATCCATGCTTGCAAAGCATTAGAGATAAAATATTCAACGTCTACTCATGCATACACCATATAAGTGTGAATATATCAAAATGGCATTGAGTGTATTGTGCAATACATATCTAGAACAAAAAACATAATCAATGAGGCCTAAATGGCTTGTAGAGTCCAAAAAACAACATGCTATGATGCCGCTACATCATATGTCAATGATCATACATCTCTTTTTGTTTAGCCTTCTCTTCAAATTCATCAAACTATTGTTGCAACTCGAACATAATCTCACCAATAAACTCTAAATCAACTTCCCATGGGGCAATATTTCCTCTAACAACAGCCAACTGTTGTTTAAATCTATTAATGCCCCCTCCTTTAATCCATGTCTTGCAACACTTGCAATATATTTTCCCTTCAATGACAGCAGCATAGTTCCATGCCTGATCTTTTCCTTTTGGGGCCAATCTAGAATCTAAATGCAAAGCAAATCTAAACATGCAAAGAAAAAAGAAAAAAATCTTATTATTTTGGCAGCAAACAATAGAAAAGAACACTGATATTTGTCAATTTAATGAGAAAAAAAGAAACAATGGCTAGCTCGAAGCTAACATACATCTAGGTAACAGAAAACCGGTCTCCAACAATCCAACTCCTGCAATCATGTTGATTGTTCTTCACTGTTGGACGCTTCTCTAAGCCTCCATGAATCCAAACAACAATAATGCCAAATGCTCACAAACATCTTACAACAGAAGTGTGAGGCAAATGGAAAGGCAAGGGGTCATCTTATGGCCTCAGGTTATGGTTAGAATAAGAAAAATCTTAAAAATAAAAAATAAACATGTTATTTTGGAGTCTGCATTTTTTTGGGTGTCTGCCACAGTTGACTCGGCTGACTCGGGTTACAACTCAGTCAACTCGGCCGACTCGGACCCAACTTGGACGACTAAGTATAAAATCGGCCACCCGAGCCGAGTTGCAGGCCGAGTCAGCTCGGCCAGGGGTCAACTCGGCGAACTCGGACTCGGACTCGGCTGGTTTTTAAAACACTGCTTCAAATCATGAAGATAAAACTTGAGATCCTCAGATAGTAGATGCAGCGAGTTTAGCCCAGAAATAGGGTCAACCCCAACCTTGATTTTAAATCCATTCCCCACCCTCCAACCCAATTGACAAGTAATCCACTCCAAGATCCTAAGAAACCCATTCCAAAAGTATGAGGTGCCTTTGACATTAAAAATCCAGGTACGTATCCAATCTTCCAAGGTTCTGTTTTTTAAGTATTTATGTGCAATAATTTTGCTCCAGATACCTGTACCAGTTAGTAGCTGCCACATGCTTTTTAATCTCAAAGATATACCAAACCATTCAAGGTTCTTAATATCCCAACCACCAAATTCTACAGGTAAAGATAGAGTTTCCCAGCTAACCAGATGGGGTTTGTGATGGCCATCAGAGGAATCCCAGAGAAAGGAGAAAATAGTCTTGCGCAGAGCATTCATAATAGATTTAGGGCATCTAGCCAAAGCAAACTAGTAGACAGCCAACCCAGTAAGTACAGCTTTAACAAGGATTACCCTGCCACCAAGAGAGAGATATTTGTAGGTCCAGTTATGAATTTTTTTTTCAAATAATTCGATCATCCATCTCCAATCCGAAGTAAGGTATCCCAAAGGTTTTAACCGGTAGCCCAAATACTTAAAGCCCCCAGTGAGAGGTTCCATCCTGAAAGGGAGAAACTTAGCAATCTTATATCTGATATCAACATCCACATTCTGATAGAGGAAAGAAGATTTTTCAATGCTAACAGTCATCCCCAAAGCAGAGCAAAACAAGTCAAGGGCATCTTTATAAGCACTCCATTCTTCAACAGTACCAACTCCAATTAAAATAACATCTTCCACAAATAACAAGTGGGTAATAAACATATGAGAAGAGTACTGAAAGCCCTTAATATGACCTTTGTGCTGAGCATCCAAAATAGTACGACTGAGACTCTCCATAATCAAAATGAATAACAGGGGAGACAAAGGACAGCCTTGGCGTAGCCCTCTGGAAGCAGGGAAAAAATCCGAGGGGGAACCATTTACAAGCACAGCAAAACATGACCTAGAGACATAACCCATAATCCAATTTACACCCAACAGGGGTATACCAATCTGAATGAGTAGGAGTCTAATAAAGGTCCAGTTGACTCTGTCAAAAAAGCTTTTACCAGGTCCAACTTTAAGACCAATACATTAGAGTTCTTTGTTTTGATAGAGTGTAATGATTCCTGGGTGATACTTCTGAAAAGAGTTGCAAAGACGAAACTGCATGATGACCACATTCTGAACAGCTGAGACATTTGTGGTATAAACAAAACACCTGTAAAATCTCCAAAGCCGTACTTTGTAGTCATTAACAGGGTTCAAATTCAGCAACTTTTTAGGGTCTATTGTAGGTGTTAATCAGCACAGATAACAACTCTTCTGAGACCTTCTGTGAACAGCTGTCATCCAATTGAATAGCCATTCTGATTTTACATGGTGACCATTCTGAACTGCTGAGACATTTGTGGTATTAACAAAAGACCTGCAAAATCACCTGAGAATAGACCTTTCAGCAACTTTTTAGGGTCTTTTGTAGGTGTTAATCAGCACGGATACCAACTCTTCTGAGACTTTCCGAGACAAATTATCAATTCTTTTGCTTTGCTCAAATGAGATGGTTTTAAGTGCCATCCACAATAACCAATTATCAGAGATTAAATGCATGAGACTTAAGTGCCATCCACAATAACCAACGGACTATTTCTGCCAAAGAACTAATTCCCTCTGCTGTTAAAATAAGGAGACCACACAGCTGTCAACAGATGGGGGGATTGTTTCTTTTTTGCCTACGCTTACAGTGATATTACCAGATTTGATCAAAAGCCAAATAAATTTGTGCCGTTGGAGTCAAAACGGCTAAAAGCCTGCAAAATCACCTGAGAATAGACCTTTCAGCAACTTTTTAGGGTCTTTTGTAGGTGTTAATCAGCACGGATACCAACTCTTCTGAGACTTTCTGAGACAAATTATCAATTCTTTTGCTTTGCTCAAATGAGATGGTTTTAAGTGCCATCCACAATAACCAATTATCAGAGATTAAATGCATGAGACTTAAGTGCCATCCACAATAACCAACGGGCTATTTCTGCCAAAGAACTAATTCCCTCTGCTGTTAAAATAAGGAGACCACACAGCTGTCAACAGATGGGGGGATTGTTTCTCTTTTGCCTACGCTTACAGTGATATTACCAGATTTGATCAAAAGCCAAATAAATTTGTGCTTGTGACCATTCTGAATTCTTGTGGAATTTTTTAAATTATTGTTTGAATTGTTCATGCCACCTTCTCATACAGAATTTCTCTAAATGAATTGGTTTCCAAAACTGTTCCTCACAGATCAGTTAACTGGCATTAATCTCCGGTATGGTTGGTACAATATGCTTCACTCTTCTCCATTCAACTGAAATCTGATGATCTATTTGCACTTGTTCTTGTGTGCAAGTCCTTCAACTGAAATCTGATGATCTATTTGTACTTGTTCTTGTGTGGAAGTCCTTTCCTTGTTAGATTTGTACCTGACTAGGATTTTGGTTGCTTAACATGGATTGTAGATAATAGATTCATGGATGGTAGATGTTTTCTTTTAGGCTACAACAAACTCCTCAACTTCGGCGGCGTTTAAAAACGCCTGAGAGAAAATTGTGGTAGACATCCACAGGTGCAGACGTCCGTCCACCAGCGCATGGCAAAGCTACATTTCAACAAAAGGGATTATACAATGTCAAACACATTGATAAGATATAAACGTAACGGATGAAACATATTCACACTTCTTACCTGAGAAGAAGACCTTTACTCAACTGAAAACTGATGCACGTAAGTTCTTCAATGCAAGTCCTTCACGATTAGACTTGTAGCTTACCAGGCTTTTGGTTGTTTAAAGATAACCCTTGGTTGACAAGGGAACTCTATATGGCAATTCTGCAACGAACCTCTCAATACACTAAAAGTGAATGTGTTTAAAGAAATGTGAATAACAGATATGCTAAATGAGATAGATAGTATCTTCAATACAACATAATTCCATGCCCAATAAGAAAAGCATTCTAATTATGTAATCATTACAACTGAGTTATGTGAATCACAAGGATAGAAGTATTTATTAATTATTTCTACATTACAAACACATCAGGGCAAGGAATATTCGATATTTTTACCTGAAAATTGATGATCTACTCATAGTGTAATATATCACACACTTGTACATGGCCAGGCTTTTGATTGTTGAATATGCTCCTCTACTTAACTATGATACTATATACTGTGTCATGAGTAGTATCTAACAACGAAACTATATACTATGTCTTGAGTAGCCAGGATTTATGACTATAGAGACGTGGTCACAGAGCTAGTTATATAGTGGATATGTGAAACTGTATAAGTTATAACATGTCTGATTCCCTATAGTATCTTAAAGGACAGTATGCAATATAATTACAGTATTTCAAAGGCATTATACAACAGAAGTGCAAGCCTAGTGATACGAATATTTTATCCTCATTTCACGAATGCAACAAAGCTGCATAAGAAGTCATGAAAACAATCTTTTAATACCTATAGTGAACATGTCCTCAATCTTGAAGACAAGCTACTAATGAATGTGTGTCAAAGAATCTGGTTAAGAGCACCAAGTGCTCCTTTTCACTCTTGGTGGCATTTTCTAAACGCATAGATATCAACAGCTTAGTACAATGATGATATAGAATTAGCGGATCTACCGTTAAACCACTCTAAGAGGAAGCATATTCAGTCTTTCTACCTGAGAAGATTGCCCTTACTCTACTCATCTGAAAAGTCCTTCGCTGCTAAACTTATACCTGACCAGGTTATTGGTTGCTTAAGATGACCATCCGTTGACAACCCAACTATATAAGTCATATCCGTGCACAAGCCTATTTATACACTATGTCCATTCCTAATAAGATAAACAGAACATAAAGCATAAACATATGATTGATTGCAACTGAACTATATGAAGTCTAAGGCAAGGCTGAAGCATATTGCCTGTTCTTACCTGAGAAGATTGCCCTTTTCTCTCATTATATACAGATAAGAATCACTCGAGTTCTTTAATGTTGAATATGCTCCTCTATTTAACTATGATACTATATACTGTGTCATGAGTAGTATCTAACAACGAAACTATATACTATGTCTTGAGTAGCCAGGGTTTATGACTATAGAGACGTGGTCACAGAGCTAGTTATAGTGGATATGTGACCAGACATATGGTTGTATCTGTAGAAACCTCTTAATACTCTAGAAGCGAGCTCATGAAAGAGATATGCCATACTGTATAACACTTCCAAGTCCCCCATACTACAGGTATTATAATGCAGAAGTGCATGCCTAGCAATAGAAAAAGCAATAGATCATCCTAAACGTACGGTTGCAAGTGAATTACATGAATTAGGAGGGAACTATCTATTTTTAACTTATTTCTACATTATTAAGTATCCTCATCTCATGAATGCAACATAAAGGCATAAAAAGGCAAGAGATTAATACTATATCACCGATAATGTGCTCTTGAATGCAGACAGATTGCTTAGCGGATGTGCGTGAGATATTTATTAAAAGCGCCAGCCACCTCTTTACTCTTGGTCCTCTTTAAGGCATCAGGAGTTCCAAAGACTTGCCAAAACCTGAGAGTCTCGTCTCCTGCAGCCGATGCAACAGTGTACCCATCTGGACTCTGAAATACAAAACAAAGGAAATAGGGTCAGCACAAAAACAAAGACTGTCAGCATAGAAACCATTTAGCCATAGATCTATAGGATGAATACCTCTGCCAGATGCAGTACTCTAGAAGTGTGACCAGTAAGCTCTGTAATCTTAACCATCGATGGATATTTCCATAATGTCAGCTGGTTCTGGCTAAATCCATGTGAACTCAATAGCTCACGCTCATGCTTATTCCATAATAATGAGCAAACTTGAGAGTGTGTGTCAACCGTATTTAGGCAGGCTCCTGTATGAGTGTTCCAAAACTTAATACAGCGGTCTGCACTTCCTCCACCAGATGCCAAAAGATTGCTCTGGAAAGGGCACCATGCCAAGGCCTTTACAGCAGCACAATGTTCATCTAGCCGGTGAAGATACGGAGTCGGAGTCGCAGGATTAGATGAAGACATGCTCTTGTCCCACACATGAAGTAAATTGTCATTTCCCCCACTGGCAAGCTGTTGGCCAGACATAGACCATTTCAAACCACAAACTTCCTGCTCATGTCCTCTGTATGTTTGAACAATGGAATCGCGAATACGAACATCATGATTTAATATTAAACCATCAAGGCCACCAGTTGTAAGAATATTACCATTCCAAGCAAGCGCACCCACACGGGCATGGTGGCCTTTCAAAGCTCTTAACTGTGTTCATTGAAAACCATTACCAAGTCAATGAGAATGAATATAGAGAAACAAAACAAAAAGAAATTGAAAACATGAAAGTAGTAATTCACTCTACCTGTCTATTGGATGCAGAGTCCCATAACTGTACAACAGAATTAGTCAAGCCAACACCAATATGTCTTCCATCAGGTGCCCATTTAACACTTGTTACTGGACCAGCATCATCTTCGACAGTCAGGAGCTCAGAAGTTGTGCTCTGGGAGGCATCCCATAAGTATATTGTATTACTGAGGGCTATTGATAAGATATTGCTGACACTCCAGTCCAGCAGATTCAAGTAATAATCATCAACAAGCTCAGGGGCATCCAAAGTTCGCTCTGCAGACTGCAAACGATTTTATGATAGTTAAAAATAAAATAGAGATGCTAAAATCAACAATGTCAAGCTAGGACACAGTCCACTGGAGCATTGGTCCAATTCTTGATCAATGACAAACAATAAAAAAATGGAATGCCAACCCCAACCTAGGAAGAATTTGTTCAATCTCTCGATACTTTTGAAAAGGGACCAACCCTTTGTTATTCCCAACGTTGAACAAGAATTCCCAATGTTGAACAAGACTTTAAGACTTTATTGAGAAAGTAAGCTAAAAGGCAGATGATTTGCATTTTTCTAGCTATTTGTATAGTTTAAATTGCAATTTTGATTGTAGAAATGAATTCAGTGTCATGATTACCCCTGGGGGCACTCTGATTATGCAGTTTCCAACAACTTGAAATTACAATTTCGACAATTTCAACCGGATTTTGACTGAAAAAATCAGGAAAAATTGGATAGAAATTGTGGATCATTTAGCTTACACCTTTAACCAGGTTGGCAAAAGGTAAACCAAAATACAAATACAAGGGTTTGCTCAAGAAAAACAAAATCCACCAATATAAGTATTGAGGGACCAGAAAGCTAACCCACCTTAAGTATTAAGATCAATGTTCAAAGACAGCCTAAACCTTACCCAAAGACTGGAATATTTATCCGATCTCTGAAAACAGACCCAAACTGAACCAAGGTCTACTACACACAACATCCAAAGCTAAGCAGAACCGGATATAAAGGTTCACATACAATCTAATACAGAGTACTAATTATGGCTCTATAATAGCCCTTACCTGAGGAATATAACGCCGTGCTTTACTGGATTTCAGCACATTGTCGACAGCAACATTTTCTGAATACAGGGACTGTAAATCCTCAGGAGGAGCCGGAGCTTTATTTGTAAAGCTTAGAATCCTGTATTTTTGGGAGGCAATATCTCCATCCTGCAATAAACTTGCTGCAAGCTCCCTCTTATAAAATTCTTTGGAGGGCGTTAAATAACCACCATTGCTGTCATTTTCCTTCTCAGTGAGTAGATATCTGGCCACATCAAAATCCATGGATCCCCTGTGCGAAATAAACCTATCACTCTGCAATAATAAACTTTACAAAGTTCAACTTCCATATCAATCATAAATCACAAATATATCCATAAACCTTAAACACAACTACACATCCATGTGGGTCATATAAACTTGGAGAATAGCATGCAGTCTATCATATTAGTCCTAAAACTCACAAAATAATCATAAAGCCTAAACCCAATACAAAGCACATCCATGAGGGTCAAATAATGTTGGAGAAGAATACATACACTCTGTTTTACATCAATCCGAATCATAAATATAGAGTATATCCACGAGGGTCATACAAAGTTACATAAGAATACATAAACTGTGTCCTAAAACACAAATATATCCATCAACCCTAAATCCAATACAGAGAACATCTATGGATCGTATAGTATTAGAGAAATAATACATACATTGTGTCTTATAAGTGTTGAATGCTCCTGCAGAGGGCGCCTTGGCTCTGGTCTTTTGCAGGGTTTCTTAGCGCTCATTGACAGTGAGGATTCGATGCCAGTATTCATGCTTTTTGTATTGAAAAGAACTGTAACAGCAATGCAGAAGCAAAAAAAAAAAACAAAAACTTCGACGAAACTACAAAGCAAAACAAAAATGTTAGAAAAAAATAGGGGCTAACTTTGTTACTCAGCTTGATCCGAGACAAAACACCTGATATCAGAAATTTGATCGCCAATATAAGATATTGATCGCCAGACGAGATCAAATGCATACAGAGGCCTGTAAGATAGCATATATCAGATGTGTTAGTAACGAATGAAATAATTGTTAGAACAACGCAAGTGACAACGAAATGAAGTCCAACTTCAATTTATAGATCCTGCCTTTCAACGATCAAAACGTAACGGATACTTTTTAGATCCTAAGCCCTATGAAGACATTTCATTATCCTCGAAAACAATCAATCGCCGTGAATTAAGATGGATATTACCGTGAATATAATAAAATATTAATGTAACTGTTTTTTTGTCTTGTGTGTTTCAAGTTCCATGTTCTCAATGTCAAACTCCATATGGAGTCTAGGCTGGCATTTTGGATTTGACCAAAAAAAATTAATTTCTACACTATGAGAGCCCCTTCGAAGCGAGTAGGATAAGACAACTCAAACGCCCTGCTTTTTTGGCCATTTTTTTATAAAAACTATTCAAATTTTTGCTGTGCTTTTTCCAATTTTTTATAAAAACTAGTAAAAATTTTTGTGAGAAATTGTTATTTTCATCGATTTTTTTTTATAAAAACTAGTCAAATGTGGGAAATTGTTATTTTCATATTTCTGCAATTTCTGCAATTTTATTGGACTGTCTTATAAACTAAAATGGCTGATTTTAAAACCACCCATATCATTAAAATTATCGAAATTATGATTTAGACTAGAATTGACTGATTTTATACTGCTCCCTTTTGAAGATACATCCATCATGTTTTTTTAAGAATACAATTATACTAGATTCTATATATGATTAGTCCATTGGTTGTAGTTTGGGTGGTTGGAAAGAAAGAATGTTAACCTTCTCACCCAACTTCAATTTTTATAAGTGACATATTTAGTCTTGTTAAATCTCTATGTAATGAATGAGTAAATAAGTGGACCTATGTTCAATTAATATTAATCTCAAATATTCCAAACATATTTATTATTCAAACCGTATTAATTTGTTTTTTAAACATATTCAAATATATTTATTAATAAGGAACATTTGGTTATTCAAATTGCATTAATTTGTTTTTTTTTAAACAAAAGATTTACAATGTCTTACAATTAGTCTATTTTCGACTTTTGGGTGATTTTTTTTTATAAAATCTGTTTAATTTTTTTTCTTCCAAAATCTAATTTCTGAATGATTTAAATTACGTTTTTAATGCATAAATGTATTCATCTTCCTTAAACATCCTTAGAGCACCAAGATGATGCAATTTTAACAACCATCTTATGTTTTTTCAAGAATAAATAAAAATTTCTATAGTATTTTATGAAAAACAACCTAAAAAAAGAGCTAGGAAAAATACAATATTTTTATTTTTTGATTGGTGCAGTAAAACTTAGATGTAACATAAATCCATGGATGAGTGAATTTTATTGTTATAATTTAAAAATAAATTAAAATAATTTATAAAATTAAAATTTCTAAAAATGTCACATGTTATTGTGGCATTAAATATAATTAATGACTTCAAGCCTTGGTGCTTATGTATTTAGCCTCCGCCAAAGATATATCAAATACCGGGCCTGATTTTGTATCCTAAATCTATAAAAGGCACGTAATGAATGTAAATCTCTCCACCTATGAGTGATATCCTGGTTGTTTGTTAAGGCATTAACATATCTGTCCAAGGGTTTTTTGACAGCATTAATCCAACAATAAAAAGCTCATCAAGGAAGAGTCAATGAGAATTGTTTATAGAGACATTCTCATCATTTTAAAAACATTATTGATTATTGTCACAACAAATGGGTTATGTGTGGATAAGAGCCCTTCAACTTGATTAGGGTAGTGGAGTGGGTTATATGTGGATACGAGCCCTTCAACCTGATTAGGGTAGTGGAATCTGCTATTTCGATTCTTAATAAGACCCCAACTTGAATAATGTGGATGTAATTCATATCAAAATGCTCTTACAATCCCTTGGGTCATGAAAGGAGTAGCGCATTGATCATAGATGGTGTGAACCTGGTAATGAATCTGTTAATGAGCAAGTTTTGTTTTTTCTGAAAACTCTCAAATCCTTTACATAACACCGCACTTGGTCATGGTATTATTGTAAATGAAAATGTTACAGAACGTGTACAAGTTCAATCTAGATTTGGATTGCTTATTGCTCTTATGAACAACCTTTGTGAATTCTACGATGGAGAAAGTGGAACTTGTGGAAATAAATTTTCAATTCTACCTTGATTCAACAACAATGTAATTGTCCTATCGTGGTTATCCTGGTTTCCATAGAACAATTTTGAATATAATCTACTTGCAATTGGCATTGAATATATTTATTAAATGTATTATTGCTAATAATTATTAAGAAAAAAAATATGAATATAATCATTTAAAATAATAGCCAAAGCTTTGAATGGTTAAAAGAAGCAATAATACTAAAACATTCATTTTTTTTTAACAGAAACTATAAGGGGGTTTATATAAAAACAAGCTGTGCATAGCCATTCATTACAGTAGTAGCATTATAAAGTATTTATGCATAGCAAAAATGCTGCACAGAGAGCCTATCCATGGGGTTTTCCAGAAAACTTCACAAAGAGATTGTTCAAAACATCTAATACCGCAGGTAGTGTATACCCTTACATATTGTTTACATAATAAAAGACAAAAAAACATTCAACCATAACTAGAGAGAGCAGATTAAGGATTGCCTCTGATGTTTCTTGGTTGAACTACGGATTCCTCCTCCATTGGATGCGCGGCTTCAGCGGTGTCTCCATGAACTCTGCTGCTCTGGTTCATTGCTATGAATCGCTGGAGGCCCTCCTGTATCCTATCGACTTTACCCATGATTTCTCGGAGATTACTTTCATTATCATTGATGTGGGCATCATGATTGCTTATCTGAAGAGAAGTGTAACTCACTGTTTCTCCCATACTCTTCACCTCCCGAGCCATTTCTTTATTGTCCATGACACTGATTGCAAGCATTTCATACAATCTCCGCAGATTCTTTTTGATGTTCGTGATGCCTGCATTTTCTCCAGCCTGCGCCATTCTGCTTGTCTCTGCCGAGATGCTTATTCAAGCAAATTGGTTATGAATGGCACGAGCAGGACTAATATTGGCACAATCTTGATGCGCAGCCGGAAGGTGACCGAAGCAGAGACTGAGCATGGTAAGCTCCTGTAACAGCGAAAAATCTCCTTGTTTTCGACAAACCAATGTGCCTACTGCACCTTCCTGCCACCCCGAGCAGCTACAGCCTAAAACCAAGCTTCGTCCCCAGTTACCAGAAGGCGAAAGAATACCTGAGCTGAGAGTGACAGTCCGCGACACTGAAAGAGAGCTGCACGAATAGGAGGAAAAGGCTGCAAGAGCAAGCCTTTCCTTCACCATAGAACGAATAAGAGGAAGGACTTGCCATGGGAGGCCCTGAAACCACCCTTCGCCAATGCCTGTGACTACCTTCAATAGAATGCACAGAGCTTCATGAAGACCAGGGCCAAGAATCGAAATGGAGAGGAGAGACATATCACTTCCAAGAGAAGACATGGTATAATGGTGGAGGAGACGTTGAGCGTGCGAGATGTTAAGACCATTTACCCGAGGCCTGAAGGCTTTTAATTCTGCAGCATTTGAGAGCAGGAGGGGCCGGTGAGGAGGCCACGCGGTGAGGGGAAGAGGACTGCTGAATAAATGAGAGGAGCCGACGGAGGACAACGCGGGGTGGAGGCCAAATGGATGATGACGCTGGGTGACGAATGGGAAGGGGCAAGGGATAAGGAGGGGGAAAAGGAGGAGATAGGAGAAAGGGGTGAAAGGGGGGAGGCGAAGAGGAGAGGGGGGGGGAGGAAAAAAAGAGGGAGGAGGAAAGGGGGGGGGGGGCAAAAAGACTTATGGAGAAAAGGAGAAAGGAGGGAGAACTCTTGAGTCTGTGCCTCATACAATGAGCATACATGGGATACTTCCAAATCTTGTTAAAAGATTGTTGATTAGGGGATATCCTATACATATTTAAGGGACATATTTGAGGATGGGAGGATTCCCATTGTGCCTAAAGTGACCTTGCGGGAGGGAGGCCCCCAAATTGGCCATAATGTCCGCTGCAGAGTTGTTGAGCCAGAGGATGTGAAGAGGCTCATAGGACTTGACCATAAGCAGCTTTACTTTATTGTACAGGCGGCGACAGTTGACAGCTCCCGATGGGTATCCATTGATCAACTTAGAGATGACATGCTTTGAGTCTTCGAATATTAGAACCTTTCGGTAATTTTTAGCCAGGAGGAGCTGCAGGCCTTGAAGGAGAGCCAACCACTCTGCTTCATTGTTAGTTCTATTCCCTAATCCCCATGCGAAGGTTTGTTCTATATGTCCTCCGGGATCCATAAGGATCCCCCCTGCTCCTGCCACCCTTGGGTTGCCTTTCGAGGCGCCAACAAAGAAGAGGGCAAAGGAATTCTTCTCCCTGAGCCATATTTTGAAATCTTTGTTGGGTAAGCGAATCTCCCAAGGGAAGGATCTACAAGTTGTGGTTGCTCTGTTATTGATGTTTTTGGACTGAAGGAGGCTCCTCTCTTTTAGGAAGCTTTTGCACCAAGAAGAGTATGGTTCTGGAATGGACTCTTGATCAGGGAAACTGATGTTGTTCGAAGCAAACTTTTCTGCTATCATTCCTATAGTTTTGATGGCTATTCGTGCTGGAACATACTTTTGATCTTTGAAAATGGCATTATTCCTTGCAAGCCAGAGTTGCCAGCATAGGTTCTTTGGGATAGAGGCCCATAGACGACTCAAGATTGGAGCCTTGCTTAGGGTGCCAGGATAGAAATAATTCCAGTCTTTGAAGAGTTGAACTGCTGAGCCTGGAAGGTTCAAGTCCATACCTGAGGGGAGAACAGACCGCCAAACTAGAAGAGAGGTTTTGCATTGAAAGAAGATATGATTGGTGGTCTCTTCATTTGAATTACATAGAGGACACTTGGAGGGTCCATTTATGCTTCTTTTCCTTAAATTTTCAGTTGTGAGGAGCTTATTATGCATAAGGGTCCAAATGAAACTGTTTACTTTAGGTATACTGTCAGTATTCCACACCTTCTTCCATATTTTATCCGCTCTAGTCGGCTCCATGGCTATTTTCTTGTAGCCTTCTTTGACATTGTACTTCCCCGCATTCCCCCATCTGATACGGTCCTTCGCTGTGATTCTCGTTGGGGACAGACCATGAAGGGAGGAGAGAAGAGAGTCTGCCGCGATAACCAAATGGGCTGGAGGAGATAGCTCCTTCCAGCCTGCCCAAGACCCTTTCATATCCCATTGAGAAAGATCGAAGAGGGTGGTGATCCCCTGCTCACTCGCCCATTCGGCTAGAGGAATTTGAATTGGCAATGAGGATCGAGGAGGTTGTCCCAAAATATTGCTCTTCCAGATGTTGATCCTTTTTCCGTTCTCGGGGATCTAGTAATAGCCTTTGTTGATTGTTTTGAGGGAGGATTTGCATAATTTCCATAGGGTGGTTCCTTTGCCTACCCAAGCACTGTCCAACATTTTTGACCTGGGCCTCCTAATGTATTTCTTCCTCATAACTTCCTTCCACCGTTCTTTTTTCCCTGTGACTAGTCTCCAAACCATTTTAGCTCCCATGGCTCTGCTCATCTGATCTAGATCTCTGATGCCTAGGCCACCATGTCTTTTAGCTTGTTTGATCGTATCCCACTTTACAAGGTGGAATTTTTTTGTCTGAACTACTAAAACATTCATTATGTTTAAGTAAACAATAATATATATAAATATAAATATAAATATAAATAAATAATTAATAAATATATATTAATAAATTTATTAACTGAAAGATTAAAATGATACTTTTATCTTAAAAATTGTTGGTGAAGATGATAGTAAATATTTACTTAAACGATTTTTTTTATAATTTTAGTAAAAAAAGGAATTTTGTTTGCTTTAGAGTTTTATGAAAAAATATATATTAATTTAAAGATTAAAATAATAATTGTATATTAAAAGTTGTTGTTGACGTTGATACTTAATATTTACTTAAAACTAAATTTGATTTTTATTTAAAAAGGAGAAAAAAAAGAATTATTTGGTTTGCTTTAGAGTTTTATTTATGTAACGTCCCCATATCTCATAATACAGATTATTAAAATTTTTTGCTTCAAGAACACTTGTCATCTTTTCAAACACCACGCATGGACGTTAACTCGCTCTTCCATCTTCATTCTCAAGATTAAGAACCCTTGTACATTACTGTAACAGTCGTTCCATCCTTGACAGATCCCTTCTGTGACTAGAATGAACATTTCCGCGCTGCACCTGTCTTTCTGCAATCGGTGTTCCGCACTCTACTTTCCTCCCTTCTGACCCCGGAAGTCAGAAATCGGAAATGTAATGTGCGATAGGAACATATAAATGCTCTTCCACCTTCCGTACCTTGGAACTTGGAAATCGAAAACCCAAATGTGCAACAGGACATTCAACGGCCTTCCCGCCTTCTTCCTTCCACACTTCCGCTTTCCGCCTTCCGCACTTCGAAACTCGAAATTCGGAAACTCCATGCACAAAGGAACATTCAATGACCTTTCCGCCTTCTGCCTTCCGCACTTCTGCTTTCCGCGTTCTGCACTTCCTCTTTTTGCCTTTTGCACTTCAGAACTCGGAAATAAGAGACTCAAGGTGCAAACAAACATTCAACAACCTTTCTGCCTTCCTACTTCTGCACTTCCACTTTCCTCTTTCCGCACTTCAGAACTCAGAAATTGGAGACTCAATGTGTGAAGGAACATTCAACGACCTTTTCACCTTTAGAACTCGAAAATAAAAAACTCAAGTGTGCGAAGGAACTTTTAACGGTTCTTTCACCTTCCACCTTCCGCAATTCGGAACTCGAAAATCAAAACTCAAGTGTACGAAGGAACTTTTAACGGTTCTTTCACCATCTGCACTTCGAAAATCAGAAATCGGAAACTCAATGTGCGAAGGAACATTTGATGGCCTTTTCGCCTTTTGCTTTCCACCTTTCGCATTTCGGAACTCGAAAATCAAAACTCAAGTGTGCAAAGGAACTTTTAATGGTTCTTTTGCCTTCTACCTACCACATTCCACAGGTGGATCCTAGAAGTCGGAAAACTCACTTTTTTCCTTATAGCATGGATTCCCTACAGATTGGACAACTATCCTCATAATACCTCTTTTCAAGAGTGGAGATGTCAACGATCCATCCAACTATAGGACCATAATGATAAACCCCTTGTTTGCAAAGATATTTGGAAGTATGCTAGAAAATAGAATTAGCAAGTGGGTGGAAGGAATGGACAAGTGTGCTAAAGAACAAGCAAGTTTTAGACCTAAACATTCCATGGTGGATCACGATATAACTTTAAGGCACATCATTGAAAAAGTGTGGGAGAAAAAAGAGGAAGCCTTTTGTTGCTTTGTCGATTTCAAAAAAGCTTTTGACGCAATTCCTAGAGATAAGCTATGGAACAGAATGGAGGAACTTGGAGTTCTTATACATCTTAGAGTAGTTGTTCATAATCTATATGGGGAGGTCAAAGTTAAAATATTTACATCAGATGGTATCTCCGAAAGCTTCAGAAGTGATATCGGGGTCAAGCAAGGTTTCCCATTATCCCATACCTCTTTTTACTTATATATTGACAAACTTGAAGAGTGGTTAACTTAAAGGACGGTGATGGCGCCCTCATGGGTGAGTTTGTGATAAGGATTCTTTTGTATGTAGATGACCTTATTTTGATTGCTAAGTCTTCTCTTGGCTTGCAAGAACACTTGATTTTCCTTGATCACTTTTGTAGAACAATGGGGATGCGAGTAAATGCTAGCAAGACCAAAGTGGTAGTTTTCTTTAGTAAAAGAAAACATAAACAACATAAGCTCTACTTTGAAGACAACACTCTTGAAGAAGTGGTAGATTACAAGTACCTTAGAATTGACTTCAACAAAAATTTGAGTTGGGAAAGTTACAGAAAAAAAAAGAACTCTACGAGGTTGGAAAGTGTTTTATGCTTTCCAAAATAGATGTAGAGAGGCAGAGCTATCGGACTGGAAAATTATGCGATCGTGGCTTCTTTCTTCCTTGGGAGAGTATCACTACTACATTTTCAAGTACCATTGAATGATATCGAGCCATAAGACCCACACATGCTGAGATGGGTTAAGGATATGGCTTGACATGGTGGAGGTGGACCTATAGTCTCCTATGGATACATATTCTTCTTATGGTTGCGAGGTAAGCTCCTCATGGTGGAGGACTACGCATATTCAGGGACAGATTTTAGAGGAGATCTAGATATACCACTTCTCAAGGAAAACCAGTGGGGAGAAATGGGTAAAATAAATATTCCTTCTTTAATTTATTTTTTAGTTTGTTATATTTCATTTTTTTGTTCTTTTTGTGTTACTAAGACATCATATTCTATGCTGTAAACATTGGACCATCACGACCGACGGGGTCATTGCCCATTGAGACACAGGGAGCTATTAGCGAGATAACGGTGTGGAAAATCAAGGTTGAGGAAGAGCTGCATGAGATCGAGGAGAACCTGTAGAGGTGAACTATAGATATCCTAGACATCTCCATAGATGACTTACCCCATCATTATCAATGCCATATAGAAGGAGTTTTCGATTGTTTTAGAATATTACTCTGTAGGGTGGATTGAGCCATCATGTGTTACCACGAGCATTGAGACTAGTTAGGAGTAGTGGTTCTATAGTACAGTATTGAAAGATTTCAAGCTTCATATTTTGATGTACTGAAAGATTTTGGCTTCATATATTTTGCCTCAGTATCTTTTGTATTTATAAAAACAACTTTATACAATATGGTGTGTCTATTATGGTTTGTTTGTACATGGATCACTGCTTATTTATATGTTTTTTTTACACATGTGATCTATCTTGGATAAAAATTAAATATGAGTTATGTACTAATCCAAAACGTAATTTGCTAGTTAATCAACAACTACATTTAAATGTCTTGGAATATGCTAGTATGAAATAAACTCATAGGACCTTTCAAGAAGCCGAAATATTCCAAATAACTGAGAAAATAAGGGATTTCATATAGTATAGACACAGTTTATCTAATAAAAACTAGTTTTTAATCTAGGAAAACCATAATCAAATCACATCATTCGACAAAGCGTCAGTCAATAGTCCAATCACCGCATGATATTCAACGAGATTGTTCATTGCGGGACCTAAGCAACTTCCACTTGAGCTTACCAAATCACTGGTAGAGGAATAAAGTATCCATGTCGCTGATGTGAGATTGAAGGTATACCGACTAACACCATCCACGAATCCTCAATATAAGGCCATTTGTTCATTCAAGAATGACAGTAGATAAGCAGTCTTAACTAGGATGAATCCTACATTCAAAAGAATAAAATGTTCAGACTTCACAACACATTCTATTAACAAATTGTATAGGGTACACATGCAAAATTGTCTAAGCATAGTAACTTTTGAAGTAAATCCCATTTCAGGGCTCACTTAAGGTTATCCCATCATAATCAATTAGCTCATAAGCCTCTTTTTCTAAAACACAACTCATGATGTAAGGACCATGCCACATGGATTCTAGTTTTTCTCGTCCCAATTTATCATGTTTTTGGTCATAATCCAAAGACCAAATCATCTTCATTATAGAGGCAAGGTTGAACGGATCGGTCGTATTGATATTTAATTCGTCATTTGTGTACCTCATTAGCCAAGGTTGCATCTCGATGAGTTTTATCAAGTTTGTTCAAATACATAAAACGCTATTCCTCCGTGGTGGTATTGGGTAGGAGTTCTACAACGAGTTTTAGAGAAGGGATTTCACACTCGATAGGAAGAGTTTCTTCTAGTCCATACACCAATTGGAATGGTGTGAAATTGGTTGATTTTTTCATGGTGGTCGTATAATCCCATAATGTCGAAAATAATTGCAAGTGCCAACTAGACTTAGCTTTCCCTACCATCCGTTGAAGGTGGTTTTAAAATTTTTATTGATAGCTTCAACCTAGCCACTGGAATGAGGGTAGTAGGGTGTCTAGTTATTGTGACAAAAACCTAGTTTAGAGCTTAATTCCACCATCATCCAATTCATTAAATGAGAGCCATGATCAATAATGATGGCTTGAGGATCCCTGACCCTAGTGATAATGTGGTTAAAAATAAATACGACAGTTGTTTTACCATGTTCAACATATGTAGGCATAGCATTAGCCCATTTAGTAAAATATTCGACGACAATGATAATGTAACCATGTCCCCCTACTAAGATAGGCTTACAATGCATGTAATCTATGCCCCATTTCACAACAATGATGGGATGGAGTGGAGTTGGATGGGTGCGATTTTCAGATTAAAAATGATGACAAGGCATGCATTTCTTAATGGCTTTGATACAATCTTTGAATATAGAAGGCCAAAAGTACCTACCACGTAGGATTTTCAGAGTGTATCCATCCCAGAAAGATGACCACCACAAGCTCCAGAGTGGCTGTCATTCAACACAATTTCAACTTCATTCTGAGTTAGACAACGTTGCCAAATGGAATCAACGCTACGATGATAGAAGTTATCATTAACGATAAGATAGTACTTGGATTTGATGGTGGATACAATGATGTTTGTTAGAGTTAACCTCGACTGAAAACATTGAGTTTGGAGATATAAAATATCTCCATACAATGGGTCAGAGGTACTAATGAGAAACAAATATTCATCGAGAAATGAATCAATGGGCTGTGTTTCCTCAGTAATATGGGGAAGATCGCACATTAGCTATGCAAGACTAAAGAATTATTCGAACTAGATTTAGAAAATTCTAATTAAAACTCTTGGAGGATAAAAATCCAAAGAGAATACTTTCCCTCAATTACTTGACGATTCAATATATAATACATAGGGTTGGAATCTATGTACACAATAGTCATCCGAAGCAAAATGTAAGGAAAAATTTCTGGACTATGATGACTGTAGCTAACTTCTCAACATGTGAATACTGGGTTTCAGAATCAAGAAGGTTCTTACTCAGATAATATATCACACGCTCTTGGTCCTTATCTTTTGTTTGTACCAGTACCATGCCAATGTTGGTAAGGGATGCAACCACATATAATTTATAATGCTTAGTATAACCGAGTGGTTGGAACATAGGTGCATGTGTGATGGCATGTTTGAGATTATCAAATGCATGTTGTGCAAGGTCATCCCAAACTCGTGTATCCTTCTTAAGCAAATGGATAAACTCGTGTATTTTTTTGGCAAATTGCATAGAAAACGATGCAAGAAGTTTTCCTTCCCTTGCAAACTTTGAAGTTTGGTGATGTTGGTAGGTGATGGTAAGGCCAAAATGGCCTCGATTTTCAGAGGATCAATATGGATTCCATCATGGGAAACAATGAATCCAAGCAGTCGTCTAGTATCAACACATAAAAAAACATTTATGTGGATTCAACCGGATGTTGTAGTGGCAACATCTAAGAAAAATCGCTCTTAGATGGTCAAAATGGTGTTCTCGATGGTGTCAATGAGTAGGTAAAACATCGAGATAGGGTTCCACTATATGTTTGATGTCATGAAAAGTATAAGACATGGCGCATTGAAATGTAGAGCCTTTTGGGCACTCTATATACCTATTAATTTCTTAACAAGCAGAGTGTTCAATATTTAATTGTCAACCTAGGAAAGTTTGTTATTTCAAAGGAAATTAGAAAAGTATATGCATAAACATTTTCAGTAGTTGATAAGTAAAATGAAAATCACTCAATTCTAATCACTGCTAAGCCAACTCAACTCCCTGTAAGAAATCAAAGTAATATTATCCATCTAGAAATTGAAAAGAACTCTATTTCCTATCATACTAGTCTTAAGGTTTATGATCTAAAGATAAATCCCCTTAGAATTTACTTTTGCAGAAAATGGAATTCTAAATTACCAAATCAGAAGGATCCATAATCATTAATCAAGCAACAAATTCATCAAAGAAAATGACCTATCTAACCAGGAAAACTATAGAAAAATAAATAACACACACCAGAGGAGCTAAGCAAGTTTGTAACAACTATTAACACACTTATGGCGCATAAAGGAAAATATTAACTACACAGCTGACTGTCACGCCATACCACCTACAACAAGCCAAAGGAAAACCTGATAATGCAATCGCTGAATGAATGGAGTTGCAACTAACCATATAAATATATCAGATTGAAATTCCACACTAGACAGAAATAAAATAATCTAGAACATCTAAACTACTGGCAACTGTATCAGAAGGCAGGCCTCGACCTTCAAATAGAGATGTTGTCGAAAGCTCACGAAGTATACAATAGAGAAATGTTGAGAATTGTCACTCCTTTATTAATTTGATAAAGTTGCAGTTACAGTTATAGTCACTCTACTATATCTCTTACAAATTGCGAACCCCTCACTCTCCCTGTCTTCGTGAACTTATACAAGAGTGAAGTTGTTTAGTTACATAAATTTTGGGAAACCATGAAGATAGTTGATCTTCAGGCTGCTGAATTAAATCATGAAAGCTACATCCATCAATTATTTGCACAAGATAAGCTCAGGAATAGACAAAATTTACTTCAAGTTGTTTCATGAACTGACATGCTTAGTTGAATACGAAATATTATCAGGGACTTTCAGTTGCATGCATGAAGGAGCCTCCGAAATTCCTTCGTCATTAATGTTGACCAGATCTTTGAGAAGGAAGCCGACGCCAAGCGACATTAACTATGGAGTATGATAAGCTATTGCAGTTGAGCCACTTTGGAGTATGATAAACTGTTGCAGTTGAGCCACCTGTTAATTATGAACCCTTCTTTTAAATCACAGATAGATCAACACACTGAAAGGTAAAATCCATGATTGTAAGTAAAACCAAGCATAAACGAAATAATAAATAATGATTTATACCTGAGATATTCATGCTCATTTGAATGGGAAAGATAAGGATTTGAGTGCAAAATAGGGACAAGCATAGGGATAAAGGATGAAACAGGGTAGAGTAAAAAGGGTTAAATTCAAGACCCGACATCTCCCCCCAGCTATCTGGTTGCATGTCGTCATGCAACAATATGAGCTAGTGTGACTTTGAATTAGACTCAAGACTCTTCCTATGGAAATCTGTGAGGTTGAATGAAGATTTTGGTACCTCCTCTGGTTGCAAAAATCCATTACTCGTGATAAAAGCACCCCAACAGTCTCTTTCAGCTTTCTTTGTCATCCTGTAGGTTCCCTTGTAGTTTCTGTCTTGCCACCAAATAAGAGGAAATCTAAACTTCAAACCCAACCGTCTTGGACCACAAGACTTCATACATTTTACATAGCCAAGCACTCTAGACAAAGCATATTTGAAACTTTCAAAACAAAACAAGTCTTTTTCCCTTAACGCTATAGGGGAAAATTCCCATCTATGATTGCTTCCTTGCAGAGCAATGTCTTGCTGCCGAGATATCACATCAACACAAGTGGATATAATCTTCTGTTGAAATACAACCAACTGATTGAATTTATTTAGAGATGAAAGGTCTTTCTTGTGCCTGGAAATAAGAAGGACAGGGGCTCCACATTCAGGCCATAAAAACTCTTCTTTTTCCTGGATGGAAAGTGGATTTTCAAACTGACTAGTAGCTTCTGCCAAGGCTTCTAGGCCTCGTGCTGCTTGCTTTTTGCTTACCTCCTTCCACCTTTCTAGCTCTTCCCTAAGTGATCGTGCATATTCCTTCAAGAATTCATTTTCATACTGCAAAAATTCTAATTGGGGTTGCACAGGTTCTTGGGTAACAGTGGCCACCATAGGTAAATTTCCCATTGGTTCATGTGTTTCAGTGGGTACCCTAGGTTTTAAAATGGGAATTTTGATCCTCGCCCTTTCTGCTGCCCAAGAAGCTCTGGTTCTTCTTCTTTTGGATGATTCTCCTTGTGTTCCAACAGGTTCTTGTGTAATAGTGTAAACCATTGGTAAATTTCCCACTGGTTCTTGTGTTTCAGTGGGTAAAATGGGAATTTCAGTGCTCACAACTTTTGTTGTCCATGAAGCCCTAGTTCTTCTCCTCCTAGATGATTCTCCCAGTGTTTTAGCAGGTTCTTGTGTAACTGTGGCTTCCATCAGTAAATTTCCCACTAGTTCTTGTGTTTCAGTGGGTAAAATGAGAATTTCAATGTTTACCACTTCTGTTGTCCAGGAAGTCCTAGTTTTTCTTCTCCTAGATGATTCTCCTCTGATACTCGATATTTTCCTCTCTCTCTCTCTGTGGTATGAGAAAGGTAGAGACTTCTCTAGTTTCTGCTAAAGGTTCCTCCTCCTCAATCATAGTTCCTCTTATCTCCGAGGAAGTTTTGATATCGCCAACCTGAGTTCTTATTTCTCTAGTTTCTGCAACTTCTCCTTCTTCTCCTCCCGTATTCACATCTCCAGCTTCCAATGTCGCTGCTTCTGCAGTTGTGCCCCCTTCTATTTCTCATGTTGGTTCTCCCTCAGTTGATAATGGCACTACTTAATCTATTTCTCCAACCATTTCCTCCATAGGATTCTTTGCTGTTGTAGCTCCCCCTAAATTTTCCTCTTGCTCATATTCACCTTATTCCAACTCTTCATTCCTCCCCCCAGCTGAGTATCTTCTCTATCCCCAATGTGTGCTACTATAGGTGCTGGTGCACCACAACTCCAACAAGTTGTTCCCAAGTTAAAATATTTTGTTCCAAATATCTTTGCACCAATAATTTAATCAACCCATGGTTTATGATAGAAGAGAGTGGGTTTTTGGAGTTCCTAACATAATGTGCCATGTTTTCCAAAGTATGTGAAAGATAAAATGACATATTTATAAGTTTGTCGTGGCATAAGTGAGACAATAGGACAAAATCGTAAATGCAAACAAACCTATATATTCCTTCACATGTAATGTACCTTTTTAGGAATATAGCGACCTGGTCCCAGGGTGTTGGCAATGTCTCTAGTGCCGCTCCTCTAGCCATTTTCTACACTTGCTCCCCTGCTTCTAGAAATTCTTTGACAACTCTCAAATTGTGCCTCTTCCGGAAGAACCAGCGATCCCCAATCTGAGGCAGTCTTGTGATTTTTGCTACAGCCCATTCTGATGCATTTATCCTCAACCCTCTGATCTTCGAGTATTCTCCAGTCAAGTTCATAGCGAACTGGAGTTCTATTTCCTCATGGAAACCATTCAATATTTGGAAATACCCAATCCAACCAGCTTCGTGAAAAATGGCAAAGACCTCTCTATTTGCATATAGAGTGTCTATATTTCCAGGTTCATACCTGATTGGAGGACCCATAGAGTGTTTCCTTTACTGACTGTGATAGGTGGGTGTAGTAGCTGACATAATTAGTCGTTCGAGTTGCAATAATTGAACACAGTAACCGGATAGCAAAGGTTCATATGGGTGTTTTGAAGTTTCAGCAAAATTATAAACATGATTTCTTACAGATTATCAGAGATAGGACGACGGTTGTTTGGAAGTACAGGCAAGATGATTTTGAAAATAAAATTAACTAATTATAGAGGAATTTTAGGGATTGAAAAGTTATAATCATTATTACTATATCATTTCACACTTGACTATACTTCTAATCAAAATTCATACCTGATCATTGTCGCTCGAGTCGTTATTTCCCTGGTATGATAAAATTTCGATGCCAAATAACCATGAGGGATATAATTTCACACGTGCAATTCAAAATAAATATGTTCTCAAGCATTAATCAAGTGGAGCACGTTCATATCAGAATTGATTTCTTGAACACATGGTGGGAGTGTAAAAGATCTCATCATGAAACATTAAGATTTAGTTGGAAATACGCCCTAGATGAAATGGAATTTCTGTGAGATTTTCAACAACAATACCGATGGAGTTGAGCAAAAGTTGGCGGAAAAATGGCAGAGTTGCACCGCGAAATAGCCAATTTTGATGGAAAAGTGGTGGAGTTGCAGCGGACAATGGTCAAAATTAGTGGGAAAAATAACGGAGTTGCAGCGGGATTTGATTGAAAATAGTGGAAAAATTAGTAGAGTTGCAGTGTGACTTGGCCAAAAATATCAGAAAAATTAGTGGAGTTGCAACGAAATTTGGCCAAAAATAATAGAAAATTTAGCGGAGTTGCAGCAGAATTTGGCAAAAAATAGCGGAGTTGCAGTGGATAAAAATTAAGCACTTGACACAATTTCTGCTAAATTTTATTTTGACAGAGCTTGATAAAAATATGAGGAATGATAAATTTCCCATCAAATTTCTGCAATCTTGTTCACTTGTTCTTTCAAGGAGTCATATCAATGAAGAAGGATCACCTAAGATTCTGCAATTGCTTGTCCCGTCACAATTGCTTCTTCTGCCTGAACCTTCTTGCAAATTCTTATTCACAATTCTAAAACACACACCTGATCATAGCTAAAAAAAGAAAAACGAATAGCGAAAATCAAAGAATTTTATTTATATACAATTTTTATGTGGAATTTGCAACAGACTTAAAAAGTTTTAGAAACATGGAAAAAACCATGCTCCTGTACCAATTGATAGTCTGTATTAACTGCAACCTGTGAGATAAATGCATCATTCGATATTGGTTTATGATAAATCCGTAATCGATGACCATTTGCAAACAGAGGTGTTTGATTTTCATCAACAGTGGTCAAGCAAACCGTCCCATTGTCAAATGCCTTATCTATTCTGTAAGGTCCCAGCCACCTCGTACGTAGCTTGCTTTTAAAATCCATTTTAAAATGTGAATCATACAATAAATCCCAATCTCCTTCACAAAATACCTTCTTCTTTATAAATCTATCATGCCAATTGGAGCGCTGTTGTTGAATTAAAGCCGTGTGATGTATAGAAGTGATGCACTTTTCATTTAGTTCATTAAATTGATTCAGCCGTGTGATGTTCCCAAACCTTGAGATAAGGCCAAAGGTGCTAAAACTAAGACTAACTAAAGTTTAAGAATAATGGATATAGATAAATTACAATTGATCTGACTAACCAATAACCCAAATAAATTGAATTCTATAGATTGAATTATAACTAAAGTTTGTGACAATTAATTATTTAATTATGTCAATTAAATAATTATTTGTGACACTGAGTTAATAATTTCCAAAGTGCAAGCTAAAGGTTGCAATTGAAACAAGAGCATCAATAATACATGATAAGCATCATATTCATTGTGAATAGCTAATTTATGTATTTTGGGTTTGTTTGATAACATAGTTTATAAACAACCAAGTATTGATGTCATTGATTATTTGCAAGTTAATCTACTTTTTGGTGTTATTAGGTGTGTGTTGTTAGTGAGCATAAAAAGTAAGGAAAAACACATAACATGGAGCATACATAGGCTGCAATTCTACAGCCACACCGAAACCATAACAAACAAGAACACCTACTACAACTATCCTCAAAATTGGCTCCTGATGACTGTCCCCTACAGTCATCTCTCACTAATAAAAATCAGATACTATGGCTGCCACCCTCCAACCTTCGATTAATTTTACATATAGAATACATCTCTCATCCTCATATTTGCAACTAAGAACAATTATGCAACCAAATGATTTACAATAAAATGATAGGTGCGCTCATCTTGGCACCAAAAAGCTATCGAACCAAAACAAACATATCTTGGTCATCCAAAAATGTTTTTCGATGAAACGAAATGTATTATTAATTGGAAATGATGCTTTGGAAACAATAGAATAGGTCTCACAACATAGAAATGAGCATAGATGGTCTAACTAGATCATATGGCTATGCCCCTCTCAATAAAATAGAGCCAAAATTACAATTTCTGGTTATGAAGAAGAAGAATAGCAAGAAGGTAACAAGAACAGAAACTGAATTCCATACTACATGAGATTCATTCTTCCTCTATGTAGATACTGAAATTCAATACATGAACATTCAAACAACCAATCAACCATGATTGCACATATACCAAATAAAATAATGTTATGAAAACATAACATAAGATAAATACTTATCTCAAAATATAAGCAACTGGTTGCAACAGGACAACTTCCTCCCAGCTGTAGACACCATCAACCCTTCCTTGCTTGAATAGGTCACCCTCGAGGTGATACCATGGATTCATGGGTAGAGTCTCTCTTAGTCTCACTACTCTCCAAACTACCTTTTTTGAGAGACACAATGCTTCCCACTACTACTTTCCTGTTCGTCTCCACTGCCTATGGGATGTGACCTAGCTCGCTATTCCCAATTCCCAAATTTCTGTGTGAGAACTTGGACAAGTAGAGTGATATAATGGAAGCAAAGGGAACAAATGGAATCACTCTAAGTCTCGACACACTCTCAATAATATCAACATTCCCAACATGATTAGATATGATAAATCACATGGTCTAAAGCTCAAGATTAACTTCAACAAGGTGATGGCATATGGATTTATAGGATAAGGAGGACCACTATAACCCAAAGGGATCAACCCAAATTAGAGAGAGGTAATTTTTAAGCTTCATCATGGAGAATTAAATTGAATTAGTAGAGTGGTGGCTTAGTGAAAAGATTCCTTTTCCTGAATTAGCACCATGAGGAGGAGTTACCCAAAAACTAAGGAGTGGAGCTATGAAGAGCACATGGAAGCACACTAATGCATAAAGGGGGTTACAAAACATCAAGTAGGTCAAAATAGGTGAGAGAGGACATCCAATAGGGTCATAAATATCATGGAAGCACAAAAATAGGGTCATCAATGCATGGTGCAAGAGTGGAATCTAGAAAATAGCTTACAACCCTAAAAACTAGGAAAAGGGCTCATAAATGACCATAAACACATAAATGTGAGGGGATATTTTCACAAAGAGGGTTCCATAGGAAAGAGGGGCCCACTAAGGTGTGCACAATATGAAAAACTATCTCCATAGTTCATAATTATTGAGAATAGGGTTCATTGTACAAGGTTTGGGTGATGATCATTATTAATCTCACCAAGGTGCAAATATGAATTGAGATGGACAAAGTCAAGTCAACAATAAGTTATAAGGTGCTGGGGATGTCCCCATTCCCCATAACTTTGTGGGATCCATGGTCCCCCATACTCATTTGCTTTCCTTTTTTGAGCTAGTTGTTTATTTAATCAATCATTAACACCATTCAAAGATAGCAGAGATTCTAGTAATAACATTAACATTAATAATATCACCAAAGTACAAAGTTATGTTATCAAACATTAATAATAAGTCCTTAATTAAATTAGTCATGAGAAGGAGAAAATTTACACAATCATATAAAATATCATAAGTCCATAATGCAAGAGAACATAAGTCACATGAAGGACCATAAGTCAGGGGCTTAACAACTGGGGTATTACATCTCCCCCCCCTTAAATAATGCATCGTCTTTGATGCATATTACATACATGCCGCAAAATTTCAAAATAGATGAGGGTATGCTTCCCTCATGGTTCCCTCCAGTTCCCAAGTGGCATCCTCAAGACTGTAATGGGTCCATTGGACCTTTACCTGCCTAATTTCTCGATTCCGAAGCAGCTTGACCTTGCTTCCCAAAATGGAAATAGGTTGTACCATAAAATCCACTTCCAGTTACACCTAAATCAAAATCTATTCAATCACATGATTAGTACCATGTTCACACACACACACACACACACACACCCACACACACATATCAATAAAGAAAAATAAAAGCACTCTCATTACTTGGATCACATTCCATTCAATTACATGGTTAGTATCAGGTATATAATTTTTCAATAAAGACACATGAAACACATTATGTACTTTAATGCAAGCAGGTAGGGCCAGCTCAGAAAAAACATGTCCTATCTTAGCTAAGACCTCAAAAGGTCCACAATATCTGGCAGCTATCTTGGAGCAATTTTCCAAGTTTAAGGAACTCTTCTTGGGTCTGACTTTCAAAAACACATGATCCCCAACTTAAAATTGTCTGGTGGTCCTGTTCTAATCTGCATAACTTTTCTTCCTGTCTTGAAATACATTTAGATTTTGCTTTATCTCAACCATTTGATCATCCATATCCTTTAATAATTCTTGTCCAACAATGACTCTATCTGTTGGGTTATCCCAATTGATGGGAGTATTTGTTGGGCTATTGGGCAGACCCGGGTTTTTACCTTTAACTTCGCTCCAACAAAAGACTCACAGTGTTGGCCCTTTCGGCCGCAGCCTGCGAACAGGCTACAGTCTCACCCGACACAGCTATGGGGTGCCGCAAAATCAGGTTTCTGCAAGCAGAAGAGGGAATCTTACTGTACCTTTAATCTTTAACTATTAATAATCACATAACACAATGTTATATTATCAAGTATGTAGCTTCGCAGTTAGATAAACAAACAGTTACTTGCACAGCCCTTATCTGGGAATTCATAGCGAAGCTAGTTATTAACAACAATCTTACTTTATCAGTTATTTACTTAACAATGCATAAAATATCATAACAGAAACAACACAAAGGAACCACAACACCAGATATAACGTGGTTCACCCCCAGTGTAGGGGCTACGTCCATAGAAATGCGTTTTATTCAACGCTTTACAACTAAAAGGACAGTTCTGATCTGCGCACTCAGCTGCAGATCCTTTTAGTCCTCAAAGCCATGCACACAGCAGCAGGCCTTTGCGCACACAGCTGCAGATCTTCCTTATCACCAAAACCCCTTTGCGCACACAGCTGCAGAGGTTGTCCACGCACACAGCTGGGACTTAACCTTCTTACAAAAACCCTTATACAATCTCTTATCTTTGCATTACAATAGCTTCATAAGATAATCATTAAATACCTAACTCTACTTCTTTACATAAGTGCCTATTTATACAACGCACTGTTACAAAACCATGTACTTAAACCATGGGCGCCCAAAACCCTAACCCTGGATTTAAACCATGGGTTACTTACAAAAAAGGGGCTTCGACCCATCCCTGACACCCCTAAGACTATTCTGGGTCGTAACTCCGCTTACAAATCCCACAAAAACCGCGGAGTTACCAAAACTAAAGACCCTTAGGGTCGGAGCCCCAACAGGCCCCTAAGACTCACTTGTGGCCCGTCTCGGGGCACTCTGCGACTCTTCCGGTGGTAGAATATTATTTGCGAGGATATGGAAATGACTGTTGAGGTTGTGTATAATGTCATTAGATGCTTTCTCCTTTTCCACCAACTCCTGTAACACTGAGGATGATACTTCGTTAGCCCTTTCCTGTGCAAAAGTATCATAGGTCTTCAAAACTTTGAGCTGACTCTCCGCAGCATTGCTCAATTCTAATGCTTCATCGACAAGTGGCTGCAGCGAATTTTCCAGCAGCGTTACCTTCGTCCTACAGGACTCGATTTCCTGCTAGATTTCCTTGCTTCGCTTCACCTTAGCAATCTTCTGCATAGGAGGCAGCGTCTTGATTTCTACTTTGACTGCATCTAATTCTTCTTGTCACAGCTTGATTGTTTCTTGTACCTTACCTATATCTGGGTGGTCCTGTAGGTTCGCCCATGCTTCGATACTGTCTTCCAGCAGCTTTGCTGCGCTTCCCACAATATCTGATATCTTTGCTGCTGAGGCTTGGATGTCCCTGTGGCGCTGTTCTTGGACCTCAGGTGGAGTCTTTGGAGGGATGCGAAGTTGAAGCTCCGCGATCTGGCTTTGGTGTTCTGTTTTTAACTTTTCAATTTCGCTGCGAGACTGTTGGGCATAGTCTTTCAGCTTGGAAATTCTTTGCTCTGGTTCTTCTTCGACCTGGATGTCGAAGTCAGGAAGACTCCGACATGCCTCGTCCAGCGCTCGCACCAGTGTAGCTCTTTTATGTTCAGCATCTCTCTTCCTTTGCGCAACTTCTTCCACCCTTGCTACGAGATTCTGGCTTTGCTTCATGGTGTCTTCCAACTGGATTTGAGAATAGCGATCTCGTGCGTGGATCTCCTTTGTGATGGCTAACTGGCAGAGATGCAATTCTGTCATGGACAGCTTGGTGTAGTCGATCCCAACTGTCATACTCATCTGTGACCGGGAATCTACATCAGTCAGTATAAGAGGTGCGCTTGACACTTGGCCCCTGTTATCTCTGGTTGGCCATTGTCTCATATCCTGCTGCACGGACGCTGGGTCACTACTTGTCGCGGTACTGGTCGCTAATTTTGTTGCTAACTCTTTCAGCTTTGAAACCCTGTTTGCTACGCCCGTGAGCGCAGCAAGATGCACATCCGCAAACTGTGACCATTTTTCAGTTAGTGTTTCAGTAGATTTTTTGAGAGCTTGCTCAAGCTCTTCCAGCGTTATAGTGACTCCTTCGTCGATATTTTTGTCTTTCGATGCCTTTGCATTCTTGCGGGGCTGAGGCTTGATTACCTCCTTGACCTCTGGCGACTTGTGCTTAGTTGATCGATTAAGATCTGATAGGGTTTTGACCGACTGCTCATCTTCTTCGTCATGTTCGCCATCTCCGCTCTGGTTATCTCCATCTTGTTGCGAGTCACTTGGGTCTTCACTGTCTTCTGGTGGGTTTTGCTGCTGCGCCTGATTGGTACCTGCATTGATATTGGTAACTGGGGGAACTGAAATGGTGGGATTTTTTCCTGTATCTTTCAACTAGTCAGCCGGCCACTGCTGAACTACGCCCAGGATGTGTGCTTTGGTTACTACATATGGTAACTTGAACCACTGATGTGTTGGATCTGCACAGGCTTGGATGAAAACATGATGCATGTTGGCACTGAAGTTCGCAGCGCCCTCATATTGAGAGAACAACTCATTGGTAAGCCGTGGTGTTCGCAGGATCTCATAGTGTATACTCATTGCGTTAAAGGCGAACACAATGTTCGTCATCTGCTGAGATGCCTTGTCCGACGACATCCAGAGAGATGCGTACCTTACCGCACCCGGCATGCCTGGGGGTGCCTCCACGAACTGAGCCTTAGTGGGTTCTTTCCACCCAACTAGTACAATAAGTATTATTATCCAGGAATAATGAAAGGGTCTACCTTTTTCCTGCGTGTCGCGGGCATCCTCCAGGAATTCCCTCGCAATGTATGTGGCCCAATTGTAACTGTAACCCTCGGCGCAGTTTATAGCAATTCTGATAACCGGGGCAGGTACTTCAGTTGGCCTGCACTTTCGTATGAGTTTGCATGCTAAGAGCTCAGCTGCGAAACGAATGTTTTGGTCCTGAATTGTGGAGGTGTGATACCCTTGTTTCCCCTTTGTTAGGCCGAACCGGTCTTTCATGGTTTGCGCGGGCTTTGTATCGTCATGCTTTGAAGGAAATTCAATTCCCGGATCAGGTCCTGCCATTGGTAAGCCTGTGATCTTATGAATGAGCTCGCCATTGATAGGAATTTGCTGGTCTCCTATCCATAAGTGGCCGTCATGTACTAATGCTAGCAGCTGCTTGACCACTACGGTTACCTGCGTACTGCGACCGAAATGAGAAACATTAAGCATCTTTAGCAGGCCAGCTTTGGCCAAGTTGGCAGCCCACTGTTTCACTTCCAATAGTGTCGCACCATTATCTGGGTATTTGACGTGGTGCAAGTATTGTGCTGGTGGGAATTGTGGGAACTTGCCCCGATCGTTTGTGTCATGGTCGGAATACTTAAGCCAGTCTATTTTCCCTTCCATATTTCTGATCAGCTGTACACCTGGTGGCAGCGAGGGTGTGCTCAATGTAAACTGCTTTGTCCAATGGGGTAGTTGGGCGCCTAGTCGAACAGGTGGGAGATACGGTGGCCGTGGTGGTGCAATGTCCTCATCTCCTCCGGGCGGGACCTGTGCTGAACTGGGCGGATCCATCTGGTGATCCTGTGATGTTTGTCCTGATTTCCTGTGTCGATCTTCGTTCTGCTTAGAACAAACTTCAGGTTTAAACTTTTTCCTGGCAGACCGTGTCTGCATCAGCTGCGGCGGTGCTGGGTGAGCTTCTTCACGGGGTGCAGATGCAGGTGGGAGATTAGAACAACTCGACAGATCCGCCTGTTCGAAATTTATTACTATATCCTGAAGCTCTCGCTCAGTTGACATGGGTTCACTCATAAGTCTCACGGAAATGCGGAATGCGATTTTCCCCATCTTAGGTATCTTCTTATACACTTCATTAATCCAATTTGTCAGGTCGATGCATTGAAGGCACCAAATCCGACGAAAATCTTGTCTGAACGGTACTCGAGTTCCCATGATCTCATCATTACAAGCAATTAAGGTAATTAAAGCGCCACCGCCGCCAATTCGGCTGCTTTCCAACGGTCGGATTTTAAGCCTCGCTGTGTTTTTGTTCTTTGGCAAAGTCTCAGTCTTAGCTTCGTCACAAAAAGCACCCTCGGCACAGCATTGACCTTTGACCTGTCTTGGTAATGCCTGCGACACGGCTGTGAGGTTTAGTGCACTAGCTTCTTGGTGCTGCTCCTCAGCTCTTTCTTGATCATCAACTGCCTCGTCATGGATCAACCTAACAGTTGTATCTAAAAAAGGATAAACTTCGTTAATAGAAAACGTAAGCATAAAATTATCAACAAGGTCATCCCAACTTACAGTACCGTGTCGGAGCTCGACCTCCATATACCAGTTTTTTGCTATAGGTTCCATAGTGTGCACAAAATTATGCACCCACTCCTCGCGAGGTACATGTTCCCATGCTGCATAACATTGCTTCAGATGTTCCTGAGGATTATTTTGTCCATTGAACTTGCTTTGCACCTCCTGAGATTGGTCTATGAATCTGAGGCGTAGAAATTTCTGGCAAGCTTCCCAACTGTGAATATACTTCCTGTGGCCATTCCACCATCTAGCTGCTGTGGCTCTTAATGCTGCTTCCAGAGTCTGCATTCTCTGTGATTCTGGCACTTGTTCTGAGAACTACACAATAAATTCTCCTGGGTCTGTCAACCCATCATATGTAGGCAAATCTCTGGTCTGTGCACTAAGGCATCTAAGAGATTTGGTAATTCGTGCGCAACGATGGCCATGTAGCTCGTATAGTCGATTCTGCCAATTCTCTAGACCATTGTCTGAATCAGACATGCAGGAGCTATCACATTTCCAATCCATTACACCTTCGGCATTAGGCTCGACATAATCTTCTTCCTTAGCGGTGATATTATAGATGTGGTCCAGAATATCCTGATCTTCCTCTCTAACTGACTCCGCATATCTTTCTCCTTGAGAAGGATCCAATGGTAGTATAGCTCTCAATCCCTTCCCCTCAAAAGTCATTTGTCTCTTTTTAAGATTGATAACTGCATCACTGTCTATTGCCCACTCAATTCCTAGCAAAGCTGGATAGGGGTTACTGTCATCAATGAACTCAATAACTTCAAAATCTGCTACAGTATTGACTCCATCTATATCCACTGGTACTCTAGGGAATCTTCCTAAAGGCATAATCCTCTGCTGATTGGATAATCTCAAGTGGATAGGGGACCAATCAAGGGTGGGTTTTTCCATTTGTTCCCATGTTTGTTTAGTTAAAATATTGACTTCTGAACCCAGGTCTAAAATAATATCCTTCATGTCATATTCTCCTATCTGAGCATGTAGTCTCATCTCTCTGCCAGTCCTTCTAATTCTACTAACAGCTTTTTCCTTACCAGGGCTTTGTTGAGGTTTGCAAGACTGAATAGCTTTTTGTAATTCATTTAAGGCATTCTGATTTCTTAACAATTTGATGCAACTTTGTAAAAATGATGACAGAGTACTTACTTGGCCTTGCGAGTCTTCCTGGGATTGTAGTTGCTGATGCTGCTTGTTTGCTGCTGGCAATTCTGGATTAGTAAAGTCTTGTCTGGCCTCCAAAAAAGTTTCTTTTTCTCGTCAAACATCAAATGCTGGAGCCTTCTCTATGGCCTTGCGAACCCAAGCTTCGTCAGGCTGCTTCGCCTGGCACTGCACATCTGTTGTAGCTCCACTTCTTGTAACTACATTAATAGCTGGAATCGGTCGTGGTTCGACAGCAATTAACTGGAAACTCTGACTTGGTTTGCTGTTTCTTTCTTGGATTTTAGCTATCAACTATGGGCACTGCTCTATGCCATGATCAACTGCTCTGCAATATCGGCATGTCATGGTTGGGTTCTGGCAGTCTCGCGCTAGATGTCATGCCTGATTGCAGTTATAGCAGATGACTTGGCCTCAACCTCCTCCAGGAATACCAAAAACTTGGCCTCTAAAACTACCTCGACCACCCCGGTAACCATATCCATCATTGCCTTGTGCATCCAGATGGGCCCTATAAGTGTCGTAGGTTTGCTCCCTCATAAGGTCGAAGCTGCGACATTCATCTTCATTGTGGCCTATTGATTTACAGAACTTACAGTAAGGGTTCTTCGGGACTTGAACATACCTCTGTAATAGATAGCAATCTTCCGGTCAATGCTGGCCAGTAGTTCGACAGATTTCACAGTACAGAACACTAGGATTCAGTGGGTTTGGTGCACCAATATTCAGATAGTTTCTCAGCACTGGACATTGGTCCTTGTCGTGGCCTTCTGCTCGACAATGTATACATCACACCTCTTCACGGGTGGATTTCCCCTTTTTCATGTCGTGAAGCTCTAAAGCCATCTCCGCGAGTTGCGCTTGAATTTGAGCTATGCCAGAATTATCTCCGACAGGTGCTGTTTCAAGCTTTATGGCAATCTCTAAGGCCTCTTGCTGATCAGCAACCTTCTGTTGCATGAGTGGAGTTTTGATGTGAGGTAATAATGCTATAATAAACCACTCCTTATGTTGTGCTGGTCCGATCGTGAAGCTAACTTGATCGAGCAGAACTTTGAATCGCTGATCAAAGTCCCACACAGATTCACCTCGCTGCTGCTGAATCTATTTCAACTCGGTGATACACTGCGACTCTGATTTAGGTTTCTTAAATTCTCGGATCAGCGCTGCTTTGATGTCAGCCAAGACAGGGTTCTGCGTGCTGGAAAACTTCATAAACCAAGTTAGGGCTCGGTCTCTGAAAGAAGTAATCAGCTGCACTCATCGAACATCTATGTTCGTAATGTTCTTCGCGGTCCACATAGCTTCACATAGAAACCAGAACTGTTATGGATCCTTTGATCCAGTTCCTTTAAAAACCGGTAGTTTGATGTCATCATGAACATGGGACATTTGGGATCTAGGGGGGGAGGAAGGGTTTGAACTGGCTGGGGAAGACTGACCTGCGACAAGGATACTTGGGCTAGGGTTACTTTCAAACTGCGACAGGTTCTCGGGGATAACAGGTTTCTGCTGCAGGGTTATAGGAGGGTTTCTAACAGAGGGGGCTTCAGCAGAATCAGAGGCTTCAGAGCTTAGAGGGGTATACTCAGTAGAGGGGCAGATATCTCTCTTATATCTTTTTCCGCTTCGCAGCAAACCACTTTGCTCGTCGAAGTCCCAGTCACTTCCAATCATAGGTTAGCAATACTAGATCTAACAATCTGATTCTATAAGCAAGACTCATTTTTCAGCCAATAATATTTTAATATTCAAACTAAATAGGTTCAAGTACTTACCCCTTGGTCCTTTGAAAAATTGTCGTTCAGCTTCGCTAAAGGAGGTACTTGTGTCGATAGTGAACTCTGTCACAAATGCTTCAAGAGTTCGCGCAGTCCAGAAATCAACGGCTCGCGAGATCGCGTTGTTCACTCTTTTCAAGATAATGATTCTTGTGGGGGTCCAGGGAGGAAACTGGTTTTCTTGGAAGTTTGTCCTCCTTTCTGTTAACCTGGATAACCACTGGTGCAACTCTATGTGTATGGTACCAAAGAAAATTTCATAAACATCAGAGAAGACGTACATTTGCAAAAATCTTTCCGCACTACGACGGGGATCTTTATTTTCTTGCTCTGCAAACTTCAGATATGTCTCTTCAACCCAATCACCAATTTCTTTTACAAAGGGTCTCCAAAACATAGCCCTCGAGGTATGGTGTAGATCCCACTTCAACAGATACTGAGTTCAACCGGCAACGGAACCAATTTGTTGGGATATTGGGCAGACCTGGGTTTTTACCTTTAACTTCGCTCCAATAAAAGACCCACAGTGTTGGCCCTTTCTGCCGCAGCCTGCGAACAGGCTACAGTCTCACCCGAAACAGCTATGGGGTGCCGCAGAATCAGGTTTCTGCAAGCAGAAGAGGGAATCTTACTGTACCTTTAATCTTTAACTATTAATAATCACATAACACAATGTTTTATTATCAAGTATGTAGCTTTGCAGTTAGATAAACAAACAGTTACTTGCACAACCCTTATCTGGGAATTCACAACGAAGCTAGTTATTAACAACAATCTTATTTTATTAGTTATTTACTTAACAATGCATAAAATATCATAACAGAAACAACACAAAGGAACCACAACACCAGATATAACGTGGTTCACCCCTAGTGTAGGGGCTACGTCCACAGAACTGCGTTTTATTCAACTCTTTACAACTAAAATGACAGTTCTGATTTGCGCACTCAGCTGCAGATCCTTTCAGTCCTCAAAGCCGCGCACACAGCAGCAGGCCTCTGCGCACACAGCTGCAGATCTTTTTTATCACCAAAACCCCTATGCGCACACAGCTGTAGAGGTCGTCCACGCACACAGCTGGGACTTAACCTTCTTACAAAAACCATTATACAATCTCTTATCTTCGCATTACAATAGCTTCATAAGATAATCATTAAATACCTAACCCTACTTCTTTACATAAGTGCCTATTTATACAGTGCACTGTTACAAAACCATGGACTTAAACCATGGGTGCCCAAAACCCTAACCCTGGATTTAAACCATGGGTTAATTACAAAAAAGGGGCTTCGACCCATCCCCGACACCCCTAAGACTATTCTGGGTCGTAACTCCGCTTACAACTCCCACAAAAATCGCGGAGTTACCAAAACTAAAGACCCTTAGGGTCGGAGCCCCAACAGTATTACACTTCTTTCCATACATGGCCTCGAAAGGACTCATATTCAAAGAGGAGTGATATCCATTATTATAAGAAAATTCCACCAAGTGTAAATAATCTTCCCACTTAGATGGCTGATCCTGTTTGGGTACATAAGGTACTCCCAAAAGACCGAACACCTAGAGAAACCACTTCACACAAACAGATCACAGATCAATACATCAATGTTTTTCACATGGTTAAAACCCCCGAGAGGGAAACAGTCCACGGCCCCAGCCAAATAGCTACTTGGAGAAATTTAATATGCAAAATAAATTTACATGAGATTCTCATAATCGATAAACTAGCCAAGGACCCTCCATGATCTTTAAATGGAGATCATGGACCAATCAGGTGTTAAGCCACAGATCAATGGTAGGTATGATCTAAGAGAAGTTGAATCGTCGGATCACTTTATGTCTAGAACTTGTCATGACCGTTAGATTAGAATATTTACAAATGCATACTAATGCATACTAAAGAAACACACTTTACCTAATAGATATATTACACATGTTGATCTTAACTAACTCCTAAGTGTCTAAATATTCTAACATCCCCCCTTAATAACAACTTGGGATAGGATTGAATGATTTACAAAAGTGACACTATCAGGAGAAAGAAACAGGAATTAGAGCCTATCCCTCCTTAAGGAAACATTCTTGAACTCCTAACATAGATCGAAGTTTAGAAAACTTCGCTTCTGTAAGAGACTTGGTGAAGATTTCTGTAACTTGATCATCTGTAGGGCAATAGAGCATTTCAACAACATGATCATGAACAAGTTTTCTTATGAAGTGCATGTGTATCTGAATGTGTTTGCTGCGCTGATGTAGAACTGGATCTTTGGCAAGCTTGATGGCACTTTGATTGTTGCACCAAAGTGGAGTAGGCTGCTGCTCCTCGAATCCAAAATCTGAAAGGATTTGTCGAAGCCATAAAGCTTCCTGACTGGCATTAACTGGGGCTCGATATTCTACTTTTGCGTAAGAAAGAGCAAGAGCTTGTTTTTTCTTACAAGCCCAAGTGACAGGTCCAGATCCTAGACTGAAAATATAACTTGCAGTAGAATTTCGATCATCATGATCACTGACATAATTTGAATCAGTGAAACCAACCAACAAAGGTGTCCCTCCTGTATTGTAATGAATCCCAAACTGAATTGTATCTCGAATATATCGAAGTATTATTTTTGCTGCTTTCTAGTGACTTTCATGAGGAGTTTGCATATAACGGGAAACACGACCAACGATAAAGGAAAGGTCAAGATGGGAATGAGTCAAGTATAAAAGACTACCAACAAGCTGATGATACAAGGTGGCATCTACTTCAGGGGAAGTACAAGTGGCAGGAAGTTTGACTCTAGACTGGAAGGGAGAAGGGTTTGGTTTACAATATTCCATGTGAAAGTGACGAAGAAGGTCACAAGCATAGTTAGATTGGGAAAGAAAGATTCCTTCTTTGGTTTGCACGACTTGGAGACCAAGAAAATAATGCAAATGTCCCAAGTCTGACATTTCAACATTTTTCTTAAGAATGGATTTCACACGGGTTAAAAGTTTAGGGTCACTACCAGTAAGGATAAGATCATCAACATAAAAAACAAGTATGATGAGATGGTTTCCTACTTTCTTGGTATAGACATTGGGGTCAGAATGGCATCTAGAAAAACTAGTGTCAACGAGAAAGCTATCCATTTTGGCATACCAAGCTCTAGGAGATTGCCTAAGGCCATATAAGGATTTCTTAAGGAGACATACAAGGCTAGAGTTATCCTGAACATATCCAGGAGGTTGTTCCATATAAATTTCCTCCTGTAAATCACCATGTAAAAAGGAAGACTTAACATCCATTTTATGGACTTCCTAGTTATGTAAGGCTACAAGGGAAAGAACAAGGCGGATGGAGTTCATTTTTATGACAGCAACAAAGGTTTCATTGTAGTCAATCCCTTCAACTTGGGAAAAACCTTTGGAAACTAACCTTTCCTTAAGTCTCTCAATACTTCCATCTGATGCATACTTAGTTATGTAGAACCATTTACATCTGACAAGTTTTCTTCCTTTTGGAAGAGGAACAAGATCCCAAGTATTGTTCGCCATTAAGGAACGATATTCTTCATCCATAGCTGCATCCCAATCTGGATATCCTAAAGCTTCTGCAAAAGTTTCTGAATCATGATTCTCAGAAACTTGAGCCAAAAGAGAAGAGGCTCGCTGAAACTGAGAATGTGTTCGACGTTGATCTCTAGGATCACCGGCAAGATCACCAGTTACTTCACATGTTGAATGGACCCATCGAGGAAGCATTGGTGCTGGTGCAACTGGAGGAACATGAGAAGGTGGAGGTGGATTTTCATCCTCATTGTCATCATAAAAAACTGGATTTGGAAACCTATCAAGGAAGTTGGAAGAAGAAGAAAAAGGCACAATCATTGAATCAGGCTCGTAGGCCAAAGATGGCACACCTGCCAAGTTAGGCTCGCAGGCCAAGAGATTTTCATCAAATTTAACATCTCTTCTAATGATTATATCATGAGAATGTGGCTGAAGGAGTCTATAACCTTTTACATCTTCAGAATATCCAACAAATATGCACTTTTCACTTTTAGGCAGCAATTCTTTTTGTTTTTCATCTTGAATGTGAGCCCATGCTTCACAACCAAACACACGGAAGTGACTTACATCTGGTTTAATTTTACTCCATGCTTCTTCTGGTGTTATACCTTGTAAAAATTTAGTTGGTGTGCGATTAACTGTGTAATTTGCACAATTTATGGCCTCAACCCAATATTGAAGACTTAGTCCCTTAGATTGGATCATACAATTTTCCATTTCTTTTAAAGTGCGGTTCTTCCATTCAGCTACACCATTTTGTTGTGGTATATATGGAACAGTGTGTTGTTGTTGGATTCTTTGTTCAACGTAGAAAGTAGTGAACTTTTTGTTTACATATTCTCCTCTCTTGTCAGATCTTAACTTAATAATTTGATGATCAGATTGTTTTTCAACAAGGGCCTTGTAGGCCAAGAACATGTTAAATACTCTGCTCTAAATTTTTAGGAAGTAAACCCAAGTGCATCTGGAGTAGTGATCAATGAAAGTTAAGAATTATTTGAAACCAGAAAAGGAAGCACATGGAAGATGACCACACACGGGGTCTTCACTTAGTGAAACCATGCCATGGCACGTTCGTTCGTGGCATATGAAACAATACCCCTATTTTCAAAAAATATTGGAAAATACCTCACAAAATCATTTTCTTTAACCCCCTCCCAATATGCCTTGCCGATTTTAAAAAACCCCTATTTTCCCTATATATTGCATGTATCCATTTTTTCATTTACATTTTTTATACCCCTTTATATTTCTACCTAAGGAAAAAAAAACTAAACACAAGAAAGGGCGACACTTGATAGGCGACCTTAGGCAAATCACTTTATTAGGAATTAAAATGTATCACATGATGTCAAAACAAATAAGAGAGGGTTTATTTGTACCAATCTCAAACAATAGTGTGTTTTCCCCAAGAAGGGTTCAAAAATGAAACTTACACCATTTATAACTGCTTCTTTCCATCACGGACTTTTTATCCAAGCACCATTTTGGTATCTTACAGTTGGTTTCCCAAGTCCACTCAACACTGCTTTCTATCTTACAGTTGGTTTCCCTGATGATGGCTGAAGAGTTCACATAAAATGTAGGGCTTAAAATATTTTATGCAGTAAAATCCAAAACACACAAACAAGATGTGTAATTAAGCAAAATCTGACAATATAAACAACAGATCACAGACGCAGAGAAGATCAATGAAATACATGATTTACATTTTCTAGAGTGCTTGCTTTCATTAGGCATTTAATCCTATTGCCTTGAATGTTTGTTTACAACCTGTCCAGAAGCTCATTGCAATTTTGACAATATACAAAGCACTGTATGCATGCTAGAAAATAACATAGATTGATAAGGGTCATCTTAAGATACATCTTTCAGGTTATACAAATTCTTCCAACAATGATTGCTGTAGCAATCTCTGAACAACTCATGCTAACTGGAAAATGTAACTCATCAATGATCTATACCTAGGGCTTTCCTGCTGGAGCAGCCAGTGGACCAGCCTTGCCAGATTTCATCTGTGCAGCTTTTGATTGAGCAAGCATCTCATCATAGTTCTGCAAGTCATTAAACAGAATGAAAATATTTATCAATGTAGAATCAAAGAAAAGAACATAATGAGAAGGAAGTGTAGAATATGTTTAGCAACAATCCTACAAACCTAGGTTAAATTTTAAGTCAAGACATTTAGTATAAATGAATTAAAAATGGTTAATGCTTACCCTTTTCTCCATGACCAGACCTTGTTTTGGGAGGATCTTATCAGCAATACCATAATCAATTGCTTCCTATGGGAAAAAGTATCTTGATCTTTGAATATCCTTTGCAGTCTCTTCTTGTGTTTTGCCAATTCCGTTTGCCAGTAAGTCAATGTAATACTGTGTATTTACTTCCAACTCTTTTGCCTGAAGAAGACATAATTTCATCAGTTGGCCTATAATAAGTATTAAACACTCCTTTAAAAGGAGCTAAGTGAGCATTTACCTGTTACTTAAGAACGAATTTTGAGATTTCTTAAGTAACATCTTAAAAAAAGGGAAAAATATTACCTTGATATACATATCGATGGAAGAACCACTGGATTTATTCACTACTGGCAGGGGCAGTTTTGCTATGATAGAAAAAAGATAGATCATCAGCATATTTTTTAACAAAGAATGACTAGATATATGAACCTACTAAGATTGCATAAATTACCATAAAAAAAACACAAATCTTATTAACATTTTCAATTGTGTTTCTGACACTTGCGTATGAGTGACCCTTGGATTTTGATAGGATATCTTACTTTCAAGTTCCAGTAGACCATATTGCAACAAGATATGAGTGTGCCCTTGAACTTATTGACAAACTGCATAAGCCTGAATGAAGTAGAGACTCACATAGTACACTTACTTGTTGAGCTAGGCATAAGAGCACGATTTCCCTTGGCTTCAAGTGACAGAAGCTTTGCTGCCTGGCCAAAGGCCATTCCACAGTTCAGTGTGTAAACCTTGGGCTTCACATACTGCATACAGGATATTTATAGGAATATACATTTTCTGTGATTTTCAAGATATTTAAAAATAGGATATGGCACCTCAAAAGACCCAAAGAGGACCTTGTGAGTGTCCTTGACAAAATTTTCATTTTCAATTTTGTGTTTCATGTCAATAAAGATCCATCTATTCAACAATAACTAAAAGTTCAAAGTTTAATATTATTACGAGAATTCAAAGAGGGGGAGAGTTCATGAGAGATCCCTAGAGCTAAAGGAGGACAAAATTTGCCAATCTCAATTGTGTTGCTGAAGCAGCAAATATGGAGAGCATTCAAACAAATAAACATTATATTAGAGTAAACGATACACAAACAGGGTGGAGTATCTTTGATATAAAATTCAAATCTAGTTTGAGATGATGAAGCCTTAAAACTGAACACAACCATTCACAAACTGAAAGACAATCAAACCAGGAGATCAATCATCAGATATAGTTGTCTGGCATGCAGACAAGTGCTCTTCTGAGGACAATTCCTTGACAAGATAGCTGAGTCTTGCACAAGCACTTCAACATTGCAATACAAGCACATGTTTCTGCTGAAGTTTCACTATAATCCTGTGTTTATTCTTATTTTCTTGTTTTGTGCCTTTAATCTGACATGCTTATATGATTCTGGTTCCATTTTAATTGGCATAAGAGATGAGAGAAATGAGATATTTTAAAACCTGCAATCTTGCACTCGTAGTTATGCAATTATTGGTCTTGTGGACCATCTTTGGCCTTGAGAACATTTAAATGTCTACTTGTTTGTCTTCTTCATCCATTGATTGTCAGTCCCAACACATTCTAAGGCTGCTATAGTACTTTCATAACTCTGTATTGTGAGTCAAATAACTCTCATTTCCAGATCTGAATATTTAAGTAAAAGATGAAGTTTTCCCAATAGTCATCTACAACACATTTCAGATCTCAGCCATTATAAGATTTTCTCACTGCTATCACATTGTATGGCCACATTACTTGGGTATCTCAATGTTCATTTCCAGATCTGTCAACGGGCTGCTACAGGCATGTAAAAAGCACCTTCTTACTATGTTTTTGGGTGTCTGTTTATTAGCCAGGGTAATTAATTCTAAGCATAGGTCTGCAAGTATTTCCCTTTGAGGAATTTTAATATGTAAATAAACAAGTATATGTCTTTATTTTATTAATGCAAGCCCCCCTTACTGAAACTAATTGGTTGAATGAGCTTTTTCAAGTTTTTTTTCACTTCCAATTTGCAAAACATCATATGGCTTGAGGTACTTGTACCACTGCACTTTTCATCTAAATGATGCATTTGTGTATTTGAGATCTAAATAAAACATCAAATACTCATGAAGTTGCCAAATCGCCCATGAAATCACTAGTAACACACTACTGGAAGTTATTGATTGTGATTCATAACTATTAAGACATGATCAATTTGCAATGTTCTTGAAAGGGGCAGTGTGAAAGATTAGCCAACTCCTTGAAGGATTCAACTCCTTTTGACTCCTTTGTTTAAAAAATACTTAGAATAGAATCTTGCTTATGATATTGTAAACTAAGGATATGTACTCTACACACAAAACAAAAGCATAAAGAAGCGAGTGATTGTTAGTGTTAAGTGTGGATACATATCTGCTCAAGGAACTGTCTATGTGATGAGTTTGATGACTGAGTCTGAGCATTAAGAAGAGAGTGATTGTGTGCGTTACTGTGAATGCAGATATATCATATACTTAAGAAACTGTCCATGTGATGACCAAGTCAGACCATTGTTTATGCAATGTCCAGTCATTACACCTATAGGAAAAAGTTATATGGCCAGCCAGACTACCACTTATGGTGCCTCTACTTCCATGATTAGTAATTTAGTTTCATCGCAAGACTACCATCCCTTCTATATTGGTAAATAAGCTACAATTCACTCCACACCGTCATAAAGCTACTGGCACATATCTATCTTAAGTCCCTTCAAAGAGTCACTTACCACAAAAGGCTAGAAGACACACTCCATTAACTTGATAGTTAGAAAATATGAAAAGAATGTGTAGGCCTCCAAAGATTAGAGAAGATGTGTACAGCTTCTCTGCAACTAAAAATAGGAGTGGTGGAGGGAAGAAATAATTTCTATGGAACAAGTATGTACATTCTGCATAAGAAGTTGATGTTAAAAAAAGAGATGCTGAAAGTGGAATAAAGAAGTTGTTGACAACATATTCCAAAATTCCATTGAAAGGAATAATTGGATGCAGAAAATTCCAATATACAGAGTAGAATTCAAGATGGTGGTGTATCTGAAGAAGTGGAGGCTCAGGAAAGTAGGATTTTGATTAAAATTAAAGAATAGGTAATCAGGAGGGAGAATTTTTGCAATCAGGAAGCAATTGTCAAGTGATTATAAGAAGGGGACAGGAATAGTAATACAAAGTTGTTGAATGTTAGTGGATGTCAGAAGCTCAAGAGCATAACAGGGTTGCAGAAGCTCACAAAGCTTTCAGAAGTAGATATCAGTGGATGCCTTGAGAAACAAGAGTTTCCAAGGGTGGATTTGACTTCATTGGAGAGGTTGGTTGTTAGAGGGTGCAAGAAGCTCCAGAGCATCCCGGGATTAGAGCAGCTCACAAATATTACACATCTAGATGTTCATGGATGCAGTGGGATATGAGAGCTGCTTGGTGTGGAACATTTGACTTCTTTAAAGTACTTAGATGCTTGGAAATGTGAGAAAATCCAAAGCATACCAAGGTTGGGGTAGCTCACAAAGCTTACACAACTACATGTTGCTGGATGCAATGATATACTAGGCCTGCCAGGTGTGGGACATTTGGCTTCTTTTAAGAGGTTGGCTATTTGGGGATGAGAAACTCAAAAGCATCCCATGGTTGGGGCAGCTCACAAAGCTTGCAGAACTAGATGTTTCTCAATGCAGAGAGATACAATAGCTGCCAGGTGTAAAATATTTGAATTCTTTGGAGTTGTTGTATGTTACTAAATGCCATAAGCTCCGGAGCACCTTAGGGTTGGGGCAGCTCATAGAGTTTACACAACCACATGTTGGTGGATGCAGTGACATAGGAGAGCTGCCGGGTGTCGAATAGTTGACTTCTTTGGAGTGCTTAAATGCTTGGGTATGCAAAAAGCTCCAGAGTCCAGATCATCCCAGGTTTAGGGCAGCTCACAAAGCTTACACATCTAGATGTTCATGGATGGAGTGAGATACGAGAGATGTCTGGTGTGGAAAGTTTGAATTCTTTTAAATGCTTAAATGCTTGGAAATGCGAGAAGCTCCAGATCTTACCAGAGTTGGGGAAGCTCACAAAACTTACACAACTAGATGTTGCTAGATGCAGTGAAATACTAGTGCTGCCAGCTGTAGAAAATTTGACTTCTTTGAAGAGGTTGGCTATTTGGGGATGTGAGAAACTCCAGAGCATCCCAAGGCTGGGGCAGCTCAAAAGCTTACATATATAGATGTTTTGAATGCAGAGAGATACAAGAGCTGCCAGGTGTAGAATATATGACGTCTTTGGAGTTGTTCAGTATTAGTGGATGTGAGAAGCTCAAGAGCATAACAGGGTTACGGCAGTTCACAAAGATTACAAAAGAAGATATCAGTAGATGCCTTGAGATACAAAAGTTCAGGTGTGGAACATTTGACTTCAATGGAGAGGTTGGGTGTTGGGGGTTGCGAGAAGCTCCAGAGCATCCCAGGATATGTTCATCACAAAGCTTACACATCTAGATGTTCATGGATGCAGTGAGATGCAAGAGCTTCCAGGTGTAGAACATTTGAATTCTTTGGAGAGCATAGATGCTTGGAAATGTGAGAAGCTCCAAAGCATACCAAAGTTGCAGCTCACACAACTTACACAACTACATGTTGCTGGATGCAATGAAATACTAGAACTGCCAAGTGTGGAACATTTGATTTCCATGAAGAGGTTGGCAGTTTGGGGATGCAAGAAGCTCTAGAGCATCCCATGGTTGGGGAAGCTCACAAAGCTTACATAACTAGATGTAGCTCTAAGCAGAGAGATACAAGAGCTTCCAGGTGTAGAATATTTGATTGGATTTGTTGTATGTTACTGAATGAAAGAAGCTCCAAAACATCTCAGGGTTGGGGTAGGTCACAAAGCGTACACAACTACATGTTGGTGGATGCAGTGAGATACGAGAGCTACCATGTGTCACATTTGACTTCTTTGGAGTGTCGAGAAGCTCCAAAGCATCCCAAGTTTGGGGCAGCTCACAAAGCTTACACATCTAGATGTTCATAGATTCAGTGAGATACGAGATATGCATGTTGTTGAAAGTTTGACTTCTTTGAAGTGCTTAAATGATTGGAAATGCCGAGTATACCAGATTTAGGGAAGCTCACAAAATTTACACAACTAGATGTTGCTGGATGCATTGAGATACTAGAGCTACCAGGTGTAGAACATTTGAATTCTTTGAAGAGGTTGGTTGTTTGGGGATGCGAGAAGCTCCAGAGCATCCTAGGGTTGGTGCAGCTCACAAAGATTACAGAAGTAGATGTTTCTGGATGAAGAGAGATACAATAGCTGTTGGATGTAGAATGTTTGACGTCTTGGGGCCGCTCACAATGCTTACAGAAGTGGATGTTTCTGGATGCAGAGAGATACAATAGCTGTCAGGTGTACAATACTGGAGGTCTTTGGAGTTGTTGAATGTTAGTGGATGTGAGAAGCTCTAGAGCATCCCAGCGTTGGAGAAGTTCACAAAGCTTGTAGAACTAGATGTTTCTGGATGCAGAGAGATACAAGGGCTGCCAAATGTGGAATATTTGACGTCTGTGGAGTTGTTGAATGTTAGTGGATGTGGGAAGCTCAAGAGCATACCAGGGTTGGGGTAGTTCACAAAGCTTATAGAACAATATATTAGTGGATGTCTTAAGATACGAGAGTTGCCAGGTGCGGAAAATTTTATTTCTTTGTACATGTTGGATGTTGGGGGATGTGAGAAGCTCGATGGCATTCCACGGTTGGGGTAGCTCACCGCTCACACGGGGGCGTCACCTAGGGAACACTATGATATCATAACTATCTATAACCCTCCTATCTGCATACCTATCTATATTCAATATGGCGGTCAGATATGAGATAAATCAAATGTAGAAATTAAGATCTTAGGTAAATCTACAATCAAATTCAGACTCACAAACACAAATTGAACAAAACAAACAGTATGCAAAACTTGTCCTACAAATATTGCCCATAAACAATAAACTATTGTAGAATGAGGCTTTGCGCCTTTGGATCTGTTCTTTACATGACTTCAGACAATGTTGACATTATGATTAAAGTGATACATATTAGTTCTAAAAACAAATAATATGAAATTGCAGTCACTATAATTGTTTGAATTGTGCAGTCACCCAGGAGATAACATCCACAGAATAATTTAGTAAAATTTAAATACAACTCACAAATTTGTTTGCGAGATTTTTTTAAAAATAGAGAGCTTACTAGGTAAGGTTGGCTTCAAGTCAACTGTCAACTGAATGGCTGACAAACATCCATTAGCAGACATTGTTCCCAGAATAGCATGAGAGTCTCCAACATTTCCAATGACAAGGTCCTGGCCCTAATAAAAGACAACTACAAAGATAAGCCACTGGAAAAATTTCAAACTATAAACTAAATATGAAGATAATATTATTCAATTTGAAATATGCAACAATTTCAATATTGATGCAAAGCTCTATAACATTCATTTCTTTGGGGCTCTTACTGCCTCTGCCAAAATTGGACATAAAATAAGATAGATAATTTTATTAATGTCCAACAAATGACCACAAAAGTTGGTCAATGGGTTTAAAATATTACATCTAGTGTAAGTACAAAGTGGGAGTACAAAAGCAACTCCTAGATCAATACTAACAGCATAAAAAGATATTAAACTAAGTGTCTAGCTAAAGGCTAAATGCTCTAGCTAAGAGAAGATATAAAATGAGGTGCAAGTACAAAGGAGTCGTAAGAGAGTTGCTAGAAACTGAAGAGTTTTGGTGCTGAGCAGAAGAGAGGATGTCAAGGCATGTTGGAGCTAGCTGCTAAAGTGACTGCAAGACATGCTTCTCATTGGAGTCATCAATGAGTGTGAAAATTCCAATGCACTGGCAGATGATATCCTCCAGGGAGTGGCCAAGGCTGAGAAGCCTAGCTGCATGATCTCGACGGAGTGGCTAGGGATGATGAAGTGTTGTATTTGGAGTGAGTTTCTGTATTTAAATATGAAGATTCAATTTTGATTTTGAGTTGGCAAAGTTCCAGGTTCAAACATAACCCATGCTTATTAGGTGATGTGGAGCATCTTCCTTAACGTAATTCTTCCATGTTTCAGTAGTTTGTTATTTATGCTTAGTATTTATAGGGATCTGTTTTACTAAAAATAGCCCTCTATTCAATTACTCTTTTTGGGTTAGAGCAAATAAGACAGCAGTTAATAATTTTAGGAAGTGGGGTTAGGAAAAAGGGGAGGAGGTGGTAGCGTGGGCTCAGGGAGGTATTTTTCCAGCTGATTGAAAAGTAGGTGCAGACGCTGATAGATTTTGAGTAGTTTCTATGAATGTTACTGTCTGTAATCTGGTGTGCAATGAATAAAGAATACTGTTATGAAATTTTCATCTAGATAAATAATTTTGTTGCCTGTCATATATATTTAGAGTGTTTGCACTGTCTAGTTTTCTCTGTTTTACTGCCAATACTCTTGCAGGTTTAAAGATGTATTGAAGAGGTTTCTCTGCATATCTGGAAATAGAGCATATGCATACTGGTGGACTATACTGAAGAATAAATTGTTGCAGATTGGAGTTTATCTGCATCATTAGGCACCTTAGTTCTCGCTGTGGCTTGATAGTTCTGCACCAGCAGCTTATGAAATTTCAATCATGATAGTTCATCAACTTATGGTTTTGCTCAATCCTGGGCACAATCTAAGTCACCTTTCTCTAAAGGAAGAGGGATGAATGCTAAAAGCTGATCATTTTGTCTTCCTGTGCCCTGAAGTGAAGGAAGACCCTAACCATATATGGATCAAGTTATTGAAATATGAGAATGGCAATTGAGAATGCATAAATGCTTTTATACCTGTTTGAGGATGGTAATGGCAGTCGTCCCACTACAGAAGCAATCCAAAATGGGATGCAGCTTGAGTTCCTTATCCATTACTTGGAAAGCTCGTAGATGAGATTCCTTCCATGCTGCAAACATCTTGGACTCTTCTTTGTGCACATCCCCATCCGAATCATTACACAATTTGTTTGAATCAACAACCTCAAAATCGTTACTATTTGCAAGACCAGGCCAATCAGCTAAAAGCAGTTCTTCCCACTGGTTCATAAGCAATCTAGGCAGAGAGTCTCTAACCCTTTTGCTAACCAAGTGTCCATATGGTCCATGACCGTCAAAAACTCCAAGGAAGCTTATGTTCTCATCTGACCCAAAATGCCCCTGTGACCCAAAATTCTGATGGAAACAAAATCAATATTAAATTACCGAAACTCTCATTATTCTCAAAGATATTTACAGATATATGTAGTTCACCATGTAATTTTTCCATTTAATGAATTCATGAAAAGGAAGAAAATACATGAAACATGTTTAAAAGGGTTTTAGTTTTGATTCAATTCTGTCTTTGTTTTAGGAGCTGTATAAGCTCATGACTCAAATATAAGTCTCCTTAGGGAGATCCATACTGGTCACTTGTGAATCTTCAATCTGTCAATCACTTGCTTAAGATTTTACTCATAGCTGTCACGGTGACTGGGAATACTCTTCAAATCATCCATTCCACAGGAGGGATGAATCGATACTCTTCAAATCATCTACACCACGAGAGGGATGAATCATAAAAGCATAGTTGGACTCTGTATGAGCATCCACACAATTCCTCACAGGTAATCATTAATTGCAAACTCAATACAAAGTTGCAGGGATGAATCAATACTCTTCAAATCATCTACACCAAAAGAGGGATGAATCATACACCACAGGAGGGATGAATCATAAAAGCATAGTTAAACATAATAATAATTCCAAAAGAATATGAATTTTCAATATAATAATTTATAAAAATGTATATCATTGCACCTTCTCCCAATCATTTTGGTGACTTGGAATCCCATTACACTTCCATGATTCATGTAAACTTTTACAAAATGATACATAATACAGTTCTGTGGTACTTGATGACAGTTGAGGAAGGTTGGATTCCCCCAAAGGAAAGGAAAACCAACAAATTTATATTGGTTTTCTTACTAAACACCTCATGAGGATTCTTTTCGACTAGTGGTGATGTGGGTGATCAATTTTTCAGATAACATGCAGTGCCAATAGCTTCTGCCGAATATTCATGTGCTAGCCCTGCACCACTGAGCCTACACCTCCCCTCTGTAAGGAGGCAATCCTTTAGGTGTATAAAAGATGTGTATATGTTTAGCTCCACTTGGAGATCCAGATAGATTTATGGGGTGGTTTCTTCCATAATATGTATGGCGTGGAATTGAGTGATGAAGAATGGTTATGGAATTTTCCTTGTGTTTCCTATGGTTTTATTTTTATGTATGCATGAGGGTTGTTTATTACATTTTTAAGGGACAATTTGAAGGCATGTTTACAATCTGAAGAAGGTCTAGACATTGTAACTTCCTATAGCAGCATGGTCATATCTTCATGGTAGTTTATGGTCAATTCTAAGCAGTGTATTTGAGGCAACCCTATTACAGCAATGAGGATCAAAGGCTGTGACCCAAGGTTTTATAATCGTCCCACCTGAGCTTCAATATACCTATATTTTTTGTGATCCTGGCCCTAGACCTTTGTTTGAAGAGAAGACAGGTATGAAAAAGGTACTGGTTGACTTATCAACATCTAAATCCGACAATATGAGGTCCATACTAAAGATAAAGAAGCCTACAAGCCATTTTGAGTACCATTTCAGGTTTGGTGTTGTTGGTGCAGTGCCTACAAGACATTTTGAGAACCATTTGAGGTCTAATGTTTCTGGTGCAATATCTTTAATAACCGAGCCAGAGTTGAAGACAACAGAGAGACTTTAAAAGGTCACCAGTGTGTGAAAGCAATATTCATAATGATGGAGACAATATTTTGAATTTTTCTTCTTATCTTGAAGAAATTAGGATACAATCACCAGATACAGGCATTATTTTAGAGCAGACCATGCGTGAAACGAAGTTTGGTCAGAAAAGGAAAAGCATGGAAAAATAAATTAGAGGTTCTCGATTAGTTCTTGAAAGTGAGTTCCTAGATTGTACAAAAACAGTGACAGATAAATTTTCAGCAATTTTGAATTTTTTAAACATGGCAACACCAAAGAGAGCATTCAGGTTTCAAACTGTAAAGAAAATTTGAAGGGTGAAATATTAGTAATCAGAGCATGGAAGTTTCCCTATGTATCTAGATTGAGCATTAAATACAATACATAATCTTACAAAATACATTCATTCAAAATTTTTAACAATAATGCTTAAGCAAGCTGTATTTAGCAATCCATGACATAAAAATAAAAAGGATAACAATAGTAGTAAAATTTAGTGTGAGTTCATGCGCAAACTCTAAATATTGATCATTAAAGACAATATATAATCTGACCAAATACATTCATTCAAAAGTTGTAACAATAATGCTTAAGCAAGCTGTATTTAGCAATCCATGACATAAAGATAAAAGGGATAACAATAGTAGTAAAATTTACTGTCAGTTCATGTGAAAACTCTAAAGAACTCTAGCCACTCCATTTGAAGTTTTGGGAATTTTGGAAACCATTTAATACACTTATTATGATTGTTTTCTCTTAATGTTGGATATTTTCTAACAATTTTGTTATGTATATGAGAGTATATGAAATCAGATATGTGTATAGCTGCAAAATGTATCCTAACATATATCAACTTCAGTATTGAAAGTTGAAAGAAGGAAGGCCACTTAGTTTTACCTCGTGAAAAATCTAGTGAACTAGTTTATGCTTCTTCTCATATACTAAAAGGATAAAGCTTCAAAAAAATTCAAAAGGTTTAGTAGATTAGGGAAGTTAATTAAATTGTTTTGACAGTCCTTCAACAAATATTCATTCGCTTTAGTTTGGTAATTGGTGACCCAAATCTTCTTTGAAGGGTTAGTACACCTCAAAACTGACCATATTTAGCTATCTATCATTATATGCAATAAATTTTCATGATAATTTATTATTATTATTGTTAACACATCTATTTAGCAAGAGGTTGAAAAGACCATGATGAAGAAGAAATAATAATGGCCTGTCAAACTTTGGTTAAATGGTATAGTATAAGAGTATGATGAGGAGTGAAAACGATGAAGTTGTCAAGAGATCTAATGGTACGAAGTGAAGAGCTGAAGATCAACGGCCTATACTATGTCCGCTCTCTAAGATGTGCGAGGAAGATAAAGTATGTCCGAGCGTTTAATAGGATACACAAATCAACGACTGTTGATTCGGCTCGAAGAGATCCATGATCCGTGTAAGCTCCGCCGTGTGAAGTTGCATGTTTGTTAAAATAATAGAGCCCAGCAGAATCAAGTACATGCCACTCGATCTGACGACGGAAAAATAAAGGCATATCGCATCAATGATCGTGGATAAATACGGAGCCTAGACTTGCATGGTAGATAAGACCCAAGCGCCCGGTGGAATTAGTTATGTGGCGATTGATCTGACGGTTGAGAATTAAAGGTGAAGTGGATCAATGGTCATAGACGATTCCGGAACACAAACTTATGCGAGGGATAGGATCGGGAAGCCCAGCGGAATTGGATATGTGCCATCTAATCTAACGGCGAAGAAATGAAGTCAATCACATTGACGGCTGGGGATACCTCCGGAGCGAAGACTTGCATGGTGGTTACGACCAGGACGCCCAATGGAATGAGGTACATGGTGCTTGATCCAAAGGTTGGAAGTTAAAGGTGGATTAGATCAACGGTTTCAAATGAGTTCGGAGTGTGGAAGGACATGGTAGATAAAGGTAGAAGGTGGTCGTGGAATATAAACTGCTGTCCACCTGGCGAATTATGACATACTCCGGAGGCTAAAGTGGTTTCGTGCAAATCGCCGAAGGAGCGCTCCGGAGTGGGGCCTTATAAAAGGAGGTTGACTTGTCCCGTGGGTGTTTTGTTGGCTCCGGATAGGTGAAAAGGACATGCAGATTCGTCAACCTGTGACTATCATTTTCAAATACGCCGCTACAATTAACGAGTAAGGCTTAAGCTCTCGTAATTCATCCATCTATTTGCTATTTATCAACTGAATTATGGACAAGGGGGAGGAATTATAGAGTGTTCTTGTTATAGATGACAGAGAGGATTATTTGGTCGATAGAGACAGGGGCGTATGTGACCCCTTCCTATCTGTAGGAAGCGTGTCCGTTAGTAAAGAAAGATTGTGGTATTACAACTCACAAGGAAATGATGTATTGAATGTATGTAAATCCTTTCTGTATTACTTCTCCCTTGAACAAACCCTCCATTTCCCAGAATTTGTAGAATGGTGTGTTATTAACTACTCCCCTTCTTAGAGAATTATCATGAGTCAATCCACATCCCGAATACTTTGTAAAGTCAATGCTACAGTCATCCGTGAGAACCTCAATTTGCCTGAAAATTACCTTGATAATCGTGAGTCAGTGAATGAGTCAATCCTTGCTGAATCTTACAAGAAGTGTGAAACTGAAACCCGTTGCCAATTCTTGTCTAGTGTTTTGAAAGATGGTCTTTTCTTACCTTACCCTGTGCATATTTTTAAAAATGAAGTCCAATTAGTAGTATCTCGGGTCTGTCAAATATTGGGTCTTGATGATGATTGTCGAGTGGGCGAAGTCATCCTTGGTTTTTTATTAAAAATTAGTTCCTTAGGATCTGAATCTCAGTCAATTCCCGTGTTTAGTCTAGACGAGTACCTGGCTGAAGCAATCCATCTTCAGTTAAGTGAGTTTCCAAAGGTTCGGTTCTTTAGATTTCAGACCTACTTGTTCAACATGCTATTATGCTCCAATGTCACCGAACTACAGTTTTTGAATACTATTTGTTCTTCTAATTTGCCCAAGAAAATCAACATGTTCGAATTTGCTAATTCGATCATGTCAAAAATGTATAAAATGTTGTTTGATGAAGAATTGCCCTGTGTTTTGGATGAGATGAAATGTTTGATGCAGTCCTCATCCGAGGACCGAATTGGAGACTGGTTCCTGCATAAAGAATCCAATGTGTTAAGGATATATGGATTTACAGGGCATCCTTATAAGTTACCTGCTTTCTTAACCCCGAGAATTTTTGCTTTAGAATTCATGAGACAAAGGCTGCAGTCTGAAGAAGAGCATTTTGGAGCTTTTAAAAAGTCTTCAAATATTAAATTCCCCCTCAAGGTTGGCTCTTTCATTTTCAAAAGTAAAGGCGCTTTAGTATTCATAGAGAAATTGCTGGAGAGTATGGATTTCCAAAAGGAGCCAAAGATAAATTACGATCCCCACCATGTAATCTCCTTGAGGAAGCAGGCCAACAAGAACAAACCGTTTGATCACCAGTCTCTTGAGGGGTTGGCTGAAACAGCCAATTTGTTGCAGTTTACTGAGATTTCAAAGTCTGATGAAGATGCACATACTGTACCTGTCACAGCATCCCAAGTCACAGAGGGTACTAGTATTGTGATTAAGGGAAGTCTGTCTGAAATCGAAAGTATGGAAATTGACGAAGATGGATCACATAAAAAGGCAAAACTGTTTCAAGGTGGTGAAATTTTGAATGAAGAAATTTTTGATGGTTTCAAAAAGGTTGCTCTAGTTCCAATGAAAGCTGTGCAAGTAAATCAGTTTTCTTTTAAAAATGTAGATGGTTGTGTAGATGGTTCAGAATCAAGCCCGGTCTTTAAGTCAAAGGAGGAACTCAAAGCTAGTTATATGGAGAAAAGAAAACAGTCTCTGGAAGAGATGAGAAATTTGCTCCTGCGAGTAAGAGGTTTATACAGTTCAAAAAATTCTCTGATTTCTGCCAGAGATGCCGAAAGAAATACCGTTAAGTTGGCTATGGTAAACGACAAAAAGATGTCATAGATGGAGATCCGGTTGGATAAGATCAGTATACCAGATAAGATACAGATTCACAAACAAACCAGTGATATCATTTATTCAGACTTGTTACAGGCCATGGTAAAGATAAATAAATTACAAGTTTTGACAGATAAGTTAGAGATTCAATTGAAGCATGAAAGGGTTGAAAATAAGGTGAATGCCATCCAGATTAAGAAACTACAAACATATATTGTCAGTTCAGATAACAACCAGGCAGTCAGAAGAATGCTAGAGGAAAAAGATAATGCGCTCCAAGTGTTAAAGAAAAAATTAAAAATCCCAGGTTTTGAGCATGTTCAGTCCTCTGAGTTATTAGCTCTGCAAGAAGAAAAAGATAAAGTCCATAAGGAGATGATGGAGTATAAGGGGAGAGCTGTTGAGTTACAGGAAGGAAAAGATAGGTGGGAGGATGAACGGAATGAATTGTGATCTCAAATTTCCTTGATGAAAAAGGATAAAATTGATGAGAAGGAGATTATGGAGGTGTTAATGAGTCAGACTCCCACCGGTGAAGACCTGTCCATTGTGAATATCGAGAAGCCATTGGATGATTTCTCTGCAGATGATTTGTTGGTGCCTATGTCCCAAGTAAGCTTAAAAGATGAAGCAATTAAAGAATTAAAGGCGGAGAATGAAAAGATAAAGTCTGAGTTGGCCAAAATAAGTGAAAGTAAAAACAAAATATTACAGGACATGAATCAGTTGCAGAAGAAATTCAATGAATTGAAGGAGAAAAACATAGGTAAGGGTCCCTTGCAAGGAGCAAAACACATTATTTTGGACACCCTATCTATAGAAGCTACCAAATTTCGGCATTATCTGAATTTCGTTGATGATTAGAATATTTTGATCAATTTGGCCCACCAAAGATTAAAGTTAGTAAATGAACATATGGAAAGAAAGCTCCTCGCCACAGCTCAGAATGCGCTGAACTTTTTAAATTCATTGACATATCAGAAATTACATGATATGGGGATAAAAGACAGGATATCCATAGTGCTGTGGGATAAAAAATTTATCCACAAACATCATTTAATGAAGACGGTCGAGGACCGAGCTGATGAAATGGCTGCACAGGTTAATAATTTCAAGCAGGTTTTCAAGGAGCTATTCGAGGACGGTCTGCCTTCCTTTTGGGACGCAGAAGGGCGGCTATTTTCTCAGGAGCACTATCAAAACTTGCTTGTTCAGAGTCGCATGGACCATTCCAAGTTTGATGACTTGGAAAAAGGCCTAACAGGGAAAACTATTGTGGATAAATTGGCGGAGGATTTAGAGATTCTACAAAAGTTCTTGATTGTCAGAAAAGGATTGCCTAAGGTGTCATAAGAAGCTTACATGGAGCTTGAAGTATTAATCAGAGAGATGATGGAATGTGACACCCCCAGCGTGGAGCAGTGGAAAGCAGTGGAGAGGTTTGGAAAAACAAAATACATACTGCATTCGTAGAGACAGGCGTCATAGACCGAGGAAGCTGACTGGGCGAAGACATGGAGCTGATTGGACGAAGACCTATTATCAAGTTGATTTTTATTTTATGATCTGTTAGGATTGGAGCTGTAATCTATTCCTAGAAGTTAGGAAGTTAGTTACAAGACTTTAAATTAAGCCGATCATTTAGTTATGAATCTTCTTGGAAGATCTATTATTTTTTGTATATATTGGCATCTTTTTTTATGAGATGGGGGTTGGAACCCATCGTGTTGTGGAATGATTTTGGAGAACATATATTTTTGAATAACAAAACAAATGCATGAGGTTTATCTGAGATTCCTGTGTCATTGATATTACGGTCTGTGCTTCTTTCTTTATGTGATCGTATTTTCCTAGTGTAACACTTCATTTTGTTTCTTCTTCGTATCTGAAATACAGCGTTGGGTGATTAGAATTCATATGTTTATGCTCTAGTCATCATTTCAGATATTTTATACATTTTTCTACTAAAGTTGATATAGAATTCATCTTTGATGCTCTGTATTAATGGGTTGTTTCCTCGTCTCTTCTGTTTCACCTGGATTAAATTCAATGACTGTGATAATGTGATTATCTTGCCTTTTATGAAACTCATGTATACATATTTGTGATATCCTTATATGTATGTGACTCCATGCCCAATGGTTATGTGATTGTTTCAGCCATATATACAAATCTTTAAGTGTTGTTTTATATTTGGTCTTGTTAAATCTGTATTGAGAGATCCCTCTCTGGAAGAAAATACCAGTTTCTTTCTAAAGTGGTTTTGCTGTGACCTTGGAGTTTACCTTTTACAACCTGGGTATATTCTGAGTGCTAACAAACTGGCGCCGTTGCTGGGGAACGAAAGTGCATATCTGCCCTGGGAGAACGACAAGGTTTAAGAAAGATTTTTGTGGGCAAACAGTAATTTTGAAAAGTAAAGAAGGTTGTATATTTGCCCTGGCGACTTCATTGTGAAACTGTTTTCAGAACTTAAGGAAGACATTCTGGCTTCGAGAAGACACACGCGAGGTAACTCTAATACTGAAATCTTGAAAAGTTTTGAAGATCCAGAAAAGTTGTTTAAGAGAAAAAATAAAGAAAAGTTATATTTTCCTTTGTTTGGCCCATCATCATCACAAGATTCCTATATTAATCCATAATGGGAAGTTAATACTGGGAAGAACCTGTTGAGAACTAAATCTGAATCTGACCTTAAAAATACTGAGTTCGATCCTCGTAGGTTAGAATCTTATATGTTAGATTCCCTCTGGAGAGACTTGCAACAAACCACTAAAGTTGAAACATTTACCTCCCAGAATACTCAAAGCTCTTCAGTCCCTGTGAATCCACCTAGACCCATGGCTGCCAGATTTTCCCCCTTGCGTTTGCCCGCTTTATTACATGATCTCCCTCAGAACTATTCCCAGAGAATTTATTTGTTTGATGGAGAGGGTGATATAACTGTGAAACAACATGTTTCCAAATTTGAGGATTTTATCGACTTAGAAGAGGTTGATTATCCTGATGTTAAAATGCGGTTATTTGCCCAAAGTTTGTCAGGTGAGGCAAAGAAATGGTTTAAGGACTTGCCAAATGGGTCTATAGTAAATTTTCAGGCTTTCCAAAATGCTTTCTTGGACAGGTGGGATGATAAACAGAATCCTCTGCAGCTTTTATCTCAGTATAACAGTCTTAAAAAAGGGGGTTTCGAGTCTGTTCATGAATTCTCAAGCAGATTCATGAGGGCTTACAACTCTATTCCGGAAGATATAAAACCTTCTCCTGCAGCTGCAAAACTAGATTATGCTGGGGCTTTTGATAATGATTTTGCATTTTCATTGCGGGAAAGGAAATCTACAACTCTTGCTGCCATGTTTACTGATGCCCTAGAAGTGGAAGCTAACATGATGGCAAGTGGAAAGATGAAGCATAGAGATATGGATAGGAGGAGAAAAGAAGAAAAATTTCCTTCTACTTCATCTTCTTCCGCTGATGTTAAGTTTGAAATGATGTTGAAAACCATGGAAAAGTTGATGGATAGGTTAACCATGGATACTAGGCCTTTCAACAGAGAGCAAGGGGATCCCCAAATCAGGAATCCAAATTTCAGAAGACCAAATCCCCCTGTTCCTCCCCAAAATAGATAGAGAGATCAGAGAAACCCAATAAACCAAGAAGAACAACCCATTCGTCCACCTTTCCCTGAAAATTATGTTGCTGATGAAGAAGATCCCCCTGAAAATGAGATTCATCTGTTTGGAGAGCAGGATTCAGAAATATATCTTATGGAAGAGGAACATAATATGTTTGCACAGGAAGATGCAAGTGAAGAATTTGAGATGGAAACTGAGCAGTATCAAAGAGGTTATTTACATGCTATGGATGATGTGCAAAGGAAAATTAGATTGAGGAACAGGGATGTCCTCATAAATAAAGGGAAGGCAAACCCAAATTAGCCTTCCTCTAGTTCCTTGAATGGAGAAAAAGGAAAAGAACTACAAAAAGAACCTTCTGTAAATAAGGAGGTTGAAAACGATGTACACAGAGATAAAAGAATCAAACAGGCGACTCCGGTTGATGTGGAAAAGATTGGTGCTGGTTTTAATCTACAAAATAAGCTTTCAAAGCTAAAAATATCTGTTCCATTTAATGAACTATTGAGAAACACTGAATACAGAGATACCATCACAAAAATGGTCAAAAATCAAGGGGAATGGCAGTCTGACATTTTTGAACTGAATGATGATAATTCTGCTATTTCATTCGGATCAAAAGTTGAGAATTTAGAAGGTGAAGAAGTTCCTCCTTTCTATTTAAGTCTAAATGTGCATGATAAAGTGGTTCATAATGCCATGTTGGACTCAGGAGCATCACATAATTTGATGCCAAAGGGGGTGGTAGAAAGTTTGGGATTGGAAGTAACTAGACCTTATAAAGATCTGTATTCATTTGACTCTACAAGAGTAAAATGCCTTGGGTTGATTAAAGATATGGTGGTGACTATAAATAAATTGCCATCTAAAACTATAGTCATGGATGTGGTGGTAGCAGCTATTCCACCCAGATTTGGGGTATTGCTTTCAAGATCTTGGACTTCCAAGCTGAAAGGTAGTTTACAGATGGACATGTCATATGCTACGATTCCTGTTCGAGATGGGAGCAGAAAGTTATATAGTGAAAAAAGAACTCCTTATGTGGTTAGCAGTCAAGATAAACCTGAAGTTCATCACATATATGCTGTTGATACTGATTTGGGGTTTTCTATTTTCTTTAATGATGCTATCCCACATGATTTAGAAAAGGAATTGTAGGAGAAGTCTGAGGAAAATAAGGAAAAATAAGTTTTGGAATAGGATGCTTTGGAAGCAAAACAGAAAAGAGAAGGCCAATGGATTATGTACTTTGATGGATCTGCTGCAAAAATTGGTGCTGGAGTTGATGTGTACATAATTTTTTCTATTCGAAATTTTAAGGCTTTATCATACAAGTTGACATTTGAATGCACAAACAACGTAGCAGAGTATGAGGCTTTGTTATTGGGATTACATGCTTTGAAAGATTTGGGGGCTCAAAGAATAAGAATCTTGGGAGATTTTGAGCTGGTGATAAACCAGGTCAATGAGAGGTATCAAACCAGTCATCCTCGGATGAGAGCTTATAGAAATGAAGTGTGGGATATGCTTGGTAACTTCTTTGCAGAGCATACAATTCAAGTAGTTCCCAGACTCGAAAATTTGGTAGCAGACTCTTTAGCTGTGGCTGCTGGGAAATTTGAGACCCCTATGGCTAGTCAAAAGGAGTACTAGGTGGAGATTGTAAATAGACCGTCAATTCCTGATAATTCTAAATATTGGCAAGTATTCAAAGATGACATGTAGATCAGGATATTTTTGGAATTATCAGGAGAGTTTGTGAATACTCATTTTGACACTGAGAATAATAATGATGAGACCCTTGAGAGTGATGTAGAAATTGAAACAGAGGAAGAAGATGCTAAGAAGCTAAGGAAAACCTTGGGAGGTAAGGATATTATCCAGCTGAAAAATAATTTCATACCAAGAGGCCTGATCCCTTTGGAAAAGCTTTTTGATCAGAATGATGTAGCCAAGAATCCCAAAGTAAAACCTGTTGGAGATGCTGTTGAGGATAAAAATATTGGTACTGAAGAAAATCCTAAAATCCTAAAATTATCCAAGAAACTACCTGAAAAGGAGAAAGAAGAGTATGTGAAGTTAATGGAAAAGTATACAAATGTCTTTGCTTGGAGTTATGAAGACCTTAAAGAATATGATACATCTATCATACAACACACTATTCCTATAAAGCCCGGGGAGAAGCCTTTCAAACAGAAACTCAGGAGGATAAACCCTAAATTGCTCCTTGTCATTGAGAAGGAAATAAAGAAGTTGTTTGATGCCAAGATCATTGTGACACTCAGATTTTCAAAATGGGTTGCGAATTTGGTGCCTGTTAGAAAGAAGAATGGAGAGATAAGATTGTGCATAGATTTCCACAATTTGAATAAGGTCTCCATGAAAGACAATTATCCTTTGCAAAAAATGGATCACATACTACAGCAAGTGGTGGGAGCTGAGAGAATTTCAATGTTAGATGGTTTTTCTGGTTATAATCAAATCAAGGTGTTACCAGAAGATCAAGAAAAAATAGCTTTCACTACACCTTGGGGCACTTTCATGTATGCAAAAATGCCTTTCGGTCTGATGAATGCAGGAGCTACTTTCCAGCGAGCTATGGATATTGCCTTTGCAGGAGAAATTAGACATTTCGTGGTGGTTTATATGGATGATATCACAGTCTATTCAAAGTCTGATAGAGAACATCTGCGTCATCTGCAGAAAGTTTTCATCAAGTGTAGGAAATATGGTATATCTTTGAACCCAAAGAAGTCTAATTTTGCATTAGAAGAAGGAAAGCTGTTGGGCCATATAATATCCAAAGATGGCATAAATATTGATCCTGAGAGGGTAAGTGCAATTCTGAAGGTAGGAGAGCCCATAAGAAAAAAGGAGATACAGTCATTTCTGGGACAGGTAAATTTCTTGAGGAGATTTGTGCCAAGCTTTACTGAGATTTTGCTGAATATTACAAATATGTTGAAGAAGGGTCATGAAATAAAGTGGAATACAGAAGCTAGGGAGTCTTTTTGGGAAATCAAGAAAGCGATTTCAGAGGCTCCTGTATTGGTAAGTCCATATTTTACCAAGGACTTCTCAGTATTCTCATATGCTTCAGAACATACTATCGCAGCAGTATTATTGCAGAAAAATGATGAAAATTTGGAACAACCCATAGCTTTTTTCAGTAAAATGTTACGGGATGGAGAGTTGAAATATGATATCATGGAAAAGCAGGCATATGATTTAGTTAAAGCATTAAAATATTTTAGGGTATATGTTTTGCATTCACATATAATTGCACATGTTCCAACCGCTGCAGTAAAAGCAATTTTGACGCAACCAGATCCAGAAGGCAGGAGGGCAAGATGGATCGCTACATTACTGGAGTATGACATAGAAATAAAGCCCACGAAGCTGGTTAAAGGACAAGGATTTGCAAAAATACTGACAAACTCAAATTGTGAATCTTTGCAAATCAATTTTTTGTCTCACCAATCTGATCAGTTGGATACAGAGATAGAAGTAATGGTTGATTTTGTGGCATCTCCATGGTATTCTGATATTGTATATGTCCTCTGAAACTTGCAAGCACTAGAAGGATTAAGTAAATCAAGAGCGGGATCTGTAAAGTTAAAATCTGCTAAATTCTGTATCATAAATCGGTATCTTTACTGGAAGGACCCTGGAGGAGTGTTGTTGAATTGTCTTTTGGAAGATGAAGCCCATCAAATTACCAAAGAATTTCATCAGGGAGACTGTGGTGGACATCATTCTTGGAAAGTGACTGCAAACAAAATTCTAAGAGCTGGTTATTATTGGCCCACATTATTTTCAGATGTGTATAAAGAAATCAGTAAATGTCATCAATGCCAAATTTTTGACAGTAAGAGAAAAGTACTGCCTCTCCCTTTGAATCCAATAACAGTTGAAGCTCCTTTCCAACAGTATGGTTTGGATTTTATTGGTGAAATAAACCCCAATTCATCAGGTCAACACAAGTGGATTTTGACAGCCACAGACTATTTTACTAAATGGATAGAAGCAATTCCTACCAGGAGAGCCACTGAAAATGTGATCATGGATTTTCTTGAAGAAAACATATTAGCTCGATTTGGGTGCCCAAAAAGGATAGTAACAGACAATGCAGCTACTTTCAAATCCAGGAAAATGATTAATTTTTGTCATAAGTATCACATAATTCTCAATCATTCAACTTCCTATTATCCTCAAGGAAATGGGTTGGCTGAATCTTCAAATAAGAGCCTACTAAGGATCATCAAGAAGCTGTTGGAGGATAATAAGAGGTCATGGCACACCAAACTAAAATATGCTCTATGGGCCGACAGGATTAGCACTAAAAGGGCAATCGGCGTGTCGCCCTTCTAGCTAGTGTATGGGGCTGAAGTGGTTTTTCCAACGTCTTTAGGGGTTCTAGTTATGAGATATTTCCAAGATCAGCAAGAAGAACCAAATCACATACAGCGAAGGATAAATCAGATCATCGAACTAGAAGAACGGAGAAATAAGGCTTATGACAAAGTGCAGTCTCATCAGGAGAAAATGCAAAATACTTTTGATAGGAGAATTAAGGAAGAGCAGTTTCAAATTGATGACTTGGTTTTAAAGTGGGATGCTCCTAATGAAGACAAGCATGGAAAATTTGATCCTATGTGGGTAGGACCTTACATTGTGGCTGGATACAGAGGGAAAAACGCATTTTTGCTGGAATATACAAATGGGGTTCTTTTGGAGAGCAACCCTGTAAATGGACGGTATCTGAAGCATTACCTATCCTAAGGAGGAAGGCAAAATTTGTATCATAGACTATACATACTTATTTTTCTTTACAAGTCAACATGAATGGTAAGCTGAATGTATTTGAAGCTCGCAGTGAAAGCCCTAAGATTCAGGAAGCATACCATTCCTTTCTAAAAATATATAAAAATGATATATCTATGAAAAGCAAAAGATGAGTTTTATACAAGTTATTATGAAAAATCAAAAGAAGGCACCTGGTCTACGAGTTCTTTGATACCTCACAAGGAGGATATCATCCCTAGATGGAGCCAATTGTTAACACATCTATTTAGCAGGAGGTTGAAAAGACCACGATGAAGAAGAAATAATAATGGCTTGTCAAACTTTGGTTAAATGGTATAGTATAAGAGTATGATGAGGAGCGAAAATGATGAAGTTGTCAAAATATCTAATGGTGCGAAGTGAAGAGCTGAAGATCAACGGCCTATACTATGTCCGCTCTCTAAGATGTGCGAGGAAGATAAAGTATGTCCGGGCATTTAATAGGATGCATAGATCAATGACTGTTGATTCGGCTAGAAGAGATCCACGATTCGTGTAAGCTCCGTCGTGTGAAGTTGCATGTTTGTTAAAATAATAGAGCCCAGCGGAATCAAGTACATGCCACTCGATCTGACGGCGGAAAAATAAAGGCATATCGCATCAGTGATCATGGATAACTCCGGAGCCTAGACTTGCACGGTAGATAAGACCCAAGCGCCCGACGGAATTAGTTATGTGGCTATTGATCTGATGGTTGAGAATTAAAGGTGAAGTGGATCAATGGTCGTAGATGATTCCGGAACACGAACTTACGCGAGGGATAGGATCGGGAAGCCCAACGAAATTGGATACGTGCCATCTAATCTAACGGCGGAGAAATGAAGTCGATCACATCGACGGCTGGGGATACGTTCGGAGCGAAGACTTGCATGGTGGTTACGACCAGGACGCCCGACGGAATGAGGTACGTGGCGCTTGATCCAAAGGTTGGAAGTTAAAGGTGGATTAGATCAACGGTTTCAAATGAGTCTGGAGTGTGGAAGCACACGGCAGATAAAGGTAGAAAGTGGTCACGGAATATAAACCGCTGTCCACGTGGTGAATTATGACATACTCTGGAGGCTAAAGTGGTTTCGTGCAAACCGTCGAAGGAGCGCTCCGGAGTGGGGCCTTATAAAAGGAGGTTGACTTGTCCCATGGGTGTTTTGTTGGCTTCAAATGGGTGAAAAGTACATGTGGATTCATCAACCTGCGACTATCATTTTCAAATACACCGTTACAGTTAACGGGTAAGGCTTAATCTCTCGTAATTCATCCGTCTATTTGCTATTTATCAACTGAATTATGGACAAGGGGGAGGAATTACAGATTGGTCGTGTTATAGATGACAAAGAGGATTATTTGGTCGACAGAGACAGGGGCATATGTGACCCCTTCCTATCTGTAGGAAGCGTGTCCATTAGTAAAGAAAGATTGTGGTATTACAACTCACAGGGAAATGATGTATTGAATGTATGTAAATCCTTTCTGTATTACTTCGCCCTCGAACAAACCCTCCATTTCCTGGAATTTGTAGAATGGTGTGCTGTTAACTACTCCCCTTCTCAGAGAATTATCATGAGTCAATCCACATCCCGAATACTTTGTAAATTCAATGCTACAGTCATCCATGAGAACCTCAATTTGCCTGAAAATTACCCTGATAATCGTGAGTCAGTGAATGAGTCAATCCTTGCTGAATCTTACAAGAAGTGTGAAATTGAAACACGTTGCCAATTCCTGTCTAGTGTTCTGAAAGATGGTCAATCTTTAGATGGTCTTTTCTTACCTTACCTTGTGCATATTTTTAAAAATGAAGTCCAATTAGTAGTATCTCTGGTTTGTCAAATATTGGGTCTTGATGATGATTGTCGTGTGGGCGAAGTCATCCTTGGTTTTTTATTAAAAATTAGTTCCTTAGGCTCTGAATCTCAGTCAATTCCCGTGTTTAGTCTAGACGAGTACCTGGATAAAGCAATCCATCTTCAGTTAAGTGAGTTTCCAAAGGTTCGGTTCTTTAGATTTCAGACCTACTTGTTCAACATGCTGTTATGCTCCAATGTCACCGAACTGCAGTTTTTGAATACTATTTGTTCTTCTGATTTGCCCAAGCAAATCAACATGTTTGAATTTGCTAATTCGATCATGTCGAAAATGTATAAAATGTTGTTTGATGAGGAATTGCCCCGTGTTTTGGACGAGATGAAATGTTTGATGCAGTCCTCATCCGAGGACCTAATTGGAGACTGGTTCCTGCATAAAGAATCCACTGTGTTAAGGATATATGGATTTATAGGGCATTCTTATAAGTTACCTGCTTTCTTAACCCTGAGAATTTTTGCTTTAGAATTCATGAGACAAAGTTTGCAGTCTGAAGAAGAGCATTTTGGAGCTTTTAAAAAGTCTTCAAATATTAAATTCCCCCTCAAGGTTGGCTCTTTCATTTTCAAAAGTAAAGGCGCTTTAGTATTCATAGAGAAATTGCTGGAGAGTATGGATTTCCAAAAGGAGCCAAAGATAAATTACGATCCCAACCATGTAATCTCCTTGAGGAAGCAGGCCAACAAGAACAAACCGTTTGATCACCAGTCTATTGAGGGGTTGGCTGAAACAGCCAATTTGTTGCAGTTTACTGAGATTTCAAAGTCTGATGAAGATGCACATACTGTACCTGTCACAGCATCCCAAATAACAGAGGGTACTAGTATTGTGATTAAGAGAAGTCTGTCTGAAATCGAAAGTATGGAAATTGACGAAGATGGATCACATAAAAAGACAAAACTGTTTCAAGGTGGTGAAATTTTGAATGAAGAAATTTCTGATGGTTTCAAAAAGGTTGCTCTAGTTCCAATGGAAGCTTTGCAAGTAAATCAGTTTTCTTTTAAAAATGTAGATGGTTGTGTAGATGGTTCAGAATCAAGCCTGGTCTTTAAGTCAAAGGAGGAACTCAAAGCTAGTTATATGGAGAAAAGAAAACAGTCTCTGGAAGAGACAAGAAATTTGCTCCCGCGAGTAAGAGGTTTATACAGTTCAAAAACTTCTCTGATTTCTGCCAGAGATGCCAAAAGAAATACCTTTAAATTGGCTATGGTAAATTACAAAAAGATGTCAGAGATGGAGATCCGGTTGGATAAGATCAGTATACCAGATAAGATACAACTTCACAAACAAACCAGTGATATCATTTATTCATACTTGTTACAGGCCATGGTAAAGATAAATAAATTACAAGTTTTGACAGATAAGTTAGAGATTCAATTGAAGCATGAAAGGGTTGAAAATAAGGCGAATGCCATCCAAATTAAGAAACTACAAACATATATTGTCAGTTCAGATAACACCCAGGCAGTCAGAAGAATGCTAGAGGAAAAAGATAATGCGCTCCAAGTGTTAAAGAAAAAATTAAAAATCCCAGGTTCTGAGCATGTTCAGTCCTCTGAGTTATTAGCTCTGCAAGAAGAAAAAGATAAAGTCCATAAGGAGATGATGGAGTATAAGGGGAGAGCTGTTGAGTTACAGGAAGAAAAGGACAGGTGGGAGGCTGAACGGAATGAATTGTTATCTCAAATTTCCTTGATGAAAAAGGATCAAATTGATGAGAAGGAGATTATGGAGGAGTTAATGAGTCAGACTCCCACCGGTGAAGACCTGTCCATTGTGAATATCGAGAAGCCATTGGATGATTTCTCTGTAGATGATTTGTTGGTGCCTATGTCCCAAGTAAGCTTAAAAGATGAAGCAATTAAAGAATTAAAGGTGGAGAATGAAAAGATAAAGTCTGAGTTGGCCAAAATAAGTGAAAGTAAAAACAAAATATTACAGAACATGAATCAGTTGCAGAAGAAATTCAATGAATTGAAGGAGAAAAACATAGGTAAGGGTCCCTTGCAAGGAGCAAAACACATTATTTGGGACACCTATCTATAGAAGCTACCAAATTTTGGCATTATCTGAATTTCATTGATGATCAGAATATTTTGATCAATTTGTCCCACCAAAGATTAAAGTTAGTAAATGAGCATATGGAAAGAAAGCCCCTCTCCACAGCTCAGAATGCGCTGAACCTTTTAAATTCATTGACATATCAGAAATTACATGATATGGGGATAAAAGACAGGATATTCATAGTGCTGTGGGATAAAAAATTTATCCACAAACATCATTTAATGAAGACGGTCCAGGACTGAGCTGATGAAATGGATGCACAGGTTAATAATTTCAAGCAAGTTTTCAAGGAGCTATTCGAGGACGGTCTGCCTTCCTTTTGGGACGTAGAAGGGCGGCTGTTTTCTCAGGAGCACTATCACAACTTGCTAGTTCAGAGTCGCATGGACCATTCCAAGTTTGATGACTTGGAAAAAGGACTAACAGGGAAAACTATTGTGGATAAATTGACGGAGGATTTCGAGATTCTACAAAAGTTCCTGATTGTCAGAAAAGGATTGCCTAAGGTGTCATATGAAGCTTACATGGATCTTGGAGTATTAATCAGAGAGATGATGGAATGCGACACCCCCAGCGCGGAGCAGTGGAAAGCAGTGGAGAGGTTTGGAAAAACAAAATACATACTGCATTCATAGAGACAGGCGTCATACACCGAGGAAGCTGACTGGGCGAAGACATGGAGTTGACTGGACGAAGACCTATAATCAAGTTGATTTTTACTTTATGATCTGTTAGGATTGGAGCTGTAATCTATTCCTAGAAGTTAGGAAGTTAGTTACAAGACTCTAAATTAAGCCGATCAATCAGTTATGAATCTTCTTGGAAGATCTATTATTTTTTGTATATATTGGCATCTTTTTTATGAGATGGGGGTTGGAACCCATCGTGTTGTGGAATGATTTTGGAGAACATATATTTTTGAATAACAAAACAAATGCATGAGGTTTATCTGAGATTCCTGTGTCATTGATATTAAAGTCTGTGCTTCTTTCTTTATGTGATCGTATTTTCCCAGTGTAACACTTCATTTTGTTTCTTCTTCGTATCTGAAATACAACGTTGGGTGATTAGAATTCATATGTTTATGCTCTAGTCATCATTTCAGATATTTTATACATTTTTCTACTAAAGTTGATATAGAATTCATCTTTGATGCTCTGTAGTAATGGGTTGTTTCCTCGTCTCTTCTGTTTCACCTGGATTAAATTCAATGACTGTGATGATGTGATTATCTTGCCTTTGATGAAACTCATGTATACGTCTTTGTGATATCCTTATATGTATGTGACTCCATGCCCAATGGTTATGTGATTGTTTCAGCCATATATACAAATCTTTAAGTGTTGTTTTATATCTAGTCTTGTTAAATCTGTATTGAGAGATCCCTCTCTGAAAGAAAATACCAGTTTCTTTCTAAAGTGGTTTTGCTGTTACCTTTGAGTTTACCTTTTACAACCTGGGTATATTCTGAGTGCTAACAATTATGTTCAGCATGGACTTCATCCTTAACTTCATCCTTAAAAAATGACTTTTACCTTTCGCTTTGCTATATTATTTGCAATATCCCTTTCCATCCAGTCATCAAGCTCCCGAAAAACCTATTCATACCTTTCATGTTCCTGTAAAGCTAATCCATAAACAAAGAAAAAACATACAACATAGCTGGAAAACTTCGATTCTGAATTCCAAAAGATTGAGCATTAGTTAAACATAATAATAATTCCAAAAGAATATGAATTTTCAATATAATAATTTATAAAAATGTATATCATTGCACCTTCTCCCAATCATTTTGGTGACTTGGAATCCCATTACACTTCCATGATTCATGTAAACTTTTACAAAATGATACATAATACAGTTCTATGGTACTTGATGACAGTTGAGGAAGGCTGGCGTCCCCCAAAGGAAAGGAAAACCAAAAAATTTATATTGGTTTTCTTGCTAAACACCTCATGAGGATTCTTGTCGACTAGTGGTGATGTGGGTGATCAATTTTTTAGATAACATGCAGTGCCAATAGCTTTTGCCGAATATTCATGTGCTAGCCCTGCACCACTGAGTCTACACCTCCCCTCTGTAAGGAGGCAATCCTTTAGGTGTATAAAAGATGTGTATATGTTTATCTCCACTTGAAGATCCAGATAGATTTATGGGGTGGTTTCTTCCATAATATGTATGGTGTAGAATTGAGTGATGAAGAATGGTTATGGCATTTTCCTGGTGTTTCCTATGGTTTTATTTTTATGTATGCATGAGGGTTGTTTATTACATTTTTAAGGGACAGTTTGAAGGCATGTTTACAATCTGAAGAAGGTTTGGACATTGTAACTTCCTATAGCAGCGTCGTCATATCTTCATGGTAGTTTATGGTCAATTCTAAGCAGTGTATTTGAGGCAACCCTATTACAGCAATGAGGACTAGAGGCTGTGACCCATGGTTTTATAATCGTCCCACCTGAGCTTCAATATACCTATAGTTTTTGTGAAGAGAAGACAGGTATGAAAAAGGTACTGGTTGACTTATCAACATCTAAATTCGACAATATGAGGTCCATACTAAAGATAAAGAAGCCTACAAGCCATTTTGAGTACCATTTCAGGTTTGGTGTTGTTGGTGCAGTGCCTACAAGCCATTTTGAGAACCATTTGAGGTCTAATGTTTCTGGTGCAATATCTTTAATAACCGAGCCAGAGTTGAAGACAACAGAGAGACTTTAAAAGGTCACCGGTGTGTGAAAGCAATATTCATAATGATGGAGACAATATTTTGAATTTTTCTTCTTATCTTGAAGAAATTAGGATACAATCACCAGATACAGGCATTATTTTAGAGCAGACCATGCGTGAAACGAAGTTTGGTCAGAAAAGGAAAAGCATGGGGATTGTCTCCACACATCCCAAATGTGTGTTTCCTTGGCCCCGTGCCCCCTATCCTGGAAACTTGGGGAAACATTGCTTTTATCTCAGAAGCAATAATACTGTGTAAAAAACTCATTTATATCAATGCATTTTTATGTGCAATTACTAAAACACCAAAAGCAACGACAGAGGCAAAGTTATTATCAATTGGCAATGAAAAAATGACAATAAATTCACCAAAAATATTCAGGTATTTATGCACCACATTGTTGCACACAACCCAAAAATTGTATTAATTCTCCACATTGATGCAAACATGTAACATCTAGGTCATGACACAATATTATGAGAGTACATGCATTACAATGGGAAAATTTCTATGTGATTTATATCTATCCCTGAGAAATATAAATGTGATGTATTTATGCTTGAAAATAATCCGATATCAACAAAATACACATACTTTCTTGTTAAGGATTTGTAAATTTCCTTTAAGGAATTTAAAAAACAGAGGGAATCAGAAGCATACCTATATAGGTGTTTTAATTAATGCCTTTCCAATCAAGGTTGTAGTGAATAATTTCCAGAATGGAATTGAAAGTTGCCCACACATGATGAATGCAAGATCAAACAAGGGATTTGGTACCTGCAATTTAAACATAAGAAATCAAGCTATAGGAATATTTAAAAGAAAATAAGAATGATGAACAATGGTAATTACATTGTACATGCCAAACAAACATCCAGTGTGAAGGGGTTGCACTAGAATTGACACACATTTTTTTGCAACCAAGACATAGTTTACACCATGCAGTGTTAGATGAAATATATTTTCAAATTGGATACAACTGAGGATTTACACCCTGGGATTCACCATTCAAACATGGGACTACTTACATCCTATGACATCAGTTCCATTTTTTCTAATCCTTACCCCCTAGCAGCTCAATCAAAACTTAGTTGCACACCACCATTTAAAAGAAAAAGTTATGCAGATGCCATTTGATGTGGAAAAAATTGTAAGCACTAGAATATATTTGTCACAATATCAGCCATCCATTTAGTCATATAATCGTGATACTATTATCATTATAAATATGCATACGATGACACCTGTAAATATAACATGATTTGAATCTATGCTACAAGTGCAAATACAACAAGTAAAGTCTAACTAGCATAGCTGATTCAATAGCCTTCATTAAGAAATCATGATACTTACAAATGCAAGGCAATAACAGTAAAGAAGTTAAGATGTTGGGACTTTGAGACATTCCAGCACTTCAGACGCGTCATCCAAACTAACAGATATCCACTTCCCTCAATATGAGAAGCATCCAACTCCTCTAGTTCTCCCAGTCTCTTCCCTGACAAGTGTGCTACAAGGAAATTCCCACGTAAGTTCTACATCTCCTAAATATGCTTAAAGCACAGGATATAAATTACGAGGTTAAAGCATCATCAAGTATTTAAATTAAGAAAGAGAACCCAATTCTACAAAATAAGAAACCGAAGGTAATTTTCATCATCATACACGTTAAGTTTGACTATTAATTTGTCCCGAAAAACATCTTAAAAAAATCCCATCTCATTCTTTCTTGGGAATCAAAAATTGTGATCATAATTAGAAAGTCAATAACACCGATAATAGAAACTCGCTGCTAAAATCCCATTCTAAATTATATGGGTGCAAACATAAAGGCTCCATACCATGAGAAAAATTGCAATTTGAGCTGTAAGGGAAAGTATTTGCCCTAAACTTACAACAAAGCTTGGTCTTGAAAAAAATCTGGACAGTTCCCTTGCTCTTACCTCCTCCAGATGAAGACACTTCATTTACAGTACCATTGGAGGGGGTGGAGTCCTAGAGCTTGTTCCCTGGCCCAATTCACCCTGAGAACTGTTGTATCCCCTAGATCCATTCCCTTGAACATCACCATGACCGTTCTCGGATTTCTTATGTGGGGGTTCACTACCAGACCGGCTCTTCCTTCCCTCAAGTGCCCCAGCCCTGTAATCCCCTCCTCTACTCCAACCTCCATCTGACTACCTATAACCCTGCGATGATGCCTGATCATAATATTCCTCTGTAGCCCACATATCATGTTCATTCCCTCCAGCAACCTAATACACATCTTCAACTGCTCCTCTCCCCATTCTGATCCCAAGCTCAGCTGCACCTCTTGTATCTACTTCGTACTCCATTATCTCTCTTTGCTTAAAACCCAAGGAATACACAACTAGCCATTGAAAAATGCATGAACCATAAAAATACTAGATTCCTTTTAAAGAAAATTGTGCTAGCGTGTAACCCATGGTAATCCAGGCAAAGTGTATGAAAAAAATACCTAAGGCACAAAAATGCTAAATCCCTCAACAATGAAATTGAACCTGGATAGAATCCTCATTCTCACCCACAGAAACATAGCCTACTTGAGTTGGCCTACAATTCTGATCTCGAGCCTAAACCTGCACTCTTTTCCCACATTCCATGTGAAGGCACAGCGAAGGAGCCCAAACAGAAAGCTAACAGGAACAGTATCTTCTTTCTCCATAGGAAGTAGCCTAATGATACATTCTAATACATTTTTTCATTTCATATCCCTTTCCCTTCATACGACCATGGGGTTTAATCACATTATAAACCACCTGTCAACGTACAGTACCAGAGCTCGGCCGATGAATCTCTCATAATTTCCCTGCCCCCTGATGGACTCCATTATCTGTCGAAAGTATTCAATTGGGAGCATTAACAGGTTGTCGATCAGCCAATATTTGTCATGATTCTCCATGTGAACACCCACATCAAACCCAATCTCCATGGGTTTCAAAGGAATTGATGTGGATCCTTGTTTCTCGTTCATGATTTCAGAGTAGGCCAACAGCGCCAACACCCCAATACAGGAACCGATGATCTCTAGTTCCTGTCTGGGCTATGGGATGAAAGCTCCTCGCAACTACGCAGAGCTTCAATGGCATCGTCCCAGTTTTTTAGTATAACCCAAGAAAAACGATGGTGAAAACCCACAGGAAAACCCTGGTGAAAACCCACAGGAAAACCCTATGCATCACGCAGGGTTATGGTGGAGGCACCGGGCAGCATTGTGAAATAAAATATTCCCCAACCTATTGCATATTTATATAATTAAAAAAAAACCCTTTTTACCCCTAATATACCACCAATATATTGGCTTGTAATTTTTTGATTTTTAACCCCCCCAATATGAACGGACGTGATATCATATTGGTCCCTAGGTGACGCCCCCGTGTGACCACACAAGTCACTATGCACAAGCTCCAAGGGAACCGAGGCGTGTCAAGAGGCACGTTTGTCAAAACTGTTCTGATGATGTTTTTTGAGTACACAACTGAAACAAAAACCATCCTTGCAAGATACCATCAGAAGACCAGTCACCATATTTTATTTACATAGTTGTTGCAATGAGCGATAATTTAAGTGACCAAATGGCTCATGCCAAAGTTTGCTCAAGTTATCACTATGAGCAACAAAAACTGAAGAAAAATGTGATGACCCAAAGTTGTTAAATTTCTACAACCTGGTAATATCATCAACAGTTCTAGTAGCAAGGACATTTTGAGAATTTTTAAAATCCTTGATTACAACTTGGTGAGGTGTAAACATCATAGTTTTACCTTCACCTGAATGAGTAATTTGATAGATTGATAACAAATTGTAGGAAATTTTTGGAACACATAGTACATCACTAAAATGACCATTTTCTACTGGAACTGTTCCAGATCCTACAACACTTAGAGATCTATCATCACCAACAAATATTTGTTTGGTGTTACATTCATGCATAGTAGAAAATATGGCTTGATCCTTAGCCATATGATAAGACGCTCCAGAATAAATGAGCCATTCATTTGAAGTAGAAGAAGAAGATGTCGTATAAGAGGAACCAGAAGCACAAAGTGGATGTCCATGAGAGGTAGATTTTGAAGACGAATCTAGGCTGATGTGGTGCTTCTTCATTGCTACCTCCAAGGCTGCCACCTTCTTGAAACACTTAGATTCATTGTGATTAACTTTCCCACAAAAATTGCAATGGCGCTCAGTCTTCTTTCCTTTTGGCTTGGATCCTTTGTCATTTTTTAAAGAAGGAGCTAATTGAGAGGGTTTGGGACCCTTGTTGTTTGGCTTATTATTGCGAAAATTTTGTTTCTTGGGAGGCTTGGAATTTTCTTTCTGTTGGGACAATAAGGCTTTCCTAGATGTATCTGCATTGTTAATTATTCCAAGATGAATGAGCTTATCTTGCTCTCTAATTAAGGAATCACAAAGGATTCAAGACTAGGCTCTTGATAGCTAGCTACAGTCAAGGATTCTTTCATGGAGTAGAATGTAGATACAAAAACAGAATATGTATGTCCAAGTTTGGAAATAATATTATAAACACATTGTTTGTCTTCTTTCTTAATCTTGCATTCTTCACATAAGAGTCTAAGAGTTTTATACTTATATAAATAGTCTCGAATGCATGAAAAATCACTTGGATTCAAAGAAATCAACTCATTCTCAAGTTGATGACCTTGAATTTCATTGTGTTTACCAAACACAGATTCCAACTTTTTCCAAGCTTTATCAGGTTCATCAATTCCAGATATGTGGAATCTCAAATCAGTAGAGATTGACATCCCAATCAATCCATGACTTTCATCACATATATTTGCCCATTTAATTTTCTTATCATCATCGATGGGTTTTGTTTCTTTCCCTGAGGTAATTCTGAAAAGTCCCCTACTTCATAGAACATACTCCATACGAGATTTCCATGAGAAATTGTTAGAACTTGTAAGTATAATATTACAAGGGGTGTCCATACTATAAAATAATGGATGAAAGAACATAAAATAACTATCTGGATGCAAATAGCTCAAAAAATTAGGTTGTTTAAAAAAAAACAGCTCTGAAAACTGATTATGTATGATGAAGTTATGCTTTATCAAAGAAAATGTTGAAGATGTCCCCAATAGTGACGTGGCAGATATTAACTTGACCAACTAGAAAAAAAGAACCCCCTTCTTCCCAAGATGAACCTTTGACAATCACTTACAAGAAAGTTACTTTTTTTAAGTGAATCACTTTAGTAAAATAAGTGATGTTCACTTTTACAATAATGTTACTTTTAAATAGTGGGGCAATAAATTAAAAGACTCAAGTGACTCACTTTTTATTTTATTTCATTTAAGTGAGATGTACTTTTACAATAAAGTAACTTGAAAAAAGAAATTGCATGCACTAAAAAGTAACTTAATAAGACTTGAAGTTAAGACCTATTAAGGAATAAAGCAACTTTGAACCAAGTGAGCTAAGTTTAAAAGGTACGTAAAAGAATGGGAAGAGGAAGGGTTTCTTTTTTTTACTCTTCTCTCTCATTCTCTATATTTGCCTTTTTTTTCCTGCAAATCACAAAAAAACGAAAAACAAACACAAAATAAACTTTATCACACTATGGGTGGGGTTAGATCTTAGTTAGCTTACCCGAAAAGTTTATGTTTTCAAGTTTTCTTGCTGTTTCTAATTCACCGTGATCGCACAAGGTGCACAACAAAGAACATATGTAGCCGAGAATACAAAAAAAAAACTTTCCATTTCTGTTTCTGATTCGTCGCGATCGTGTAAGGTGCACGACAAAGAGCATACATAGCCAGGGAAGGAAATTATCCGAGACTAAAACAATAAATATCTAATAATAAACTGATAAAATATGAGATATTTAAAAAAAAAACAAATCTCTCACTGTAACATTATACCTTCAGATTTGCCAAAGTAGATGTTTCTGGATCAAACAAAAATGGTTTTTGATGAAATGAAAACTATTTATCAATGGAAACGACGCTACAGACGCAATGGAATAGTTTCCATAGGCAAAAAATGTACAGAAACTCTAGAACCAGAAACTCTTTCAAAATTTCGGTAACACTAGTTCCAGATCTTGATCAAAACCAGAAGCCGCTCTTCATAAATGATATGATACCATGTTCAGGTACACAAGGTACTCCCAAAAGAATGAAAACCTAGAGAAACCACTTCACACAAATATATCACAGATCAATACACCGATATTTGTCATGTGGTTAAAACCCTCGAGAGGGAAACAGTCCATAGCCCCAACCAAATAGCTACTTGAAGAAACTTATTATGCAAAAGAAAGAAAGTTACATGAGATTCTCATAATCGATCAACTAGCCAAGGACCCTCCATGCTCTTTACATAGAGATCATGGACCAATCGAGTGCTAAGTCATGGATCAATGGTAGGTATGATCTAAGAGAAGTTGAACTGTCGGATCACTTTATGTTTAGAACATATTGTGACCGTCGAATTAGAATATTTACAAATGCATACTAATGCATAATAAAGAAACACACTTTAACTAACAGATATATTACACAAGTTGATCTTAACTAACTCCTAAGTGTCTAAATATCATAATAGATCCATCACATACATTGTTAGCATATCTTCAATTACTTGGTTAGCTCTTTCTGTTTTTCCATATGTTTGAGGGTGGTATGATGTAATCATGTTTATACTTGTACCAAACCCTTCGAACAATCCTTTCCAAAAGTTAGAAGTAAATTTTGAATCTTTGTTTGATACTATAGCCTTTGGAATACCATGCAATCTGTCTACTTCTTTCACGTAAATATTTGCAATGTTAGCTGCTTTGTGAGTTGTCTTTACTAGAATGAAGTGTGTTTCCTTAGTCAAATTATCTACCACAACCATGATCGCATCATTTTGCAATCTCATCTTAGGTAAATTGGTGATGAAATCCATCATCACTACATCCCATTTTCATTCTGGTATAGGAAAGGGTTGCAACAATCCCGCTAGATGTCGATGCTCAACTTTAACTTTTTGACATTCCATGCACCTAGATATATATTTTGCAACATCATTTTTCATCCCTAGCCAATAGTATTGTTTCCTTACTGCTGCTATTGTTTTCTGATAACCTGAATGTCCGATATAAGGGACATCATGTGTTTCCTTCATAACCATCTTCCTTATATCTCCAACATCAGGCACATAAACTCTATCTCTATGCATGAGTATCCCATTTTCTTTAAACTTATACTTATCAAATTTCTGTGGAATTTTCTGTTGTTTCAACCCTTCTTTAACCTGTTGGTAAAATTCATCTGTAACACTAGCTTCAACGATCTTATCCTTCAAATCTGATGTGCTAGTGCTGATAGCTACTACATGCATCACATGCATCTTCCTACTAAGCGCATCGACTACTTTATTTTCCTTACCTTTGATATGCTTGATGTCAAAGTCATATTCACATAATGAATCCATCCACCTCCTTTATCTTGAATTCAAATTAGGCTGCTCAAACAAGTATTTTAACCCATCATGGTCAGTTCTTAACTCAAGCTTTTTACCCATTAGATAATGTCTCCACATCTTCAAGGCATGGATGATAGCTACAAGTTCTAAGTCATGGGTGGCATAGTTATGCTCATGTTCCTTCAACTTTCTAGATTCGTAATTGATCACATGTCCATCTGTTGCAGCTGCAACTACCCTCCTTTTAATTTTATCTTGCCTGGGAGTGTTTGGATTGTTGAACTTTGTTTTTCCCTCTGCTACATTTTGGATTATTTGAAGTTGAATTGAGGTCAAACTATTTTTCTTCTTTTCGGAAACTTCTTTTTGTATGCCAATGCTTTTGACTGTGGAGTTTACAGTTTGATTTGAAAATGATGCCCTTTTGATTTGAATGATTTCCTTCATTGCTATCGGAAGTCTATTGATGTTGAGTCGAAGCTTTAGTTCTCTTTGCTGCCGCTATTTCAGAGGTGAAGTGAACTAATATTTTCATCGCCCAGCTAAAAAAACATTTTGGTTTATTTGAGTACTTAACATTTGTTTTGATTTGACTGATGATCGATGTCAAAAGTTGGTGTATAATGAATCAGGGCATTAGTTCTCTATGCCTCCGATGGATAATTTTACTTTCACCAATTCCATGGAGTCTTGGTTTTATTTAAACGCTTAAATTTGATTTGTTTTCGATGATTTTTCACTGTCGGAGGTTTATTAAAGTTTGAATTGGGGCCGTAGTTCTCTACGCAGCTGCCGTTGCGGAAGCGAAACAATGAACGTATCGATTGAAAGTCATGTTTTTTGCCAATGGGATTTTATCTCTTTGTTTCATTTTACTGTCAACGTTTTAGTCTTCTAAGTTGCTGTCGTATTGGAAGGTAGATGGAAAACGTTCCGATGGATAGTTTTGATTTTCTCCAATGCCTTGGTTTTATTGATCAAATTTTTACTTTGTGATGTTTTGTTTTCACTATCAAAATGGTTTTGACTATTGATCAGGGGGCTAGTCCTTTGCGTTGCCGACACAACGGCAGCATTGAGCCTTTGGTCACTGATACATAGTCCTCAAAGCTTCCGATCACTGATGTTTTATTTTGCCCCAAAACCCATAGTCTATATGGTTTCCACTGTTGTTGGGAAATAGGGCAGACCCGGGTTTTACACCTTTTACTTCGCACCAACAAAAGACCCACAGTGTTGGCCCTTTCGGCAACAACCTGCGCGCAGGTTGCAGTATCACCCGAAACAGCTATGGGGTGCCGCAGAATCAGGTTTATACAAGCAGAAGAGGGATATTACTGTACCTTTATCCTTTAACAACTTATAATCAATTAACACAGAGCTTCGACATTCATGTATATAACTTCGCAGATAGATAAACAAACAATGTCTTGCTTAACCCTTTACTGGGAATTCACAACGAAGCTATTTGTTAGCAGAGATCTTACTTATCAGATATATATATAGTTATCAATGCATAAAGAACATAACAAAATAGCACAAGAACCACAACACCAGATATAACGTGGTTCACCCCCAGTGTAGGGGTTACGTCCACAAAACTGTGTTTTATTCAACTCTTTACAAAATCACAGTTCTGATCTGCACACTCAGCTGCAGATCCCTTCAAGTACTTAAAGCCACGCACACAGCTGTAGGCCTCTACGCACATAGCTGCAGATTCTCTAATCACATACAAAACCCTCTACACACACAGCTGCAGAGGTCGTCCACGCACTCAGCTCGGACTTAACCTTTTCTTACAAAAATAGCCTTAGCTTCGCAGCAATTCCTTATACATAAAATCCTAACCTGGCTTATTTACAGGAGTGCCTATTTATACAGCGCACTATTACAAAACCATGGACTTAAACCATGGGCACCCCTAACCCTAAACCCTGGACATAAACCATGGGTTAATTACAAAAAGAGGGCTTTGACTTAACCCCAACACCCCTAAGACTATTTTGAGCCATAACTCTGCTTACAAACTCCTTCAAACCCACGGAGTTACCCACCTTAAGGACCCTTAGGGTGCGTGCCCCAACAGGCCTCTAAGACTCACCAATGTCCCGTCCCAGGACACTTTGCTGCTCCTCTGGTAGATGAACTTTGTCAGCAAGGATAGTGTGCTACTTGTTGAGACCACGCATGATGTTGTCGGCAGCTTGCTCCTTTTCTACCAACTCCTGCAGTACCTCAGCTGATGCTTCGTTGGCCTTTTGCTATGCAAATGCATCATATTCCTTTAGAACTTTAAATTGGGTGTCCACAACAATACTCAACTCGAAAGCTTCACTGATAAGGGGCTGCAGAGAATTTTCCACTTCTGTTGCTTTTGTTCTGCACGATTCAATTTTGTGTTGGAGTTCGTTGCTTTGCTTTACCTTGAGCATTTTTTTCCATGGGCGGTAGAGTCTTAATTGCTGCTTTTATTGCATCCAATTCTGCCTGTCGCTGCCGAATGGTTTCTTGCAGCTGTCCAATTCTTGGATGTTCCTGCAGGGTGGTCCAAGTCTCAACACTGTCTTCTAACAGCTTTGCTGCGCTGCCCACAATATCGGAAATTTTGGCTGTGGATGCTTGAATGTCTGCGCGGCGCTGTTCTTTGACCTCAGGTGGGATTTCTGGAAGGATGAGAAGTTGAATTTTCGCGATCTGAGTCTCATGTTCTGCTTTGAGCTTCTCAATTTCACTGCGGGACTGATGTGCATAGTCTTTCAACCTGACTAGTCTTTATTCTGGCTCTTCCACCAGCTGTACATCGAAGTCAGGAAGACTTCAACATGCTTCATCCAAACTCAGACCAGTGTAATCCGCTTACGTTCTACGTCCCTCTTTCACTGCTTCGTGTCTTCTAGCTGCGCTGTGAGGCTATCATTCTGCTTCCTGCTATCATCCAACTGTATTTGCGAATACTGGTCTCGGGCCTAGATTTCCTTTGAGATAGCTGACTGGCAGAGATGTAGTTCCACCATGGACATTTTGGTGTAATCAATTCCTACTGTCATGCTCATCTCTGCGCGGGATGCTGCATCAGTTATAATAAGGGCATCAGTGGATACTTGGCCCTTGTTTTCTCAAGCTGACCATTGCCTTAGGGAGGGCTGGCTGCTTACCGGGGTACTGTTGGCTACAGTTCCAGTCATCGATTGTGCTGCTAAGTCCTTCAGCTCCGATATGTGCTGTGCGACACCACTGATGGCATCCAAATGGGTGGCTGCAAACTCTGACCATTTCTTTGTAAGAACTTTTGTGGACTTCGACAAAGCCTCATCAAGCTCTTCGCTTGTCAAACCGGGTGTGTCGTCAATATTCTTATCCTTTGACGCCTTCGCTTTCTTCCGGGGCTGCGGTTTGTTTACTTCCTCTACTTCTGGTGTCTTGCGCTTATCCTGCCTATTAGGGTCTGGGGTAGTTTTGACCGAGTCCTGTCCTTCTTCTTCGCCAGTTTCCACTTCTCCACCCTGGTTGCTGTTATTCTTCTGCGACTCAGTCTGTTCTTCGTTGTCTTCCAGGGGACCTTACTGCTGCGTGTGACTAGGGCCTGCGCCCACATTGGTAATTATGGGGACTGGGATGTGAGGCTTTTTTCCTACATCTTTCAACCATTTAGCTGACCAGTGCTGAACTACTGCCCGGATATCACCCTCAGTGACTACATATGGTAGCTTGAACCATTAATGCTTTGGATCTGTGTGAGTCTGGATGAAAGTATGATGCATGTCAGCGCTGAAGGTGGCTGCACCATCATATTGAGAGAATAACTCATTACTGAGCCGTGGGGTTTTTGCGATCTCATATTGGATATTCATCATATAAAAGGCAAATACATAATTTGTCATCTGTTGGTGTGCTTTATCCTGTGAAACCCATAGTGATGCGTACCTGGCTGCGCTAGACATGTGCTCTGGTGCATCAGGAAACTGTGCCTCAATAGGTTCTTTCCATCCTACCAGCGCGATGGGGATGAGCAACCATGAGTAATGGAAGGGCCTGCCTTTCTCCTGCGTGTCACGAGCATCTTCCAGGAATTCCTTCGCAATATACGCTGCCCAGTTGTAGCTGTAACCTTTGGTGCAGTTTATAGCAATTCTGATAACCGGGGTAGGTACTTCAGTTGGTCTGCACTTGCGTATGACTTTGCATGCTAAGATCTCAGCTGCGAAGCGAATGTGATGTTCCTGAATCGCGGAAGTGTGATACCCGCGTTTTCTCTTTGTCAGGCCGAAGCATTCCTTCATGGTTTGTGCGAGCTTCGTATCTTCATGCTTCGAGGGAAATTCGGTCCCTGGATCAGGCCCTGCTACTGGTAAGCCAGTGATCCTCTGAATGAGCTCACCATTGATAGGAATTTTCTTGTCGCCTATCCATAGGTGGCCGTCGTGAACTAGTGCCAACAGCTGCTTGACCACTACAGTCACCTATGTGCCGCGACCAAAATGGGGAACATCGAGCATCTTCAGCAAACCAGCTTGATCCAAGCCGGTAGCCCATCGTTTGAATTCTAATAATGTCACCCCGGTCTCATCGTACTTGACAAAGTACAAATACGTTCCTGGTGCGAACTGTGGAAACTTGCCACGATCGCTTGTATCATGGTCAGCATACTTAAGCCGGTCTATCTTTCCTGTCATGGTCCCGACCAGCTGCACACCTGGTGGCAGTGAAGGAGTGCTTATTGTGAACTGCTTGTTCCACCGAGGTGGTTTAACTCATGGTCGAAGAGGTAGAATATATGGTGGCCGCCGCGGTGCAATATTCTCCTCTCCTTCACTTGGGATTTCTACTGAACCAGGTGGATTCATTACGGGATACTTTGATGTTTGCCCGGATTGTTTGTGTCGATCTTCGTTCCGCTTAAAATGAACTTCAGGATTGAACTGTTTCCTAGCAGATCATGTTTGCATTGGTGGAGTCAGTGCTGGTAGAGTCTCCTCATGTGCTACAGGCGCAGGTGGGGGGTGGACAATGTTCCGTAGACCTGTCTGTTCAAATTCTCTCAATAAGTCCTGAAGTTCTTGATCAACGGACATAGGTGCAATTGTGAAACTGTGAAATGTGATTTGCCTATGCCCGGATGTCTTCTTATACAATCCATCGATCAAATCGGTCATAAATGTGCATTGAAGGCACCCGATCTGACAAAGATCCTGTTTCCACGGCACTAGGTTTCGGCAGATATCCTTAGGACAGGCAATTAAGGCAATTAAAATACTGACACTACCAAATCGGCAGTGTTCTAGCGGTCGGATTTTGTGCAGCGGCGCAACCAGTATTGCAGCTGCATCACAATAAGGACCTTTGTCATGATAATGACCTTCAGCATATGCAGGAAAGTTCTTCGACCAAACTGTGAGCTTCGCTCGCTTAGCATTTTGTGCCCTCTAGCCAGGGCGGGACTGGGCTATTTCTTTATCACTAGACACATTAGCATGCCGAGGCCTAACCTCCATGTACCGGTTTTCGGCTATAAGTGCCTGGATATGGACAAACCTAGGTACCCATTCTGTACAGGGTACAAGATTCCATGCTCCGTAACAATGCTCCAAGTGTTCCTACAGCCTATTTTTCCCATTGAACCTGCTGCGCACCCTCTGGAGCTGATCCACAAATCTCAGGAAAAGGGATGTCGGACCAGTTTCCCAACTAGGAAGGTCCTTCTTAAGGGCAGTCCACCTTCTGGCTGTGGTGACTCCAAATGATGAATCTAGAGTCTCCAGTTTCTGTGACTCCAGTATTTGTTTTGAGAATGGCACAATAGACTCCTCTGGGTCTGTCGAACCATCAGAAGCGGGTAAGTTCTTGTCTATGAACTAAGCCATCTGAGGGACTTGGTAGTTCTGGCGCATCTATGTCCATGTAGCTCATACAATCGGTTCTGCCAGTTCTCTAAACCATCATCTGAATCCGTCATACAGGAGCTGTCACACTGCTAATCCATAATGCCTTCGGCAGTAGGGTCAATATAATATTCTTCCTGCGCTGTGATGTTATAGATGTGGTCCAGAACATCCTGGTCTTCATCTCTGAGTGGTTCGGTGTACCTTTCTCCTTGAGAAGGGTCTAGTGGTATTATAACTCTCAAACCCTTTCCTTCGAAGGTCATCTGTCGCTTCTTAAGGTTAATGACTGCAGCATTTTCCATTGTCCATTCAATTCCTAACAGGGCTGGATAGGGATTGCTGTCATCAATGATCTCAATAATTTCAAAGTCTGCCAAAGTATTGACCCCATCAATATCTATTGGGACTCTAGGGAATCTCCCTAGGGGCACAATCCTTTGTTGATTGGCTAACTTCAACTATATAGGGGACTAGGAAAGGGCAGGTTTCCCCATTTGCTCCCAGGTTTTCTTGGTTAGGACATTGACTTCTGATCCTAAATCCAAAATGACATCAGTCATATCATACTCCCCTATCTGAACATTCAATCTCATTTCCCTGCCAGTTCTTCGGACACGATTAACAATTTTCTCTTTATCAACTCTTCTCTGAGGTTCACAGAAAGCAAGAACTTTTTGCAACTCCTTTAAAGCATTCTGATTCCTCAAGAGTTTCATACAGCTCTGTAAAAAGGAGGACAGTGTACTTACTTTATCTATCGAAGCATCTTGCAGCTGCAACTCCTGCTGATGTTGCTGCGCGGGTACTACTATTGTGCTAGGATCAACAAAATCACGCTTGGCCTCGATGAATGTCTCTTGTTCTATTTCAGTATCAAGTGCTGGGACTTTCTCGAGGCCCTTACAAACCCATGCCTCGGCAGGCTGTTTTGCCGTATTCTGTATGTGCGTTGTAGCTCCACTTCATGTAACAACATTGATGGCTGGGGCAGGTCTTTACTCGACAGAAATCAATTGAATATTCTGGGTAGGGCCACTGTTTCTTTCCTGGATCTTAGCTATTAGCTGGGGGCACTGCTCGATCACATGATCTACTGCGCGGCAATACCGACATGTCATAGTGGGGTTCTGACAGTCCTTAGCTAGATGCCCGGCTTGGTTGCAATTGTAACACACCACCTAGCCTCTGCCTCTTCCTGCCATACCACCATGACCACGACCTCCAAAAGCACCCCTGCCGGAGGCACCACCCCGGTAACCATAGCCATCATTACTCTGTCCCTCATTTTGCACTCGGTAGGCGTCATAGGTGCGCTCTCTCATGAGATCATAGCTGCGACACTCCTCTTCATTATGCCCTACTGACTTACAGAACTTGCAGTAGAGGTTCTTGGGGACTTGTACATACCTCTGGCGAAGGTGGCAGTTTTCAAGTCAATGTTGGCCAGTTGTCCGACAAATCTCACAATATAGAACAGTGGGGTTGAACAGGTTTGGCGCACCAGTATTCAGGTAATTTTTGACCACAGGACACTGGTCCCTGTCGTGACCTTCTGTCTGACATTGTGTACACCAAACCTCTTCGCGATCGGTTTTTCCTTTCTTCATATCGCGAAGCTCTAGAGCCATCGCTGTCAACTACGCTTGGATTTGGGCGATACCAAAATTATCATCGACAGGAGTGGTCTCAAGCTTCATCGTGATTTCTAGAGCCTCTTGCTGGTTAACAACCTTCTATTGCATGAGTGGAGTTCTGATATGTGGTAACAATACTGCAATAAACCATTCCTTGTGCTGCGCAGTTCCAATGGTGAAACTAACTTGGTCCAGTAGAAATTTGAACCTCTGATCAAAGTCCCACACTGATTCACTGCGCCGCTGCTGAATCTCTTTCAATTCAGTGATACACTGCGACTCTGATTTGGGCTTCTTAAACTCTTTGATTATTGCTGCTTTAATATCATCTAAAGCATGACTTTGAGTACTGGAGAATTTCATGAACCAGGTCAAATCCTGATCCCTGAAAGAATTAACGAGCTGCGCGCTTCTTACAGCTAGATCTGTAATGTTCTTAGCATTCCACACTGCTTCACATAAAAACCCAAACTGTTCGGGATCTTCGGATCCAGTTCCTTTGAAAACAGGGAGCTTAATATCATCAGTCAGGTGGGCCATGGTAGAGCTAGGGGGGTTGGGAGGGGGACAGGAAGTAGGTGGGGGGGAATTTACTGGGGTAGACTGACCTGCGACAGGGATTCTTGGGATAGGGTGACTTTCAGACTGCGACGGGTTTTCAGGGATAACAGGGCTGCGCTGCGGGGTTACCGGAGGGTTTCCAACCGAAGGGTTTTCTTCAGGGTCTGACTCTTCAGGGTCTGACTCTTCAGGATTGACAGGGGAAGGCATGGTCTCCTGACCTAAGCAATAGGATCCAAAATCTCTCTTGTACCTTTTTCCACTTCGCAGCAAACCACTTTGCTCGGCGAAGATGTTGTCACTTGTAAACATATGTTAGTAATACAAAATCTAACAGTCTGATTCAATTAGCAATATTCCTTTTTCAGCCAATAGCATTTTAATTCTCAAATTAAATGAATTCAAAAGCTTACCCCTTGGTCCTTGGAAGAACTGTCGCTCGGCTTCACTAAAGGAAGTGCTCGTGTTGATGGCGAACTCCATCACAAAAGCCTCAAGAGTCCGCGTGGTCCAGAAATCAACCGCGTGAGATATCTCGTTGTTCACCCTTTTCAATATATTAACTCTTGCGAGGGTCCAAGTAGAAAACTACCCTTCGCGGAAGTTCGTCCTTCTCTCGGCCAACCTGGATAACCACTGGTGCAACTCTATGTGGATACTACCAAAGAAAATTTCATAAGCATCACAAAAAAATACCTTTGTAAAAAGTCGCTTGCACTACGATGCGGATTTTTGTTCTCTTGCTCAGGGAATTTCAGATAAGTCTCATCAAGCCAATCACCGATGTCCTTCACAGAGGGCCTCCAAAAAATAGCCCTCGAGGTACGACGTAAATCCCTCTTGAGCAGATACTGAGTTCAACCGGCAATGGAAAGAATTTGTTGGGCAATAGGGCAGACCCGGGTTTTACACCTTTTACTTCGCACCAACAAAAGACCCACAGTGTTGGCCCTTTCGGCAACAACCTGTGCGCAGGTTGCAGTCTCACTCGAAACAGCTATGGGGTGTCGCAGAATCAAGTTTCTGCAAGCAGAAGAGGGATATTACTGTACCTTTAGCCTTTAACAACTTATAATCAATTAACAAAGAGCTCCTACATTCATGTATATAACTTCGCAGATAGATAAACAAACAATATCTTGCTTAAACCTTTACTGGGAATTCACAGGCCTATTTATACAGCGCACTATTACAAAACCATGGACTTAAACCATGGGCACCCCAAACCCTAAACCTTGGACATAAACCATGGGTTAATTACAAAAAGAGGGCTTTGACTTAACCCTGACACCCCTAAGACTATTTTGAGCCGTAACTCTGCTTACAAACTCCTTCAAACCCGTGGAGTTACCCACCTTAAGGACCATTAGGGTGCGTGCCCCAACAACCGTTGCGGCGGCTTAGTGAACTAACCATCCGACACAGAGTTGTTCCGTTCACCGATGAGGAGGTTTTCGCCCGATGCTTAGTATTTTTCCTGCCTTTCTTGTGTGCTTTTACTCTATTTTTCCATGGCGGTTTTCTCTGAGATGGAGAGCACAGTTTGGGGTTTCGGATTGGCGGTTACTTTGTTATGATTCATTACTTTCATCGGAGGATTTCGAATTGGTCTAGATGCAGCCTGGATTGAGATAGAGATCCCGTTTTATCGTGTTTGTGATTTTAGTTTGGATAGTGGATTTAGAGGATTTTCAGACCCATCTTGCAGGATTGTCTTTGCCTTATCTTTTCATGCATTAATATTGTTTTTAGTTCATTTTACAGAATGCAAGTATTGATATAGTTTATGTTACTTTGTCACACGCTAAGTGATCTAAGAACTGGTTATTCATGATAGGGTGATTGCTGCTGTAGAGAAGATGTGTCAAGAAGACAAAGCAGAAGAAAGGAGGTAGCAAGGAAGGAAGAGAAAGAAAATGAAGAAAGAGAAGAAGAAAGTAAGGGTCTGAGATCTCAAACAGATCGATAGCAGCAGAGGCCCAGGCTTGGGAAAAGTTCATCAGTTACCAAGTTGGTCCCTTTTTTAAAGTACTCTTAAAATATTAATTTGAAATGTAACGTATTGTATAAATCATGAGCACTCACTAAAAGACATATTGTGGGACTGAACGATTGGGAGGAGCCCAAAGGTCACCGAGGGGCATCCCAAGAGTTTTTCTAGTAGTATAAGTATAGGAGAGTTAGATAGAAGAGAGGACTTTGTCCCAGATAGATTTGTGAGATTATGTTGTAAGAAGAACTATTTCCTTTTGCAATAAGAATTACAAGTTTCCTATTGGAGAAAGCTCGGTGGAAGATTTCAAATGCTGTGCTATGAATTTGTTGAATGTGAACTATTTCGTTTTCAGCTTGTGTCCATTAACTATGAGATCATTCTAACTCTTTGAACCTATGTTCTTGTTATGAATGCGCTCTAGTTTATTCCATGAAATTTCCACTGTGAGTAATGAAGGATTATCCTAAACAATGAGCTATCTTTTTGTTTGTATATCTATTAATGTTCATGTGTTTTGAAATAAGTAACAAATATCTGTGATTTTTCTTAATGCATGCGCAGAAATATATTACTCATTGATAAATGATAATCTTGCTCCCTAGGGATAGGTTAGATAGTTAGTTTTAGTTTCTTGCTGTGTGTGATTTAGATGCGAGAGAGTTAAGATGAGAGGTAAGAACCTGTGCATCACAGTCGTATTCCTTATCAATCTACATTTTTAGATAGGCACTTGCATATCATACTTAAACATAAAAAACTAAAATATACATGGTGGACCGGGCCGTAACAGGTAAAACCTTTTATTTTTGTTACTTGACCTACGGTAGCCTGACCGTAAACCGGACGGATTCCCCATACCAAACAGTAACGAGCTAGTTGGGAACATTTACTGGGGAGAATCCCTAACTGTTGTCGCCTGCAATTTTCTAGGCATCAACACCATCCTACATTAATACTCCACTAATGTCTTGCTTGCACGTATCCGTGCATACAACAAAGTTTCCTTCGGGGTCCACAATTTTTAGAACTGGTGCACTGGTAGGAATTTCCTTAAGTTTTTGAAAATTGTCTTCACAATTAGAAGTCCAATCAAACTTCACACCTTTCTTTTGCAAATATGTGATAGCATGAGCCAACTTCGAGAATCCTTCGATATTATCCATCTAACCCCATGAAGGATCTGACTTTTGATACATTCTTAGGTGTTGACCATTCCGTAATGGCTCTTATCTTTTGAGGATCTATTGTAAAACCTTCTTCATATATGATATGCCCTAGGTATTGGATTCTTCCTTGATAAAATGAACACTTTCTTAATTTGGCATACAACTGATGTTCTCTAAGAACTTGCATTACTAGTCTTAGATGTTCTTCATGCTCTTCCTTTGTCTTGGAATAGATAAGGATGTCATCCAAAAATACAATCACAAACTTATCTAAGTACTTTCTAAAGACTCCATTCATTAAACAAATGAATACTGTAGGTGCACTTGTTAAACCAAAAGGTACTACTGTGAACTCATAGTGTCCATAATGTTAGCTGGAATATTTCACCTCCTGTGGACAGCAAGGTGTTCGACTAGTCTGAATGGTTTAGATCCAGAACAAATAGAGGAAAGATGTTGAAGACTCTCCCTAGATGCCATAGATACCTGGAATGTAATGCTTCGATCATTACCCTGTGTACCTGTAATAAGCTTCAACCTGCAAACATATCGAAACCACCAGAATATAATCTGCTGATCTATGTTAGTGACTAAGGAATCTAACAACATACATGTGAAATCAAACAACAACAATATATGTGGGACAGAATCAACTTGCATTAATATATAAATATGAAGAAGTTTACAACCAAGCCTTAGTGTTGACATGCATCTCCATGAAACCAAGCATTCTCATCCCCAAAAGCTCAGACTCTAGCTCTCTATGCTCTCCCAAATGGTCTTGGGCCAAGTAATCAATCCAATAGCATAACAATACCTTCAGATTTATCCCCTCAACCATGGCCATGAGCTCATATTTATAAGGCTTAATGGATAGGGTAGGTTGAGAGATTGGTGGGTGAGGTGGCCTCTGAGATCCTAGGATGAGGGATCTCAAGCTCAGCTGACCCACAATAGTAGGGATAAGGGAGGACATGAGGCTTATCATCTAGAAGCCTCGAGAAAATTCTCTTTTTACCTTTTTACCCAAGGTACCGCGTTTCTCCTTAAATGGCAGAGCGGTTCTGGTAAGAAACGCTTATGGACAAAGGGCTATAAGTGGTGGCACTGCTTGTGGGAAACATGGGATAGGCAGTACGAACAAGGTAGCGCTCCTGGACAACAGAGGAAGCATGGTGCTGGGAATTTCCATGAAAGATTGATAATAACCATGAGTTTCCACTCCAAGAGCTGGGATTCAGGGCAAGTAGGTATGCCAAAGTTCTTATCACATGATGGTGACAGGATTTTGGTATAACAGGATGCCCCCCAAAGCATGAGTCTTAGAGGGATACGATAAACGAGAGCTTTGAGAGAACAAGTCATCACCATGAGATGAAAATATTGGCTCGATTAGAGTATGTTGTCAAGTAGGCATCTATAGTACATCAATATGTTGAATCATAGACACAAGTAACCAAACTCATGGCTGCAGACCAATACAAGGCAGATCCATGAGAGGAATAAACAAGCATGGCTACTAGAATACAACGTAGATCCATGTGATAGAGGACTCAAACTTGGAAAATAGCTACTAGACATACAATGCAGATCTATGTCATACAGACGTAAATTTGAGCATAGCCACGACCATAAAAATGTGGATCCATGCTAGATATACAAAACTCCATCGCAACTTGGGAAAAAACAATGAGCGCTTTAAACAAATACCCAGGGTATTCATCTTGTCTTCCACAAAGAACGATTCTATCCATGTGATTACAATGATCAAAAGTCGAACATGGTAGAAACCACTTGATTATCAGCCAATGATGTGAACCGTTAACAAGTGCGAGGGAGATCACCATTAATGTCAATGATTCCCAAGGTACTCTAGTACAATCTATTGAGTGTGAATAGATGTCCTGATGTCAAACACCCAGTAAATTATATCAACCAAAGGTCAATGATGTGAACCTATGTGGAAAGCGAGAGAATTTGTCCTTAAGGCATACATATCTCAAGGTACTAAATATTGTTTCTAAGACTATTTCCTAGATGATGAGCTGATGTTGACGTGAATAGTCTCATCGAAGGAGGGCCATGATGAGTCCCACATCGATGACACAAAACTCGAAACATAGTTTTGGAATGATGTGAATGTGGTAACCATATGACTGACTCAAAAATACTAACACAAAGACTGTGTATACTGCAGAGGAAAAACTTCTTCAAATCCCCTTTGAACATCGGGAGGCATGACAAAACGACTTGGCAGCATGACTAGACGGGATAAACACACAATGCGGCAGTGGAAAATGCATTCTTTTGAAAGAATCAAAGGAGTGACATGACTCATGAAAGTGGATTGTCATGGAGATCAGCTAAATACCTAATTGACTGAGATGATGTGCAGACAAGTGCCATGTTCAAAGGTAACGACAAACAACTGCCATTATTTGCAAAAATGATTCCCTTCCCATTTCCCCCATCATGGTTGATGAGTGCCTCTTTTCAGTTTTACGAGTTCAAAGAGGGTAACAAACACTCGATATAGCTTGTCGAAAGACAAGTCCAGACTCATATGTTTTACGAACCTGAGAGAGGAGGGGTTCATTCCCAAAACGAGTCTCTCAATGTTTAATTTAACGAGTCCAATGAAAGAAAACTCGGTATCGTTCATGTTTAGAGAATCTGAACGATTACAGAAGAAGAATCCAAAGGAATCCTTTTTTCGTATGATTTAGTTCCTAAGGCCCGAAAAAGTGTAAAATAATACCTTAGAGAACTCTTCCAGTCATGATTGGCTGGAGTGTTCCTTTTTTGTAAATAGTTTATCTGAACCGAAAAAGAGATAACCTACCGTTGGAGAGATGAATCTTCAAATGATTTAACGAGCGTGAAGAAGACAATATCGCTCGACAATCTTTTTGTATTTAGGGACCCTAAAAAGAGTTTAAAGAGGACTCCATTAACCTTTTTCATGTTTGAATCCAGAGAACGAAAAAGTAATAAACTAAGCTCAAACCACTTTTCATGTTTTAACCAGAGCACGAAAAATGAAAAGTAAGCTCAAACCCATCTTACTATTTTTAACGAGCTCGAAGATCAGTTGAAAGAATGTTCAAGGATTGGTTTCATTTTTACGCAAGCTTGAAACCAATGGGTAAACTATGCTTGAAAAATCCCATTAACATGATATATAGAGGTTGGAATCTTGCCCCCAGCATGATTTCTAACAAAGCCTACCCCTAACATGGTTGCTAGCGGCTTGACATGCCCCCAAGCTTTGTTTCATTTAACGATTCTTCTTCCATAACCAACCTAAAAGTTACTAATGTGAAAATGTTCACTAGGGGGTAGGAAGAATGAGAATCTGGCAGGTGAAAAGAAGGTTCAAGTTCTAACACTAAAGTGAAGACTCGACTCAAGGGAAGGGGATCTGTTTCATTTTTACGCAAGCTTGAAATAGAAGGTAACTA
>LPNX010600406.1:459216-471716 GCA_001517045.1 Pseudotsuga menziesii
CTATGCACTAAAACTTGCTCCTACTGAACATGATATCCAGAGGTTGGTAGGTTGCCCCAATTACATAAAAGCTAGTTGCTTAGCTCCATTATGATGTCCATAGATTGGATCCATGCCCCCCATTTTACCTATTATGGGAAAAATCTAACTAGGAGAAGGGGAAGTAACCACAAGAACATGCAGAAAATTTAGGGTAGTCTGATTACTAGGAGTAATGCGATGGTTAGGTGTAACGAAGGAAATCTAATCAATGGTCACAATATTCCCATCGTGGGGAAAATGCATAACTCTAAAGAGTGTGGACACAACAGCCTTCATGGCATAAACATAATCATGTCCAAGGAGAAGATTGAAATCTAAAGGACCTTGGACCACCATAAAATCAATACAGACAGTTTTTTCTTCCAAAGTAATAGGAAAATAAGGAAGGGTCCCTAAAGGTGCAGTAGGCCTTCGATTAAAAGCCAGTATCTGATCAGTGGCTGGCACAAGCTGAGGATAACCTAAAGCTTGCCAAACAGTTGAGGATAGAATACTAACATAAGCCCCTTCGTCAACAATAGTCCAAAGTATCCACCTAGCAGTAAATTTCACAACTATCTGGAAAGGAACACTCGAATGAAGACGAGACTCTGTTAGGTTACTCCAGTTAGAGGGAATAACCTCACTAATCGAAGATGGTTCTGTAGAAATAGACAAAATTTCCTCTTGTCGAGAACAATCAGAATGAAGCATAAGAACTTCAGCAGGATTAAGTTCATTCTCTACTGGAAGAGAAGAACAAGACGAAGATTTGGTCAAAGAGACTACTTTAGTCTTAACACTTTCTGATGAAAGAGTGGGATCAGGTGGAAATGACACCGACTCGACCACTCTAACTTCACTCTCCAAAGGAAGAGTGGGATCAACCATAGATAAATCCGAATCGACCAATTGGTCAATCGACAAGGGATCGAGGGATAATTTACTATCACTTGTTGGAATCATCTGTTGATGATCAATAATATTTTCCAACCAACGTGAAGCTTCGTCCATGCTTGGACAAAGAAAAGTACGATGCATAGCCTTGCATATCAAACAAGGATACAAGACTTTACCCTTACGACCTTTGACCAATGTGTCACTGGTTGAGGGAGTATCATCAACATGATGATCAGAGGTTGATGACACAGACGGTTTGGACCTTTTACACCACTCTTCTTGTACACAGGAGATACCGGGACACTCCTTAAGAAGGTGGTCCCCCTTGCAAAGCTTACAAGGGAACTTGGGTTTTCTGAGTGTTCTCTTAGAACGGGCACCATCAAGAGCAGATGGTTGCTTCTTTTTCTCTTTCTTATCCTTCTTCTTTTTACCCTTCCCTTTCTTCTTCTTCTTATCCACATGACTACTAACCATAGAGCTTTGGTCAAGCGAAGAGGAAGAAAGAGATGAAGCCATAACTAGCAAAGAAGGAGAGGGATTAGGTTGAGGTCGATCCTCTCCCAGAGGAGAGGTGACATTCGAGACATTAGGTGTAATAGGAATTAATATCTATTAAAAATCCTGACCGATAATCCTATAGTTAATCCAAGAAGATTTAGAGTGGAAATAAAGGGAGGACCAATACCTTCACTTGGAGGGAATACAAAAGGTACACCTTGGAAATGGACCTCTTGAGTGGTAGTTCTAGATGAGGATGCCATCTCTAAACTCTCTAATAACCCCCTAACTACCACGCACAAGAAAGTACTACTCAAACTAAAGGCAACAAGCAAACATGTGAAAGGAGTGGATAAGAGTTAGGAACCTCATAGGACAGGCCAAAAAGATAACTCAGATGGTTTGAGGATTCCTAAAAGGGTCTCCCAATATACGCAAGGTACGAGGGAGCTCAAATAGGTAGTAGTGTTGTCTAATGCATAACCGTACACAAGGGCCTTCTAATATACAATCAAGTATGTGAAGTACCTTTCTATATACCTCAAGGGTACGTGAAAGGCTATTAGATATACCGACAGTACGTGGAAGAACCGCGTGAGTCCCAAGATGTAATGCGGACAAATAATGACATCTCCTACGCTTCACGACGCCCGAACACATCTCTAACTTATCACTCAAATTTCTAAAAGTTTTAACCTAGTACTACCGTAAATTTTATCTTGCGCATTTAGGTGGAACCATGGAGTGAAAACTTGAATTTAAAGAAGATGCATACTGATCTATATGATAATGAAAGTTTTTCTCTTCAATGAAATTCTACCTAAGAGAGGGAGAGAGATTTACTTTTCTTCCCAAAATGCACACCCAAATGAAAATGCAGTTCTATCTTTTCAAACGAAAAGTGAAATATCAATGAACCCCAAACAATCTTCAAAGCAAATAAGAAAGAGATCTAGAGAACATATAACATAAATAAAAATGTTTCCTATCTTTTCATGCTTGAAAAGATGCATAAAAACTCAATGGAAAGATGATTTCACTAACGTTTCCAAACAAATCTAACTCTAATGTATGCAAAGCTGAAAACAAATATTTATTCTTGATGAAAGTAAGATCTAGAATTTCAAACAATCATGCACAAAACAAGAAGAAAATCATTCAACAAGCTTGCGAATAAAGCAAAAGAGAGAGAAAACTAAAACTTCTCTTTGAAACAGATAAGGAAAGGAAGAACCAATCTTTCTTACCAAGCACTGAAAAATCATCATGCAAAAGGAAACAAGAATCACCCCAAGCAAAGAAAGACTCAAAACAACATGGATCACTCATGCATTCCAAGTCCAAAACAAACCAAAGCCTACACATGAGAATGACATGTATATTTCCAATTCCAATGAATAATATCTCTAGAAAAGAGCAAGAGGTTTCAAGCAAAGAAAATAATGCAAAATCCAAAGCAAGAAAGATAAACTCTCTTTGAATGCAAAGGGAATATAACAATCAAAGCGACTGTAGAATACACTTCATTTTCATCAAAAAGTAAGCCAAAAACACACAAAAAATCAAAATATAAAATCTGGAACAGGGCCTACCTGGCACCGCGCAGATGAGGCTACTGACAATCGGTTTTGAGGTAGAACCGCTTCTTGCTCACTGGATTCAGGTGGTGGCACTGTGTATGGCTAACTTGACTCAGGCGGTGGCACTACTTCTTGCCAACAGAACATGTACGGTTCCCTGTATAAATCCAAAACACAAAGGAGAATGACAGATCAAGTCATAAAAAGACTAGATCAAGGTAAAAACTGATAGACTAAGCATAAAAAAGAGCATAAAAGGTCAAAAATAATTCGGATCTAAACAAATCTAGAAGTTTCAAACCCAAATAGATTAAGTCAGAAAGTAGATCTGACTGAAGAGAGTTGGAGAAAGAGCCTGGATTCGGACAAGAGTTGCAAAACTGAGGAAGACCAGAACAACTAATGCATATATCTATTCCCCAGTATAGTTGCCAGAATTGTTAGCTAGAATATTTCACCTATTGCGGACAGCAAGGTGTTCCACTGGTCTAAATGGTTCAGATCCAAAACAAATAGAGGACAAAGGTTGAAGACTCTCCCTAGACACTGTAGATACCTGGAATGTAATGCTTTGATTGTTACCCTATGCACCTGCAATAAGCTTCAACATGCAAACATATTGAAACCACCAGAATATAATCCAATGATCTATGTTAGTGACTAAGGAATCTAACAACATACATGTGAAATCAAACAACAACAATATACGTGGGACAGCAATCAACTTGCATTAATATAGAAATATGAAGAAGTTTACAGCCAAGCCTTAGTGTTGACATGCATCTACATGAAACCAAGCATTCTCATCCCCAAAAGCTCCGACTCTAGATCTCTGTGCTCTCCCAAATGGTCTTGGGCCAAGTAATCAATCCAACAGTATAACAATACCTTCAGAGTTCTCCCCTCAACCATAGTTATGAGCTCATATTTATAAGGCTTAATGGATAGGGTAGGTTGAGATATTGGTGGGTGAGGTGGCCTCTAAGATCCTAGGATAAGGGATCTCGATCTCAACTGACCCACGACAGTAGCGATAAGGGAGGAAATGAGGCTTATCATCTAGAAGCCTCGAGAAACTTCTCTTTTTCCCTTTTTACCCAGGGTACCAGGTTTCTCCTTCAATGACAGAGTGGTCCTGGTAAGAAACACTTATGGACAAAGGGCCATAAGCGGTGGTACCGCTTGTGGGAAACAGGGGATAGGCGGTGCAAACAAGGTACCACTCCTGGACAACAGAGGAAGCGCGGTGCTGGGAATTTCCATGAAAGATTGATAATAACCATGAGTTTCCACTCCAAGAGCTTGGATTCAGGACAAGTAGGTATGTCAAAGTTCTTATCACATGACGGTGATAGGATTTTGGTATAACAAATACCTTGTTCTAAATGTTGTCTTATTGATATCCTCATTCTTAATTCTAATTTAGTGGTATCCCGACCTCAAATCTACTTTTGAAAACACATTGGCTCCTCTCAATTGATTAAACAAGTCATCAATTCTTGGTAAGTGGTACTTGTTTTTAACCGTTGCTTTGTTCAATTGTCTATAATCTATGCAAACTCTTAGAGTTCCATCTTTCTTCTTCACAAATAACACAGGAGCTCCCCAAGTTGAAACACTGGGCCTTATGTAACCTTTCTTTAGTAGCTCCTGTAACTGCATTTGTAATTCCTTTAACTCTGGAGTAATTATTCTATAGGGTGCTTTAAATGAAGGTAGTGTTCTCGACACCAAGTCGATAGAAAAATCAATATCCCTCTTAGGACGTATTCCTGGCTGTTCTTGAAATATTTCTGCAAAATTTTGTAGTATTGGATAATCCTGCAACTTTGGCTCTTTTCCTTCTTTTGATTCTTCCACATGAATTGCATATAATTGGCATCCCTTTCTAAGAAATTTATTCAATTGTAGAGCTGTGATCTGCCTCAGCGATATGGGTTTAGGTATTCCTTTTATTGTCACTTGGTTCCCTTCTTCATCCAAACAAGTATAAGTTTTATTACGGAAATCCAAAACTGCATGGTGTGCATCCAACCAATCCATGCCAGTCAATACATCATATGACCCCAAGGGTATGATGTTTAAGTCTTCAAAGGTTTTCATTCCATTCATTTCTAACAGACACACTTTTACAAATTTAGTGATTTTCCTCTTGGCTCATGTAGCTAGTTGTAGTAGACTTGATGTTTCAAGTTTGCTTTTCTTCAAATGACATTTCTAAAAAAGATTAGGTGAAATGTAACTATTGCTAGCTCCCGAATCAATCAAAATAGTTATGGTTTTATTAGAAATCTTACCTGCTACTTTAATCATTTGGGATTGGTGGTCAACTTTCCTCCCATCTAGGGCTGCATAGATCCTTTGAACACTTCCACCTACATCTCCAACATTTGAAGCCTCTTGAAGGTTGTCATGGTTCTTTTTCTTATGCGGGCACTGACTCGCAAAGTGATTTTCCTTGCATATCCAATATTCCAGAGGTGGTCATTTCCTTGAAGGATCTTCCTTTGACTGTCCTTGTTGGTAAGAATTATTGTTTCTGAAATTTGAAGGCTAGAAACCTTTCTTTCTCTGCTCCTGCTTGTTATTCTTCATATCCTTCCAATTCTTTTGATATGGGGTCTTGCTCTTATTTTGTTCATATAAGTGTTTTTCCTTCTAGATGGCATCCTTAAGGTTCTTTGGTCTATCATACTGGATTTTATCTCTATAAGATTCAGGAAGGCCACTTAGGAATATTTGAATATTTACCTTCTCATCTTTGATGAAGTCTGCATAGTTCAAAAGTTGTAGAAACGTTTTCTCATAGACCTCCATAGTCATGCTTCCCAACTTAATCTCAAAGAATTCCTCCATCTTCTTGTTATAGTAGTGCTCATAGAGGTATTCTTTCTGAAAGTATTTCTTAAACTTCCACCAAGATATTTTGTCTTCATCGATGTATTTCAACTTAAGTAGTTGATCCCGCCAGATAAATGCTTTACCTTGTAGATGGTATATGGATACTCTTGCCTCCATATTAGGTGTATACTGATGCAACTAGAAGAATTTCCTAATTCCTATCAACCATGCTTTGACATCTTCTCCTTGCTTTACTTCTCCATAAACTTGTTGGGGGCTTAATTCTTCTCAACTCTCCTACTAGTTCATCTTGGGTAAACCTCCTCTTCTTGTATCTCACTGGAGATCTTTCAAGATTTCTCTCTGTACTGCTTGATGCATACCCCTTCTTTCTCTCTGAGTGATAAGGTCTCCTTGAAGATGATCTAGACCTCACATAACCTATTTTATGACTCCTTTTAGCAGATCTTTGGATGGTATTCAATGATTTTAGATCATTCATAATCTGCTCTTCAATATGAATTATTCTTTCATTATCCTCTCTACACTTCCTCACTGAATCATCCAAGCTTAACGGTTCACTACTCATCTTATGTCTGATTGAACTTCTTCCCTCAACAAACTCCTCTTCGGGACTATATGGTCTCCATCCTTCCTCAATATCCATCCCTAATCTCTATCTTCCTACTATTGAATACTTAGTCTTCACAGGTTTGATTAATATATCGGCTGTAGTAGTCACACCGCTTGCTCAATCAATCAATAGGAACTATAATGTGTTCATTAATAACATTCTGTTAGTAGAATACGCATTAGTATAAGTCCATTATCATTAAAAAAAACCACTTTTCTTCTTGTTTATAAAGTAACTAGCCAACATTTCTAAGTTACAATCTACCTAGTTGGACAAGGGGCGGGGTAGAAATCCTTCCAAGATTTCTCCTTACTGGATGAACTTCAGGTCCATACCCATCCCAATCTAACTGTTTAATTAACTAACTCACATGTGAAATTATATTAAGTTGCATGCATCCAAGCTATGTAATGTAAGTGCATGCTTACAAGGTGACTTGAAATTTCGCAGAAGGCCCAACAACCACAGTGTTGAAACCTTAAGCTCTGATACCACTTGTGATGTCCCCGAACCTTGAGATAAGGCCAAAGGATCTAAAATTAAGCCTAACTAAAGTTTAATAACAATGGATATAGATAAATTACAATTGATTTGACTAACCATTCACCCAAATAAATTAAATTTTAGAGATTGAATTACAACTAAAGTTTGCGACACTTAATTATTGAATTACGCCACTTAATTTAATAATTAATTGTGACACTTAATTAATAATTTCCAAAGTTCAAGCTAAAGGTCGTAATTGAAACAAGAGTATCAATAATACATGATAAACATCATATTCATTATGAATAGCTAATTTATGTATTTTGGGTTGGTTTGATAGCATAGTTTATAAATAACCAAGTATTGATGTCATTGATTATTTGCAAATTAATCTACTTTTTTGGTGTTATTATGTGTGTGCTGTTAGTGACCATAAAAAGTAAGGAAAACCACATAACATGGAGCATACATAGGTTGCAGTTCTACAACTACACCAAAATCATATAAAACAAGAACACTGACTGCAACTTGTTGCAGCTACAATTATTCCCCTAAATTTTTTTATTTCTAGGGTCCCCCCTTGTTTGTTTGAGTTTCAAACTGGCCTAGGAATGTTTTATTTTTGCCAAGATTTGATCTGGGCTCAGATTTTTTCCGAAAAAACCTAGTATTTTTGCATGTTTGTATCAGATGATCAGTCCAGTAGCCTTCCGATATCGGATGCTTAGTTGACTAGTCTTCTGATGTTGCAGAAGTACAATCAACTAGATTTTCGATTGGTTTGTCAGAAGCCTTCCGAGATTTTCGTCGCTGCATCGGAGTAAGTTTTATTTTTCCTCTTGGATTAGGTTCATTGAAGCTCCAGCTTCTTAGTGTCATGCATATCTGATGACCCGGATGCTCCTTCGTCTATACTTTTTCGAAAACCGATATTGTGAGCAATCTCACTATCGGGTTTGTTTGCCAGAGCGAATTGGAGGTTTTAGCCTGTTGCACACCCAACAATGTGAAGGATTAGTTTTGGGCTGATCCGAAAGCTCACGTTTCCTATGCTGATTCTGAAGAGTTTAGTCCTGCTGGGGTTCGATGTTATTTTCCTATACGATTCCCGGGTTGGTAGAGCAGTCTGCTGCCGACGTTGTGGAAGTCTAATAGTGATTTGATTCGAAGCTTAGAATTTAGTACCTCTGATGTTCGATTTTTCTTTCCCAAGCAATCACCGGGTGGATAGAGTGATTGACAACCGATGGTGTGTTTTTCTTTCGGAGTTGGCCTTCCGATGATGTTAAAATATTTTCCCACCGATGGTTGTCCACTCGGTCAAGTCCTTATAACATCATTTGGGTTATTACTTGTCATTTTCACTGTTGAATCTGTCCATCCTCTTGTGTGCACACAGCTGTCAAGATTTGATTCATCCTACTCTGCACCCATGGAAGGTTTTTTTTTTCTCGTCCAGGGTTTTTTAATTAACAATGAGCTATTTCTTTGTTCATCTGTCTATTGATATTCATGTGTTCTAAAATGTTAACAACTATCTATAATTTTCTTAATACATGTTATACAATATATTACTCACCATTAATTATATATAGTATTTCTCCCTAGGGATAGATTAATTAGTCTTAGTTAGTTTTGTTTTATTTGTGATTTAGAAGCAAGAGAGGTAAGACGAAAAGTAAGAACCTGCGCATCACATTGTGACCCTCCTCGTTATCTATATCACCTACATTTAGTTAGGCACCTGCACATCATACATAAAGATAAAAAACTAAAAATACACCTAAACGGTGGACCGGGCCGTAACCGATAAAACATTTCAACCGTTACTTGACCTATGGTAGCCGGACCGTAAACTAGATGGATTCCCCATACCAAAAAATAACGAGCTAGTTGGGATCGTTTATTGGGGAGAATCCCTACTGTTGTTACTTGCAATTTTCTAGGCCTCAACACAACTACAACCCTCAAAATCGGCTCCCGATGACTATCCCTACAGTCATCTCTCACTAATAAAAATCAGATCGTAAGGCTGTCACCCTCCATACATCGATTAATTTTACATATAGAATACATCTCTCATCCTCATATCTTCAACTAAGAACAATTATGCAACCAAATGATTTACAATAAAATGACAGGTGCGCTCATCTTGGCTCTGGAAAGCTATTAGACCAAAACAAACATATCTTGGTCATTCGAAAAGCGTTTTTGATGAAACAAAAGGTGTTATTTACTGGAAACGATGCTCTAGACACAATGGAATAGGTATCACAACATATAAATGAGCATATATGGTCTAACCAGATCATATGGTGCACCCCTCTCATTAAAATAGAGCCAAAATTACAATTTCTGGTTATGAAGAAAAATAATAGAATTAAGGTAATGAGAATAGAAACTAAATTCCATACTACATGAGATTCATCCTTCGTCCATGTAGATCCTGACATTCAATACATGAACAATCCAAAAACCAATCAGCCATCATTGCACATATACCAAATAAAATAATGTAATGGAAACATAACATAAGGTAAATACTTATCTCAAAATATAAGCAACTGGATGCATCAGGACGACTTTCCTCCTAGCCATAGACACCACCAATACTTCCTTTCTTGAACATGTCACCCCCAAGATGATACCATGGATTCATGGGTATATTCTTGCTTAATCTCACTACTCTCGAAACTACCTCTTTCGAGAGACACAATGCTTCCCACTACTACTTTCTTGTCCATCTCCACTACCTATGGGATGTGACCTAGCTCTCCATTCCCATTTCCTGGCTTTCTGTATGAGAACCTAGACTATTAGAGTGATATAATGGAAGCAAAGGGAACAAATGGACTCACTCTAAGTCTCAACACACTCTCAATAATATCAACATTCCCAACACGGTTAGATAGCAAAAATCACATGGTCAAAAGCTCAAGATTAACTGCAATAAGGAGATGGAATATTGATTTATAGGATAAGGAGGACCACTCTAACCCAAATGGATCAACCCAAATTAGATATAGGTAAGGTTTAAGCTTAATCATGGAGAATTATCTTGAATTAGTGGAGTGGTGGCTTAGTGAAAAGATTCCCTTTCCTGAATTAGCACCATGAGGAGAATTTACCCAAAAACTAAGGAGTGGAGCTATGAAGAGCACATGGAAGCACACTAATGCATAAATGGGGTTACAAAACATAAATTATGTCTAAATAGTTGAGAGAGGGCATCCAATAGGGTCAAATATAACATAGAAGCACAAAAATAGGATCAACAATACATGGTGTAAGAGTGGAAGCTAAAAAATAGCTTACATCCCAAAAACTAGGAAAAGGGATCATAAATGACCATAAACACATAAATGTGAGGGAATATTTTCCCAAGGAGGGTTCCCTAGGCAAGAGGGGCCCACTAAGGTGTGCGCAATATGCAAAACTATCTCCATAGTTCATAATTATTGAGAATAGGGTTCGTTATACAAGGTTTGGGTGACGATCATTGGGTGAATCCACGGACCTGGGTAACACTTTTTGGCAAGCGCATCTTGCCAAAAACAAAAAAACGTACCTCGGTCGAGGGCTTGTTAAACCATCAACCGAGGTATTAACACCTCGACCGAGGTTTTATGAAGCCCTCGACCGAGGTTTTTTTCAGCCCTCGGTCGAGGTATTTATTAACCCTCGGTCGAGGTATTGAAACCTCGACCGAGGGTTAATAAATACCTCGACTGAGGTATTAACTTGGTCGAGGTATGGACCTTGGTCGAGGTACATACCTCGACCGAGGTGCTTCTTTCAAAAAAAATTATAAAAAGGGCCCGCGGGGGCCCCGGCCGTCATTTTCAATCGCTCGACCGAGGAACAGTGAGCTCGACCGAGGAACAACGACCGAGGAACAGCGACCGTCGCCCGAAAGCAACCCAAGCACCTCCAAGTAACCCAACCTCGTCACAATGTCGGAGCCAAGAGGTAACAGTTTAAATTGTTTTTCAATTTAAATGGATTTAATTTTTATTTATTTATAAATTTATAAAATTTGTTTTAAAATTTGGTGAATGTATGTTTTTATAATTTTGTTTTCAAATTTAGTAAATTTATGTTTTTATAATTTTCATGTTTAAAATGTGTACCGGCAAGCAGAAATGCTGCCGGATTTTTGAAAATTTGTAGTTAAATTGAATTTTTTTGTTAATTTGTTATATATATATATATATATATATAAATTATGTCAACCGGTAGGGTTTATGCTACCGGTTTATTTTTGAAATGTGTCTCGGGCAAGCCAAAATGCTGCCCGATTTTTTTCAATCCTCCGTGAATTCATAGAGGATTGAAAAAAATTGATAAAACACCAACTAAACAAACCTATATGAACCATAGAGACAATTAATCAACTGTAGGCCCGAGACAAATAATAAATTTTTTATAAAAATTTATTTGAAATTGGTTTTTAAGAGCATGTGCATGATACATGATTCATAGAGGAACGGGTCTTAGGGCCTTTGTCTCTAGTATTTGGTCATAAAGCATGGCCTAGACCACAAGGCCTACCCTTTGTATAGACGATGTAAAACTCGGAGTTATATCCTTATTGGACGTATTGAGCAATAGGTGTGGTTCTCTATGTTGTAGACATGATCACCGGAGGAAATAGTTGCCTTTAGCCCTACATGAAGGTTGTAAGCATCAAATTATCATCAATTTTTTTTAAACAACTACACACATGACCTCTTAATGGTAAGGCTAGTTAATGCCTTATAGAAATAGTAATGATGTTATGGGTGCACTTTCATGAACCATGATCCTTACCATGAACTATTAATGCATAAGTCCTTGGTTCCTACTCCTAAGAATTCTCACTAGAGTCCTTGGATCCTACTCCTAAGAATGCTCACTAGAATCATTTGAGTTATTCCCAAGTAGCAATCATAGGTTCAATTAAATTTCCCTCAATTTAAGGTCTTCATTGATTTTTAGGACATTATGCATGAGACATGAGTCCTAAAGGAATAGGTCTTACAACTTATGACCAAAGCCTTTGTTATATCATAATTGGATGTTCTAAGCATCAAGCATGGTTCTTTAGGGTATAGACCTGGTCACAGGAGGAAAGAATTTCTTTAATCCCTACAAGAGGTTTGTAAACATATCATTGATAGTAAAAATTCCTCAAACCATCACGCATGAACTCTTAATGACATTCTAGTTAGTGACTAAAAATAATTTTTATGCTATCACGCCCTTGCATGGACCATTATCCTCCAAACTCTTACAATCTAAGTCCTCCACTCTTGGATCTTGGATCTAAGTCATCATCATCGCCATCAACATCATGAACATCATCATCATCATCACCTTCATCATCATCATCATCACCACCATCCTCATTCTCCTCATCATCATCACCATCACCATCACCATCAACATCATCTTCATCTTCTTCATCTTCATCATCTTCATCACCTTCATCATCACCATCGTTATCATCATCATCATCATCATCATCATCACCATTGCCATCATTGCCATCATCATCA
>LPNX010600423.1:0-18337 GCA_001517045.1 Pseudotsuga menziesii
TATAAATATAATAAGAAAAAAAGTAAAAGTATTTCAAATAAATAAGATATAGAATAACAAGTATTAATATGTAAGAAGGATAAATGTTGATAGAAACAAATAAGCAGTCAAAATATAATTAAAGAAACCTTAAACTAAAGCTATATAATCATTATCTAAAAACACAAGTGAATAAATAAAATACTAAAATAAATATAAATATATACAATAAAATCATTTCCCCTTAATAAGAAGAGTTATATAAATTGAAGGTAATCTTTATCTTAATTTGGGACAGTAAACAAAATGTAATCACATTAAAAAGGTATTTAGAATTTGAAAGTATTAAATATACTAAAATACTTACAGCATACATTCAAATTCAACCATAATCCAATAATATCAGAGTTAACCTCATTGCACGTCCCCTTAAAATGTCCAATAAAATAAAAATCCAAGACATGGGAGGTCATCTTAAAATAATAATATAATAGCAAACAAGAAATGACCACACTTTCCATTGCACTTTGAATTTTACAAAAAACCATTAAGCATGTTTTCAAAATAAATCTTCTCAAGTTGGTCAACTAAACAAGGTGACCCACATATAAATAGAACTTCTAAATTTACGAAGAATTGCAATTTATTGACGAAGTAAATAAAAATTTAGCCTAGTAAAAAATAAATTTATGAAACAATATTTCAAGAAATAAAGATATCCTATTACATAAACATATATATTATAGTTAACTAAATCAAAATTAAGAAAAATACTTTAGTGATAATGTCCTTACATGCTTCAAACCCTCCAAGGCATCATTGGAAACACTCATGGCCTTACACTAACCTTTGTGGTGTGGATAATATTTCATGGTTTTCCATTAGAATATGACACCCTTTGGTGATCTCTAATGTGAATGTCAACTTGAGTCTGTGATTCGAGAGATACCATGCTAACTAAAATATATACTAGTGTGAGCCCTAGGCCGTCTTTGAAAACTCTCATGGCACTACATTAACCTTTTTGTGTGAAAATGCTTCGTTATTTCCCATGCAAATACCGTACCCTATGGTGATGTTGAGCTTGGCACTGTGTGATCGAAGAGATACCATGGTAACTAAAATAAATAGCATGAGACTAGTTATATGTATTCGGTCTATTAAATGCCTTTCTTTGGATTTTTGCCTCACTGAGAGTACAAACCACAGCTTACCAAAACTGGCCCTGGTAGCAACAACAAGAGCTAGGAGTAGTATGTAAATTTTAGAATAACCTAATTCAGAACTCAGAATGTGAATTTTCAAGAGGGAACTCAAAACATTGAACATATTTCAAAACACTTATGAAACAATAGTTAAAGGAGACAAAAAAAACTCCCTCCCATAGTCTTCTATACGAATGGCATTATTGAATATGGCTCTAGCGCCAGCTTAGACACATGGAAAAAAAAATTGTCCTAACAAGAAGCCAATAAATTGCCCACTGCGATTGTGAATTTTAAAATAAATTAATTCTCAATAGCAACGATATTTGTAGCGAGTATCAGTTGTTAAGAAGGAATTAAAACTTTTAACATATTTCAAAAGAGTTATGCAAAGTAATTAAAAGAAGAACAAATAATACTACGTCTCATAGTCTTCGTGATCCATGCTATTATTGAAGATGGCTCTGGCGCCAACGTGTATGTGACAATGACCACTGCACCTGCCCTGGCTTCCAGACAAAGGATGAAACCTAGAAAATCCAGATCGTGGACCTACGAAGGGATGTGATGGACTGTCTCGACCAAATTGTGCTCCACCCAGACCGACGATTTTCTGAACCAGAATTGTGGTCGACCTACAAGATTGTCCGAGCTATAATATCCTTTAAACTTGCTCGAACTAGAAGAACTAGAATTTGCTTTAAAATTTCCCGAACCAGAAGAACCAGAATTCTATTCAACCGGACCCGGTATTGAAGAAGAGCCTGTTCAGTCGTTGAAAGAAGCCACGAGGACTTTAAACTTAGTCGACCCGGTTTTGAAGAAGAGCTTGTTCAATCACGCAGCTGGGATGGAGATCAAAGTGGTAACTGGTTTGAACTCAAGTTCTCGGGGAGAAGATGACGCAGAGGACGGTCACTGATGGATACAAAAACCCTGGAAACATAGGAGGATTGAAATCTCTAACGAATACATTACTACCTCAAACTTGAAAGGGATAGAAGCGGATTCAAAAGTATTGGAAACCTTGGCGCATACAAAAGGCTTGGATACATAATTGCCAACGTAGACGTGACAAAAGCCTCTGCAACTACCGTGGATTCGAGACCGAGGATAAATCCTAGAAAATCCAGATCCTGGACATAAGAAGGAAGGAAGGATGGGATGGAAACAGAATCTGTATTCTTCTATGTCCGTTGTGCTCGACCCACAAGATTGTGCAAACAAGAATTGAATTTATTAAAATCAGGGAAGAAAACACTGTACAATTACGCAATTGGGAATACGATGACAAGGACGGGTCGTCATGGTCGAATAGAAAAAGCATGAAAACATAGCACGATACCCACAAGATTGTCCAAACCAGAATTGAAATTATTAAAATCGGGGAAGAAAACACTGTTCAATTAAGCAATTGGGAATACGATGACGAGGGGCCATCATGGTCAAATACAAAAAGCTTAAAAACATGGCACGATACAGCATACAAAAAGCCTGAAAACCTAGCACGATACAAAAGCAATATACAAAAATCCTTAACGACACAAAACGCATGAAAACATAACAGGATACAAAAAGCCATATATAAAAAGCCCTAAAACCTAGAACTATATAAATAGCCCTAAAGATATAGTCATTGAATGTTCTAGAAAGATATAAAGAAAGTGTCGGCATATACAAAAAGCCCTAAAACCTAGCACTATACTAAAAGCCTGGTATCGCTGCAAAAAGGGATAGCTTCCTCTTAGATATATTCGTTGAATGTTCTAGAAGGATATAAATAAAGTGTCCTTTATGGATTTCATTATTTTACTTAGTCTGTAACAACCTAAAAACATACTTGGCAAATCCATTATATAGGTTTTGCTAAGAGGTTGACCTCCATGGACCACGATGGGACATGGGATCCACTGTTTTTACACTCGCCTTTCGGATAGATTTGAAGTAATTATATACATTAATAAGTTCATTTATATATAGAAGACTTTATTATCAATCATAATAAATATTAAATTTTCTAGAGTTTGTAATATTTTTTATTAAATGTAATTAAAATAAATACAATTATTTGAATGTTGACTAGTGTTTGGTTGCTTAGGTTAGCATCTCGATCTTTATCTCCCACGGTGAAGATTGGGCGACGTAGGGTAGGCCTAGAATTTCAGCCAACACCTAATGCCTTTGTGTCAATTCAAATTAAAACCAACTTATTTACCTATCATCACTCTTACCCACCACCAAGGTCTTCATGTTAATTCAAAAAACCTAAATTCAAACCTATGTCATCCTCCTCGCAGTACAAGGAAACCAAGTTTCTCTATACATTTATGTGTACCAAATCCACCTTTACCTTTTGCACGATGTATCACTATTCTCCTCTTACCAATTAGGTTGTCTTATAATGGCTAAGCCTCTTTGATAAACTATTTTTTCTGTGCGAAGTCATATCTAATGTTAAGGATACTTCCCTAGCAACAAACATGGTATACTTTGAGGCAATTCTATGGGGCCTTATAAGTTGTAAAATAAACAATATTCCCGATATTCACAATATTGTTATACAACTATACGGGGTAGGTCTTTACAGTGGATGAAGGGGATCCCTTGCTTTATTAGGGATCGAGTATATTTTTTTCAATAGGTTGAAATTTATTTGAAGAAAGAAATGTTTTACCGTCATCCTCATTCCATGCACACTCTCATTCTATAAGAAGCTCATCATCCTTTGTCCAATTTAGTTTATCAGTGGGAACTAAATAAAAAATTTAAATCTTTCAATCTCAACTTGAAAATGTTGCGCCATTTTGTGATTTTTTTTCTTCTAGTGGTCATAACGTTTCGAGGAGAATGTGGGGTTGCAAAGTAAAATGAAGAGGAACAACATTCAAGTGAACCATTCGGATATAGTGCTCGAGATAGAACAATTGGGAAATATGTGCACCATTCGAAACGGTAAATATACTAAGTACACTATCTAGAAATATATAAAATAAAGATTGTGAATTACATTTTCTCTCAACGTCAGTAAATCTTCCTTGCTCTTGTGAACAAGTGCTTGTTATAGACGAAAAGTTGCAAAAAGTTGTCTCCGCAACATTCTTCATACCACACTCAGCAATTACTAGTTGGATATAACGTTGCTCGATACAGAACCACTTGGCGAGGTAAATATACATAATACACTATCTAAAAATATATAAAATCATGATTGTGAATTACCTTTTTTCTCGACATCAATAAGTCTTTCTTTTCCTCCAGCCGAAGTAAGAAAATTAAGTAATTTGCATATCGTAATATCCCTCAGATGTATCCCTTTAAATAAAGGTCGGAAAATACCTATTTAACTAAACGCTTAGAACACTAATGTCAAACTTTGATGGTTTTATAGAACAACCCATAAACCTCATAATAGTTTTGATGTAAACCCCATTGCTGAGTCCTTCAGACTACAGTAAATACTTCTGTCTTTGTCATGTCACATGCAAGTCCACTTTTTTATGGTGCTTGTCCAAGAGGACAATTCGTAGAATGAGCATGCGATTTATTACTTTTTTAAGGATATTTTTGGGTTCTCATGATTCTAATTAGTAGACTTCATGATGTGTGATTTTAGCCTAAAAAACGATTTCATCATGTGAGGGATCGAAGGCTCTATATCCGGGCAGGTATTACGCCACAAGAACGTCAACAAAGTGCACAACAAGGACGGTATTAACACACAAGAACATTAAGAAAGTGGTGATGTGTGACATCCATATAGTATAACCATTTGTGTCCATTAATTTATGGTTTTATTGTTTGTATTTTGAATTTTTCTTCACTTAAATAAAAAGTTGCTTCCAAAATGTTGTTTGTTTTTTCCCAAAATACCTTGCTGTGAAAAGAGAAGCCTTCTCGAGTTCTCCCTAGTTCGAACTATACTTTAAGTTTCTTAGGTTCAAGCTAAAGTATAAATCATTAATATAAATTCTTTGACACATTGTTGTGTTACAGAACAGACATGAACGATTCGACGTCATAATAGGAGACCTCATAGATCCTATGGAAGGAGACCCTTGTTATTAATTGTACATAAAATATTTCGATGAGCTTGTTCTAAAGCCAAAGCTGAGCCACAAATTATTGTTTGTTACTGAGGTATAACATCACAATAAAATGGCTCAAATTATTATAGAAACTATTTCTTGAGAGTCTTCTTTTGCTGCGTCAAGTCATACATCAATTAGGAAGATAAAGAATAGATTGATAATAATAAGGAATCCTTGTAGCAGTACTGTTTAGTTCTAAGCCTCTCATTGATAATTGCTAAATATATCAAATTAGAGGATAAATATCAAGTTAGAGGAACCTTTGATTTTGAGAGTCCCCACTCACTAAAGTTTCTAAAATCAACGCAGCCCAACCAATAGTTTCATAGAATAGGAATTCTAATACTATTAGAATACGACATAGCTACGGCTGACATCTTCTCAATTTCGACAATTTTTCTTTAAATTTAAAATCAAATTAGCAGAATCGCCTTCAAAAACTATGTAGGGTTCAATGCGAGGGCTCAATACCCCAATGTCTATGCGTGTATGCCGAGAAAACCTCAGTCACTGTAGCTCTCGATTCCTAGTTGACGATAGATTTTAAAATAGAATTAACAAGTGCATTGGGTATACTCAACTAATGTGCTCATGTACTTGAGAGGTACAATTTAATAGCGATTGCCCTATTGTTTTGATGGACTTGTTTCATTGCTCTACTCCGTCCTTGCTCTGTTTCGAACAACCTCACCTCGAATAAACTACCTTGTCACTAAGAAAGAAAATATGTATTTTATTTTGGTGCAACCTTCAGAAAAAGAAATTCAATATAAATATATAAAGTCTTATGAAATTCAATATAAATATCTAAAAGCTTAGGAGAATGTTTGTATAAAATAGATTCCATCCAAATTTGGCAAGAACTACCTTATTAATAAGAAAGAAAATATGTATTTTATTTTGGCCAAATTTTTGGGAAAATAAATTAAATATAAATGTCTAGAATCTTACGGAGAATGTTTGCATAAAACAGATTCCTTCCAAATTTGGCAAGAATTCTTTTCTAAGCTTTGCTTAATCTGTGAGTGACTCTTTCAATTAGCTAATTCTTAATTCAATTACTCATATCACTCTGGATGGACTCAGGTTGGACCCGTAGGCATCTTAATGCACATGGAGGTATCCTCATCCCTATGCACCCAAAACATCCCCTATTTTTTTTTCTTGTGTATTAACCATATTTCATAGAAATTGGTCCAATAAAATTAAACGTGTGATTGAACAAATGTGGCGTCGACTCACATTCAATTATCTTTCATTATATTTTCACATTTACAAATATATTCCTACCACATTCTTTATGATGATGATGATTAAGGTCTAGTGAGACCAACTTTGGTCTATCTAACCTTAAGAAGAATAATACTTGGTTTACTTTGAAATCTTGTGACCATGGTCAAAAAGCTTGGCAAGAAGCTTTCCAAGCTCACTATAATTTTGACAAGTTAGGAGATTATAAAGGTCTATCTTGTAACAAATACTATGAAACTCAGATCCAATGTGGATGTAAGTAGGACATTATAAAAAAAGTGATTTTCATCCTTTAACACTTATAAACTCATATAAACAAAAACATGCCACCTATTAAATGCTATAATCCATAAATATATTCATACCACATTCTTTATAGATAAATATAAATATACCACCTATTAACTATTAAATCCGGTAACGATGTGGTGAGCAGGGCATTATAAAAAAAGTGAGTGTAAACAGGACATTATAAAAAAAGTGATTTTCATCCTTAACACTTATAAACTCATATAAACAAAAACATGCCACCTATTAAATGCTATAATCCATAAATATATTCATATGTGGACAAATATAAATATACCACCTATTAACTATTAAATCCGGTAACGATGTGGTAATTTTATTATTTTTAAAACTCTTTAAATTATTTATACCATAACAAACAGTTCAACGGCTGTAATTGAGGTAATATTTTACGGTTAGACATGGCAGCCTGTCAATGATCTTCAATTATGACCATCTTGATACGTCCAACTGCTATAAATGAGGATTTCTCTTACCGTTAGGCCATGAAAGCCCGGCAATTACCTATAAAATATTAAACGAATCCTTATTCAATCATTCTTCAGCTTCCCATGAAAGCCCGACAATTACTTATAAAATATTAAACGAATCCTTATTCAATCATTCTTCAGCTTCTCCTCGGTGCGCTTTCTGCTTCGGATTCTCCTCTCAGGCGGTGTTTTGCTTTGTTTTGTTTTTTTGTTTGTTGTGGTGGTATGTTATGTCTGTGCTGTATGTTATATTTGTCTTATTTGTCTCTGTGTTTTGTGGTCTGGTTTCTTTTTTCTCTGTGTTTTTGAGAGTCTATGTCCATGTATTATTACCTGTGATAACTGAGAGGAAGGAAGGCATATATATATATAATGTAGGAGACGAATAGAAGCTGAAGAATGGCTTAAGAATCGAATTCTCATACAGGTGAGGTCAGAGATCCATTTCCCTCTTTTTTTGTTTTCAAGCTCAGTAAAAATTTAATTGATTGTCTGGATGGATAGCAGGTTCGTTACAAATCTTTCCATCTGTGAGTGTATTGATACAATTTTTATTTATGATTGCTTTGATAGTGAAGGCAATGAAGATCAATGCAAATGGAGAAGGAAAGAAAGCGACGGTCAATGAAGGATGAGCATTTTCTTTTCCTTCTTCCTTTTAACAGTTTGTCTCTGTTTTTCTCCTATAATTTCATGTGACGGTAATTTGATTTCATTGGCTTGAAATTGTGAACTCGATTTTCAATAAAACCTTATATCTCTGGAACAAAAACCTCAATTAGTACCATTCTTACGATAAATCACGCCGAAACTCAGTTCATAATTGATTCCAACTTCTTGTTTCCCGTTTATCTGTTGATTGCTGTCAATTTGATATCAAGCTTCAGAATGATTCCAGCTTCTTGTTTTCCGTTTATATGTTGATTGTTGTCAAATTGATATCATGTGACAATATTTGATGTATGTTGTTTTCAGTTTATATGTTCATTGTTGTCTGCTTTAATTTGACAATATTTGTTTGTTGTTTTTTGGCCGAAACGATAAGAGGATTCGATTTCCAATGGAATGGCATCAGTAAGTAAAACCCTAATTCCTTTTGTTGCCATTTAGTTTGCTTTAAACCATGTCAAAAGGGTACTGCTCAACTTTCCGGCAATAGTTGTTCTTTCTTGATTATCGGAACATTTTCTTAGCATGAATATGTCCATTTCTTAGGTTACAATTTCTCTAAGGCTCCGATTTGACTTATTTTGATTTCCCATATATGCCAGCGATTGAACATGTAGTGAAAAAGAAATTATGCCTAGAGTCAGTCTTATGACCATTTAAATAAAGCATAGATTCATTGATCAGGTACTGATTTTCCGTTCTGGCCTTAGAGCCTCTGAAAATCATGGGAGTTTGATTCCTGTCAATTAAATCACATCAGGCTGTCTGTTTCTTGCTCTCGATTTGATATGAATCTTGTAATGGCTTGTAATGCCAGGTTAGATTCATGTAGAATGAAATCGCTGGATAAATCTTTAACGAGTGTAATTTATTTATTATCTTTGCAGCCTCAACGCCGACGGTTCGACTCCCGTGCTTTACTTTTCCTCCTTTTCCAACTTAATTTTCTGTTACATTTAATGTCGTTCATCAAAATTTCACTTAAATATGTTGCTTGTTCACGATTTCCATCTCGCTGATGAATCCCCGTATTCTTGCCGCTGCCTTTCTTGATCATGACCTTTTTCTTATATGAATTTTTGGACATTTAGATATATAGTCAGTGTATTTTATAAATCAAATTCGTTATTCCAAGTCTCGTGTAAATTTTATATCCTTTACCATCTACGCGTTGCGATTTAGATTCCTTTTGAACGTGACTGCTCCAAAATCCATCGCATTGAATATGTAAGCAAATAGGGTGGAGTTGTTGTTACATGGGTACAAATTTATTTAAATTAAAATTTATTAAATAATTTTGCGACAAAAAGTTGACATATATTTTAATATTTTTTTTATATTTAATTAGTTTGATAGTAAAAGATTCATGGTGATTTATTTAATTTTTTTATATAAATTGTTTCATCAAAATATAAGTGTGATTGTTAATTGATTTAGTAATTTAAAAGGTTGCAATATTTATATGGAAATTTTATTGGTTATTTAGTTACAATTTTTTTTTAAATCTTTTGATAATGGATAAAGTATTTATTATTAAATTTTTATAATTAATTTAGTAAATATTAATTTTTTATAATTATTAAAAAAATTATTTTTTATTATATTTATTTAAAATTTTGAAAATTAACTATGGTGTACTTTTGAAACTAGACATTTTATCTCATATAATTAATTTTTATAAAATCTAAATTCTTACATTTTTTTTATAACTTAATAATTTAATGTTAACATTTTTATAATTACTTAATTTAATTTATAGTATATAAATTAAAATTGGAGATTATAGACTTTCTAAAATTGTTTTATTTTCTGCAATTGGGGGATCTACCTTAACCCTAATCTAAAAGGTCAAAATTATCTCACTTTTTTAGTTTAAAGAAGATTGAACACAATATTGCCAAGATAAGAATTAAAATCAATTTCATACATTACATTTCAATTTCATAAACTTTGCTCCAACACAAATCTTTGTAACCCTTCTAATTTCTCTAACCTTCTAATATTTGTTTGTTTGTGCTCCAACACAAATATTTGTAACCCTTCTAATTTCTGTAACCTTCTAATATTTGTTTGTTTTTATTTTTTTTTAGTTAAGATTTTGGAGGTAAACCATCATTGTCATCAATAATTCTGACCAAAATAGAATGTTTTAATAATACAATTTTATTATATAGATTTTGACTATAATGTTAAGGGATCACAACTTTTATTAAAACTCATTAAAAATTACTTTAAAATAATAATTTTTAATATAATATTTAATTTATTTTTATTTAAATAATAAATATATTTACTTATTAATAATTAATAATATTAAATAAAATATCATTTATTAATATTTAAATATTTTATAATAAATTTAATAATATGAAAATTTTCATTTAATGGATTGAAAATGATCACAACTACCAAAAAAAACCTAAAAGCATAAACCTTAATGGATGTGGAATTTTATGCGTGTAAGAGAAACCTCCAAGAGTTTATGGATATTTTTTGTTCAATGTGTACATTTAATGAGGTACTCTAAGCATAAACGACCCTTCAGTTTTTTTCTTTAATTATTCTTGGTTTCATAAATGTTCTAAGTTTTGAGGAAATTTCTTTTTTCTTTTCAATGATTTTAAAGATAAAATGTGACTCCATAGAAAGGTGTTTTATTTCTTAATGGCCAAAGTTATTGAATAAAATGTAGAAAGGCGCTCGTTAGAATTGAGCTTGTCATCCAAAATGCCAAGAGAAAAGTTGAAAACGTAACAAACCCAATTTCCCCTTTATTATTTTGAGAGATGGCATAATAATTTATTTTATTTTATTTTGAAATAATGTGAAAACACATCTAAATTTTAATAATCCTTTATCATGGAGAGTTTGAAGATTCTTAATTTAAATACGACATGAAAAACTTTTATCATGGAAGGTTATATGATTTTTAACTTAAATAGAACATGAAAAATTTCTGGATTAATCTTAATAAGTTTAAAATTTTCTAATTATAACATGATTTCATTTAAATTAGTTATTTGTATAAGTTATTTAGGTATTTTAGGAGTGTGGCTATTCCATGATTAATATACCTCTTTAAGGTAAATACAAATCAGCTAAATTGACACAAAGACTAAATATATATTTGTTGTGAAATTACTCCTTGTATATAAAGATAGTCACCATTAAATAACAGAGGCTAAATATATATTTATTATCAAATTACTCCTGTATATGAAGATAGTCACCATTAAATATTGGTGTAACAAGACTTCAACTTAAATAGTCATAGATATCCTAAGTCAATAATCTAAGCATGACACAAAGAATAAATATATATTTGTTGTAAAATTAATCCTTGTGTATAAAGATAGTCACCATTAAATAACAGAGACTAAATATATATTTATTATGAAATTACGCTTGTATATAAAGATAATCACCTTTAAATATTGGTGTAACACGACTTCAACTTAAATAGTCATAGATATCCTAAGCCAATCATCTAAGCATGACAGAAAGACTAAATATATATTTATTGTGAAATTACTCCTTGTATATAAAGATAGTCACCATTAAATATTGGTGTAACATGACTTCAACTTAAATAGTCATAGATATCGTAAGTCAATCATCTAAGCATGACACAAAGAATAAATAGATATTTATTGTGAAATTACTCATTAAATATAAAGATAGTGAGCATTAAATATTCGTGTAACATGAATTCAACTTAAATAGTCATAGATATCCTAAGTCAATCATCTAAGCATAACTACTTACTTATACATTGGAAAAAGGCTACCATACAAGATATTAAATCTCCCCCTTCAAAGGAATTCCTTAAGCAACATAGTGTAATACTATTACGAATCCTTACATGATTTTCATGGAAAACATAAACATGTGAAAAGTAAAGATACAATTCATTGGGACCACTTAAATTTCCATAAAATGTATCTTATTATAATTAGGATGTATTTATCCAACATTTCTTTTGTTATTTAGAATAACTAGATATTACATTCTTTTTACATAATACACTTTAATCCAAGTAAAGCTAAACCCAATAATACTTAAAATGGGATTTACACAATGCATATTTTAATCACTTTTAACACTTTCAATATTCTCATCATTTCCCTTTTAATTGGAATCTACTTTGCTACTAGTTTAAATAACATACCTTTTATTTAGCTTCCTTTACATATAGTATGCCCAAACAAATAACTTGCCCCATCATGGAACATACACCGTTAATATTATCTCTCTAAATTTATATGGACACAATTAAATTGAAAAGATTAGTTAATAAACAACCCTTCTACCTATAGTGAAACTCGAGATTTTTTATGAGTGGAAGACATCTTATTAATTTTAAGAAAACTATAGATAAAAAATCATATTGCAGTCATATTAAACATTGATAATGATCTTTGAACTAGATTAACATTGCTTTTTGTCTTAATCCTCATGGAAGAAATCTTATATAGAAATAATTTTATATGAATCTTTACACACCCATGAACAAATCTCTAAAATACATAAATAATAATATTGACATAACAAATGTAGAACTCTTAACAAATATAAATAATATTTTGAATTTTTACTTCGACTTTCCTCCCAACCGTTCAGCTCTCTATTCTATATGTGTTTTTTACTAAGTGGCCAACCTTGAGTTGGGTGATAAATCCACTAAGATGTTAATGATATATGTAACTATTCCCACATGCTATAAGTGAGTTATAAGCATTAAAAAACACCCTTTTTCTTGGTCATCTGACCAAGTCCTTATTTTAAAATTAATTCAAAGTGTAAGTATAAATGAAAATTATGAACTTTCCATCATCACCCAAAATATATTGCAATTACAATTGATGACATCTAAATAAAATCATCATTATCACGGGTTTATATATCTATATAACTCTTTAATGTGAAATTAAATTTTGGGTTTACCTTTTCTTTTCTTTAAGAAGAGGGGAGCACTATTTGTATTAATTACAAAAAAAATTCATTAATAATTTAGACATTAATATAAATTAAATTTATATTATTTAAAATAAATTTTATTAAATGTATATTATTTAGAATAATTAAACATGAATATAAATTAGATTTTTTAAAAGTTTTTTAACATAGATATATACTTGAAACTCTTTACGATCTTCCATCAAACAAGCTTATACGTCCAACAGACATAAGTGAGGAAATATTTTACCGTTGTGACATGGCACCGTGGCAATGAAATTTCATCGTAACAAACTTGATACATCCAATGGCAATAAATGATTTTTTTTAAGCGTTGGGCTATGGAAACCAACACTGACCTATAAAATAATAAACAAAACCTTGTTCAAAGATTCTCCAACTTATTTCTGCCTGATTTTTATCTCCTCCATGCACTTTCTGCTCTTGCTTTTCCTCTCGGGTGCTGTTTGGTGTCATCTTTTATAATTTGTTTTTGCGTGGTCTCTGTTATGTTTGAGAATGATGTAAGTTATGTTTGTGTTCTATGATGTTTTGCTTCTTTTCTGTCTTTGTTTTTAAATGAGTCAGTGTTAATGTATTATTACCTGTGATAATTGAGAGGAAGAGAGGCATATATTATATGACACAGAAGCTGAGGTAACGGCTGTCACATCAACCTCTCAATTAAGTGTTGGTGAGGTAAGATATTTATTTCCTCCTTCCCTTGTTTTCAAACTCAGTAATTATTAAATTGGCCGGATCGAGAGATGCTTTGTTACAAATCTGTGAGTGATTGGTTTCGTTTTAATTTCTAGGCAATGAAGATCAGATGAATATGTAGGCGTAGAAGGGATTTGGGTGATCTTTGCACAGATAAGCATTTTCTTTTCCTTGCTTCTTTTTAACACTTTGTCTCTGTTTTTCTACTCTAATTTCATTTTCTGTACTTAAATTATATGGAATTTATAGTAGAGTTTAGATGTTTGATTCTGTAATGGCGTAGAAAGGAGTTGAGTCATCTTTTCTTGAAAATTACAATGTTGCTTAATCATCTTTGTTTGAATATTACAATGCTTCTTTATCATATTTCTTGATGGAATGCCTGTCCATTAATTATTGACTGCCATTTTTTGTTGATCTAAAGGTAATTTGATTTCATTGTTTAAATTTGTAGCACTTTTTTTTTCCAAAAAACCCTCTATCTCTCAAAAGCCTCAATTAGTGCCATTCTTAGGATAAATCATGCCAAAACTCAATTCATAATGATTCTGACTTTTTGTTTTCCATTTATATGTTGATTGAGTTCAATTTGATATCAATCTTTTTAATGTGAAAATATTTATTTGCTGTTTATGGTTGAAAAGGTAGCGGGTTCAATTTGCAATGGAATGACATCGCTAAGTAAAACCCTCTTTATTGTGGCTTCTATTTACTGCGCTTTAAATCTCTAAAAAGAGTGGTTCACTTTCCATGGTTGCTGTTCCTTCCTGATTATTGGAACCTTCTGCCATTTCCTTAATATTATCCGTTGAAGGCCTGAAATCCTATGGGTTCGACTCCGATATAACATCATCATCGATAAGACCTCAAGCATAAACTAAGGATCGTTCAATTCAACACTATTTTTCAGCCTCTGAATGTCACGGGTTCAATTCTGCAATTGCTCCAATTTGAGTTCTAATGATTTCTCATGGTTGCCAGAAACCTTGAAATCTTTCCATATCTTTTTGAGCTAAGGTATCTTGAAATTCCAAAAGACATCTACTGATTCAAGCCACGGGATTGAACATGTAGTGAAAAAGAAATTATGCTCAAAGTCTTATGATCATTAAAATAAAGCATAAATTCTTGATGAGGTACCTACTTTCCGTTTGTTTTTTTTTCTTAGAAAGTCAAAAAATCATGGGAGTTCGATTTCCTTATAGGTTCTGTCAGGTCATTTAAATCATATCAGGCTGGTTGTTTCTTACTCTCAATATGATATTAATCTTGTAATGGCTTATAATACCGATTTAGATTATAGTCATGTAGACTGAAATCTCCAAATAAATCTTTGAAGATTATAATCTTTGCAGCCTCAACGCCTCAGGTTCGACTCCTGTATTGTATCTTTCGTCTCTTTTAAACTTAACTTTCTGATGTCATTCGTCATAGTGTCACTCATATTTTGCCGGTTCATCATCTCCCGGCAGTGACTGGTGTCAACATATTTTGCTGGTTGGTAAGTTAGCCTCCTTGACTATAGTTAGGTGTGGTTGTGACTAGATGATGTCAATTAATGCTCCACTGATGTCAATTAATGTCAATTATACTTAGGATAGTGGTTTAACTAGGCCAATTTGACCAAAATAGTGTGTATGGTGGTAAATGTCTCCAACACAACCTTAGGAAAAAGAAATTCAATATAAATATCTAGAATCTTAGGAAATTCAATAAAAATATCTAAAATATTATGAGAATGTTTGTATAAAATAGATTCCATCCAAATTTGGCAAGAACTACCTTATTAGTAAGAAAGAAAATATGTATTTTATTTTGGTCGAATTTTTGGTTTTATAAATTCGGTATAAATGTCTGGAATCTTAGGGAAAATGTTTGCATAAAAGAGATTCCTTCCAAATTTGGCAAGAATTATTTTTTAAGCTGTGAGTGACTCTTCCAATTAGCTAATTGTTAATTCAATTAATGATATCACTCTGGATGGACTATGACACACTGGACATGCGGGCATCTTAATGCACATGGAGGTATCCTCATCCATATGAACCCGAGACGTCCTCTGTAATTTTTTCTTGTGTATTAACCATATTTCATAGAAATTGATCAAATAAAATGAAACAGATGATTGAAAAGATGTGGCGTCGGCTCACATTCCCTCCTCTCACACATGGAGATGGGTTATTGTTCTAGAAGCTTCTTTATCTTAATTTTTCTTCTTGATTTAATTGAAACTTTTCGGTCATTAAGAACACTAAAATTATATAACAAAAAATCAAGAACGGGGAATTAGCATAAAGAATCAAAGGGGACCTGCTCATATCAAACCCCAACTATGAGAAACCCAAGACCGACATGTCAATTGAAATTCATATCAACCCAAGCTCAATCATAGAAATGGAATATTGTGCATTAACTCTGATGTAAATGCAGTGATTTTGAGCATGTGATACTGACAAGGTAGCGTACTTCCTTGATAAGGTAGTTCCAATTGGCAAGTGGTGGGCTTATTTAACAGACATATATCCCATATGCAAAACAATTGGCACTTTGTTATGTTAAATCGATACAACCTATTTTAGATTAATATATTTTACAAAGCAAGATAATAATCATTGTAAATCGAAAGAAGATATTATGTTTAATGTTATTCTACTCAATACCCCTCGAATTCCACTCACTTTGGTTTTCTTTTCTTTGCCAAATAAATCCACCAAAAGATAGGAGTGTACTTCAATGTATCCATACCATAATGGCTCCAATTTAGTTCTTAAATTTAACCCCTATTCAGAGGATAACTCCGCCAACATCTAGGAGCAAGAGCTGTAATACTTCACAATTCTTCGAAATTGGAAATTGTGTGATACTTGTATGTACTAATATAAAATTGGTAGATTGGTAGGTTGTGGTGTGAAACATTTGCAATTCTCATCTTTTCTACAAATTTGACTAGCTATTATATTATCAGTTTTTTACTTTATTTATTACATTGTTCTATTTATTGGGTCATATTTTACTCCCCAATACTTTCTTGTCACATATTCCATTATCCAACACTACAAATTGATTAGTCACCCCTACAATCATGGCTGGATCATTATTATCATTATATTATTATTTTATTTAACATCATATTTTATTATACTAATATGCCTTAGGGATTATGCACAACACTTCTAATTCATATCTTTCATGTGCTCCAAAGCTGGTAGTCAACACAAACATTAAATACTCATGTGCTCCATAGCTCGCTCTAAACACAAAACATCCTCTAGCATGAGATTTTGGGTCCATGGCCCACACATTCATAGAACCCATTCACGCAACTAGTCTTCTACACATCTATAGAATTAATCATCTCACTATATGTATTTTAAGGTAAATCACATAATATAGTGAGTATATCGTCCTACGATAGAAAAATTGTCCAGTAGAGCCCATGCCTACCATACACAATCACATACATGCTAAATAAAATATATGCTTTGGCTTACTGCCAATATCTCTAATAAATCATCATACTCATGTGTTGTGGGGTCTTAGGCCCAATATACAAAATATAAACATCAAATTAATATCATATGGAGATGGGAGTTATGCCCATTAGTGTTGGTTGCATTTGTTACTATTCTTTAATGAGTTAAAAAAATATATTATTAATTTTGAAATGGATGCAGATGAAGGGTTGGTGTAAGGGCCATGCAAGAGTGGCGATAGGATTACCTCCTTTCAAGTTCATTCTTACTCTATACTCATATGAGGAACTATATGCTAAGCTCCATTTATTAGAAAAAAATTATATTTTATAGAACTGCAATTATACTAATGCTAGTAGAATTTCCTTTGTGCATGTATATAATGGCGTGACTGATTTAATATGTGCACTGGATTCATTTCTTCAGAATCAAGGTATGTCTTGTTTTCTAGTATGCCAAAGGCAAGAGTTATAGGGTTATTGTGCTCAGGATTTTGTGGAAAGAGGGATTTAGTGCCTATATCATATTTAAGATTAAGTTTATTTAAAGAAATATTGGGTTTGTAATTCTAATAGAGTATCCATTATGATTTGGTGAAAGATACTGCAGGGTGATTGGCATACAACCACCGTAAAATTTACAATTTGGATGTAAATGTTAAAGTGATTCGAATATTGATGGGATTCAGTGGATAGTCGGTTTCGAGAAGTTGTTTTGATTTGATTTATTGTGATTGTATTTATTAAATCCTTTAATTAAATATGTTGTTTATACGTATTAGAATATTAGCTAATTACTTGGTTTCATATTTGTATATTTTTCTTGATATATTAAAGTTGGAACATAGTCTTGTAGTTGTATGTTAATTTATGTTTAGATCTCATATTTCTTAGTTTGATATTTTTCCTCGGATCTATATAAATCTTAATTGATTGTTTATTTTAGAACTCTTGATTTCATGACGTATATAGAAGTTGAGAAATAAGTTGTAGTTGTATGTCTATTTGTATGTATTTTAAGAGAATGGTGAAATCCTTGTCAGATGCCTCACAACTCATTTCATATTGTGATTATTTTACGTGGATCTATTTAGATATTTTGATTGGCAGATGTCTGTTGTTATTTAGTTAATTTGGTTCCCATGTAATATTTCTATATATATAATTATTAAAAAGGAGACGTGTTAACAATACCTAGAATTGTTTATTAAGTATAAA
>LPNX010600467.1:0-74594 GCA_001517045.1 Pseudotsuga menziesii
ACCACAAGGGTTTCATTTTTTTGGAAAGAAACATTTGGTTTGTTGGTTGGTAAAGTCCTTGTATGGATGGTAAGGTCCTTGTATGGACTCAAGCAGGCTCCTCAAGTTTGGTATTTCAAACTTGATCAATACCTTAGAGATTCTAGAGTTAGAAAAACCTATTATGAACCCACTTACTACGTCAAAAATAGTGACGATGATATATTGATCTTATTTTGTCTATGTTTATGGTATTCCCATCACCAAAAGCAGTGCCAACAAGATTCAACAGGTGAAATTTGACATTTGATCTATTTTTGAAATTACTGATTAAAGCCTGCTTCATTATTGTTTAGGTGTAGATTTTTTGCAATCTAAGCACGCTATATTTTTATCACAAGTCAAGTATGCCAAAGCACTCTTCAAAAAATTCAGAATGACTGAATGTAATCCTACATCTACACCTATGGAAGTTGGCATAAAACTCTCAACTTACATGGACTCACCACTAGTGAACGAGTCATTGTATTGGAAATTGGTTGGTAGTTTGATTTATCTTACTACCACCAAATTAGATCTATGTTTTTTAGTGATTTGTCTCTTTCTCAATTCATGTCTAATCCTGAAGAGTTACATTGGCAAGTTGCAAAATGAGTCCGTCAATATTCAAAGGGACCCTTGACTTTGGCATTCTATATCAGAGATATGTTGACTCCATGCTAGTAGAGCATATTGATTTCAATTACGCTGGATCAGTTGATACAAGGAAGTCAGAAACGGGTTATGTGTTCACTCTTGGTTTAGGAAGGTAATTTCATGGCAAAGTAATCTACAAGCTACAGTTGCCTTATCCTCCATTGACAAAAAATACAAGGCAGACTTCAGTACAGGTTGTGAGGCAATGTGGTTACGAAGAATATTGGTCGATCTTCAACTTAACCAAGCAGTGATAACCTCACTTTTCTGTGACAATCATAGTGCTCTAAAAATGGCAAAAAAATCAGTCTATCATGCCATAACTAAGCCTATTGAAGTTCATCACAATTACATCAGATAGTTGGTTAACAATCAAGACATTTGCCTTTATTATTGTCCTACAGTAGAGCAAATATTGACATAATGACAAAACCACTTGGTAATGATAAGTTCACTCATCGTGCCATGTTGTTAAAAAGAAAGGTAACTTCAACTAGATTTTCATAATGGTGTAATGAGCTAACATATAAGCTTTCACTCATAGTGCCATGTTAGAAGGAAAGCTAACTCCAATTAGATTTTCATCATGGTGTAATGTATTTGATAACAATGTGACAGTGTTAGATGGAAAACTACTTTATGAGAACTAACACACATTAGCTTTTACTCATTGTGCAATGTTATAAGAACGAAAGCTAACTCCAGCTAGATTTCCATCATGGTGCATTGTGATTGATGACAATGTGGCTATGCTAGATGAAAAACTACACTATGAAAGTTTACACACATTAGATTTCACTCACCGTGCAACGATTTAAGAATGAAAGCTAACTTCAGCTAGATTTCCAACACAACCCAATGTGATTGATGACAATGTGGTTGTGTTACATGGAAAACTACCTTATGAAAACTAACACACATTAGTTTTCACTCATTGTGCCATGTTGTTAAAATGAAAGCTAACTACAGCTAGATTTCTATTATGGTGTAATGAGCTAACACACATAAGCTTTCCCTTATAGTTCCATGTTATTAGAAGGAAAGATAACTCTAGCTAGATTTCCATCATGGTGTAATGTATTTGATGACAATGTGGGTGTGTTAGATGAAAAACTACCTTATGAAGACTAACATACATTAGCTTTACTCACCGTGCAATGTTTTAAGAATGGAAACCAACTCTAGCTAGATTTCCATCATGGTGCATTGTGATTGATAAAAATGTGGTTGTGCTAGATGGAAAAATACCCTATGAAAGCTTACACACATTAGATTTCACTCACCGTGCAACGATTTAAGGATGAAAGCTAACTCCAGCTATATTTTCAACACGGTGCAATGTGCTTGATGACAATGTGATTGTGTTAAATGGAAAACTACCTTATGAAAGCTAATACACATTAGCTGTCACTCATCGTACCATGTTGTTAAAAGGAAAGCTAACTCCAGCTAGATTTCCATCATGGTGTAATGAGCTAACAAACAAAAGATTTCCCTTATAGTGCCATGTTGTTAGAAGGAAAGCTAACTCCAACTAGATTTCCATCATGATGTAATGTATTTGATAAAAATGTGGTTGTGTTAGATGGAAAACTACATTATGAAAACTAACCGACATTAACTTTATTGACTGTGCAATGTTTTAAGGATGAAAGCTAACTCTAGCTAGATTTCCATCATGGTGCACTGTGATTGATGATAATATGGTTGTGCTATATGGAAAACTACATTATGAAAGCTAACACACATTATAATTCACTCGTTGTGCAATGATTCAAGGACGAAAGCTAACTCTAGCTAGATCTCCATCACGGTGCTATGTGATCAATAACGATGTGGTTGTGTTGATGGAAAACTACCTTATGAAAGCTAACACACATTATCTTTCACTCATCATGCCATGTTGTTAGAATGAAAGCTAACTCCAGCTAGATTTGCATCATGTTGTAATGTATTTGATGACAATGTGGCTATGTTGGACGAAAATCTACCTTATGAAAGCTAATACACGTTAGCTATTACTCACCGTGCAACGTTTAAAGAACGAAAGCTAACTCTAGCTAGATTTCCAACATGGTGTATTTTGATTGATGACAATATAGTTGTGTTAAATGAAAAATTACATTATGAAAGCTAACACACATTAGATTTCACTCACTGTGCAACGATTTAAGGTTTAAAGCTAACTCTAGCTAGATTTCCATGACGGTGCAATGTGACAATGACGTTGTGTTAAATAAAAAACTACCTTATGAAAGATAACACAAATTAGCTTTCACTCATCGTGCCATGTTGTTAAAAAGAAAGCCAAATCCAGCTAGATTTTCATAATGGTGTAATGAGCTAACACATATAAGCTTTCACTCATAGTGCCATGTTAGAAGGAAAGCTAACTCCAGCTAGATTTCCATCATGGTGTAATGTATTTAATGACAATGTGGCAGTTTTGGATGGAAAGCTACCTTATGAAATCTAACAAACATTAGCTTTTACTCACCGTGAAATGTTTTAAGAATGAAAACTAACTCTAGATAGATTTCCATCATGGTGCATTGTGATTGATGACAATGTGGCTGTGTTAGATAAAAAACTACACTATGAAATCTTACACACATTATATTTCACTCATCATGCAACAATTTAAGGATGAAAGCTAACTTCAGGTAAATTTCCAACACTGCACAATGTGATTGATGAAAATGTGGTTGTGTTATATGAAAAACTACCTTATGAAAGCTAACACACATTAGCTTTCACTCATCGTGCCATGTTGTTAAAAGGAAAGCTAACTCCAGCTAGATTTCCATCATGGTGGAATGTATTTGATGACAATGTCGCTATGTTAGATGAAAAACTCCTTTATGAAGGCTAACAGACATTAGCTTTACTCACCGTGCAATGTTTTAAGAATGAAAGCTAACTCCAGCTAGATTTCCATCATGGTATAATGATCTAACACACATAAGCTTTCCCTTATAGTGCCATGTTGTTAGAAGGAAAGCTAACTCCAGCTAGATTTCCATCATGGTGCATTGTGATTGATGACAATGTGGTTGTGCTAGATGAAAAAATACACTATGAAAACTTACACACATTAGATTTCACTCACCGTGCAACGATTTAAGGATGAAAACTTACTCCAACTAGATTTTCAACACGATGCAATGTGGTTGTGTTACATGGAAAACTACCTTATGAAATCTAACACATGGTAGCTTTCACTCATCATGCCATGTTGTTAAAAGGAAAAATAACTCCAGCTAGATTTTCATCATGGTGTAATGAGCTAACACACATAAGTTTTTCGTTATAGTGCCATGTTGTTAGAAGAAAAGTTAACTCCAGCTAGATTTTCATCATGGTGCAATGTGCTTGATAACAATGTGGCTGTGTTAGACGAAAAACTACCTTATGAAAGCTAACAGACATTAGTTTTACTGACCGTGCAATTTTTTAAGAACGAAAGCTATCTCTAGCTAGATTTCCATCATGGTGCATTGTGATTGATGATAATGTGGTTGTGGTAGATGGAAAACTAAAATATGAAAGCTTAGACACATTAGATTTCACTCATCATGCAACGATTTAAGGATGACATCTAATTTCAGCTATATTTTCAACATGGCGCAATGTGATTGATGACAATGTGGTTGTGTTACATGGAAAACTACTTTATGAAAGCTAACACACATTCGCTTTCGCTGATTGTGCCATGTTGTTAAAAGGAAAACTAACTACAACTAGATTTTCATCATGGTGTAATGAGCTAACATACATAAGCTTTCCCTTATAGTGCCATGTTGTTAGAAAGAAAGCTAACTCCAACTAGATTTCCATCATGGTGTAATGTATTTGATGACAATGTGGCTGTGTTTGATGGAAAACTACCTTATCAAAGCTAACAGACATTAACTTTACTCATCGTGCAATGTTTTAAGAACAAAAGATAACTCCAACTAGATTTCCATCATGGTGCATTGTGATTGATGACAATGTGGTTGTGCTAGATGGACAACCACACTATGAAAGCTTACACACATTAGATTTTACTCATCGTGCAATGATTTAAGTATAAAAACTAACTCCAACTAGATTTCCAACACAGTGCAATGTGATTGATGACAATGTGGTTATGTTCCATGGAAAACTACCTTATGAAAGATTATACACATTAACTTTCACTCATCGTGCCATGTTATTGAAAAGAAAGCTAACTCCAGCTAGATTTCCATCATGGTGTAGTGAGGTAACACACATAAGCTTTCCCTTATAGTGCCATGTTGTTAGAAGGAAAGCTAACTCCAACAAGATTTTCATCATGGTGTAATGTATTTGATAACAATATGACCGTTTTAGATGGAAAACTACCTTATGAAAGTTAACATACATTAGCTTTACTCACCGTGCAATGTTTTAAGAACAAAAGCTAACTCTAGCTGGATTTTCATCATGGTGCATTGTGATTGATGACAATGTGGTTGTGCTAGATGGAAAACTACATTATGAAAGTTAACACACATTATATTTCACTCATTGTGCAATGATTTAAGGATGAAAGATAACTTTAGTTATATTTCCATCACAGATCAATGTGATCGATGACAATGTGGTTGTGTTAGATGAAAAACTACCTTATGAAAGCTAACACACATTAGCTTTCATTCATTGTGCCATGTTATTAGAAGGAAAGGCTAACTCTAGCTAGAATTGCATCATGGTGTAATTTATTTTATGACAATGTGGCTGTGTTAGATGAAAAAATACCTTACGAAAGCTAACACACATTAGCTATTACTCACCGTGCAACATTTTAAGAACGAAAGATAACTCTAGCTATATTTTCAACACAGTGCATGTTGATTGATGACAATGTGGTTTTGCTAAATGGAAAACAACATTATGAAAGATAACATACATTAGATTTCACTCACCGTACAACGATTTAAGGTCGAAATCTAACTCCAACTAGATTTCCCTCACGGTGCAATGTGACAATGTGGTTGTGTTAGATAGAAAACTAATTCGAGCTAGATTTTTATCATGGTGTAATGAGCTAACACACATGAGCTTTCACTCATCGTGCCATGTTGTTAGGAAGAAAACTAACTCCAACTAGATTTCCATCATGGTGTAATGTATTTGATGACAATTTGGTTGTGTTAGATAAAAAACTATCTTATGAAATCTAACTCCAACTACATTTTCATCATGGTGCATTGTGATTGATGACAACGTGGTTGTGTTAGATGAAAACTACATTATGAAAGCTAACACATTAGATTTCAATTATCGTGCAATGATTTAAGGAATAAAGCTAACTTCAACTAGATTTCCGTCATGGTGTTATGTATTTGATGGTGTTATGTATTTGATGACAATGTGACTCTTTTAAATAGAAAACTACATTATGAATTCTAACACACATTAACTTTCACTCACCGTGCAATGTTTTAAAAACAAAAGCTAACCCGAGCTAGATTTCCATCTTGGTGTAATGAGCTAACACACATTTTCTTTCACTCATAGTATAATGCTTTAAGAACGACAACTAACGCGTTGTTAAAATTTAAGCTAATTATAGCTATATTTCCATCATCTTGTTATGTATTTGATAACAATGTGTTTGTTTTAGATAGAAAACTACCTTATGAAAACTAACACACATTAACTTTCACTCAACGTGCAATGTTTTAAGAACAAAATCTAACTTCAGCTAACTTTCCATCATGGTGCAATGAACTAACACACATTAGCTTTCACTCATCATGACATGTTGTTAGAAGGAAAGCTAATTCCAGCTAAATTTCCATCATGGTATAATGTAGGACAATGTGGCTATGTTAGATGAAAAACTAACTTATGACAGCTAACAAATTAGCTTTTACTCACCGTGCAATGTCTTAAGAATGAAAGGTAACTCTAAATAGATTTCCATCATGGTGAATTGTGATTGATGACAACGTGGTTGTGATAGATGGAAAACTACATTATGAAAGCTAACACACATTAGATTTCACTCACCGTGCAATGATTTAAGGACGAAAGCTAACTCCAAGTAGATCTCCATTGCGGTGCAATGCGATTGATGAAAATGTGGTTGTGGTAGATGAAAAACTACCTTATGAAAACTAACACACATTAACTTTATCTCATCATGCCATCTTTTTAAAAGTAAAACAAAATCCAGCTAGATTTCCATCATGGTGAGATATATTTGATGACAATGTGGTTGTTTTATATAGAAAGCTACCTTATGAAAACTAACACACATCACCTTTCACTCACAATGCAATGTTTTAAGAACGAAAGCCAACTCAAGCTAGATTTCCATCATGGTGCAATGTGATTGATGACAATGTGGTTGTGTCAAATGAAAAACTACCTCATGAAAAAGTAACACACTTTAGCTTTCATTAACTGAGCAATGTTTTAAGAACGAAAACTAACTCCATCTAGATTTCCATCGTGGTGCAATGTGATTGATGACAATGTAGTTGTGTTAGATGGAAACCTTCCTTATGAAAGCTATCACGGGTTAGGTTTCACTCACCATGCCATATTGTTAGAAGGAAGCTAACTCCACTAGATTTTCATTATGGTGTAATGTATTTGATGACAATGTGGGTGTGTTAGATGACAAACTACTTTATGAAAACTAACATAGATTAGCTTTTAGTCACCATGCAATGTTTTATGAATAGAAACTAACACCAACTAGATTTCCATCATGGTGTAATGTGATTGATGACAATGCGGTTCTGTTAGATGGAAAACCACAGTATGAAAACTAACACACATTAACTTTCATTTACCATGCAACGTTTTAAGAACGGAAGCTAACTCTAACTAGATTTCCATTACATTTATACACATACATCAATAATATAAGTGCTATGTCCAAAGCCAAATAGGAATTTGGTGGTTTTATCTAAGTTGATATCTGTCATTCTCTAATGCTTCTTGGAACTCTTATTGTTATCTCTTCATATATATTTTGTGTAATTTATCTGTAAATTCCCTTTTGCTAGCGTGCACAAGATGTAGGGGAACAATGTTTCGTGGCATACAAAAGGGCTACCCTATTGTTTTGAATTATTGCAACTATATCATCTTTTTGAACATACACTTCATATGGTTTAACTTTAATTACAAACTACAATTCAAATGTCTTACAGAAATTGGGAGGAGTTACAATGGAAAATATAATTTTGATAAGAGGGACTATGTTAACCTCCTAATTAATGGTCAAGTTATTGGACTAGGAAGGGTTGAATCTACAGATACTACAACTCATTATGGTGGAGAAAGGCTTAATGTAGGATATGTTATGGTTTTGATAATTGATGTTATTGAACCACATTTGATTGTGGAATGTATTGATGAAGGGGAATTACATCCATGGAAGATCATAGATTCGAGGCATAACAAAGGTAAATCAAAATCTTGAAGCACATGTTAAGTGTTTTTGATAGTACATTGCTTATTATTTTTGAGAAAATACTAAGTTTGTCTAATTTGTTGTATATTTGGAAATGTCTCTTCTGCATTTTCTATTGGAGACAAGGTATATCTTTTGCAATGTGGAGTGACGGTGGGTGAAGGCTACATATTCAATACAAATATTGGTCATAAGGTGCATGAAAGTATGGTAAATAAAGGATCCATACTGGTTAACATTGAGAAGGTGTTAAAACATGATGCTCTTTTGCCACATCCAACAGGGTTTGAAAATACACTAGGGGTCCATTGGGATCTTATGAGATTTTGCCAGAATCAAATTTGGAACCTCATTGTCATGATCATCAAGTAAATGCTCCCCAAGATAGGCTTACATTCACATGCAAAAAAAATTCTCTTACACATGAGTGCACGGGAACAAGCATGTGCATTGTCAAAGGGATCATAGTTAATGTCTGTGAGGATGACATGGTTGAGGGTGAAAGGTTAGGTGAAAAGGAATTCGGTGTTTTTGTGGAAGACATAGAAATAAAATGTGAAAGATGTAGGATTGGAGATAAGTCTATAGATTGTTTGGTTAGATGGTCAATAAATGAGTTGGTGGACAATGAAGTTGAGATTACAAGGGTGAATGAAAATTTCAAGGAGGCTCCCAATGAAATGGTGGTATGTGATCTTATAGAGGACACAAGTCCCTTAAACACATGGTGTGTTGATATTTATAATGAAAAATATCCAGCCTCAATTGCTATGCATGTAACGAGGCCATATAAAAGGATTAAACGAGTTGTGGCTACAAAAAAAGTTGGAAACTTTCAAATACAGAGAGATGAAGAGAAAGAAACTGACTTTTGGCAGCAGATGAATGTTGCAAACAAGATTGTCTTCAACATGTGGATAGGAAATCCATTACAGCTGCTAGAAGGGGTATGGAACTCTTAAGAAAATGACATTAGGGAATTTTCCTTGAATTCACTCCTTTCCAACACAATCATGTCAAAGAGCCATGGCCATGGCCTACCTCCTACTGTTAGGAAAGTAAAGGACATGAGGTTTAATGGAGATATTATTTGTAAGAAAGCAAGGTACAAGATACATAATATTCCTCAAAGCACCTTCTATACTTACCAACATAACTTCCAATAAGGACCTGTCAAAGGAATTCATGGTAACACCAACAAATGCAAACCATGTGCACATACTGTGGCAACCATAGAAATATTGCACAAAATTGTCATGGATAATTCATATTTTTCACTAAACCAAACACAACAAGTTGAATAAGATGGAACGTCTGCTCCTTTAATACTGCTGCCATCAACGTAAACCCAAAGTTCTTTGTTAAAAGAGATCAATGAGGCTCTTCAAGAGCTCAATTTTCCATCAATATCACAACAAACAATGAGCAATATTTGGAATACTCATTTTCCATATATGGCATTCTCAAAGAACACTAACTTCAGTAAATGTAGTGAATGTATCGTGTTGAAAGCACAGATGAAGACAATGACTACAAAAGAGCTGGAAGAAAAGGCATGAGCTAGACTGAAGAAACATAACAAGATTGTTATGTGTGGAAGATATTGCTACTATGCCCATAGAATTATGTCAGAGCGGTATCCAAAGGAATACTTGAGCATTATCCATGATAAAATGGACAAAACAAAGACTTCAATCCCAAGATTACATGTCAAATAAAAATCTGTTTCAGGAACAAACTTGGGCTTGTCATTTTCAGGTGTGCTAAAACATGGTCATAACACATGAGGTTTTGGTCATTTATCCCTACCATTTGTACACATGGGATCACAATTTACCAGTACATCTCTTGCAAAGTGATTGGGGACCTTGAAGACCCACACCTTGATATGTATGGTGATTTGCTTGATGAGAGTGGAAGTTCAAGAAACCCACTTTCAAATGCATTACTTCAAAACTCTATTTACTCAAAATGTAGAGTGTACAAGGATGCTTTCCTATCTTTAAATGGAAGCTCAAAAAAACAATATGTTGATTTGAAACCTCTTCCTCCACATTTATTGTTACAGTTGGACAATGTAGCTAGTGATAATAAGAATCGTTATGTTTTCATGTTTCTATCACTATTAACTGCACTTGGTGTCTTCATCACTATTGAGGTTGGGTTCTTACTTATGGGGCACACTCATGAAGACATAGATGGAACCTACGGAAGAATGTCTTCCAACTTGAAAAGCACAGATATATATTTTTTATCTAAGATGATATATACATATTGCACAATAGAAGAAAAATAGGCTTTTCCACCTAAACTTATTGGCAAAGTGTATGACTTCAAAATTTTTCTTAATGGGTACATCAAGGAGGGGAAAAATGCACTAGTTGGACATCTTAATGTCCATTACTTCCAATTTCTTGTACTCAATGATGTTCCAGTTATGAGGTATAAAGAATCCATGAGAGACATTAAGTGGTCGGAACCACAGTGAGTTGTTGAATATAGATGATGAAGGTCGACCTATATTTCCCACATGGAAGCCATGTTTCTTACGTCCCAAAGACAATGATGTTTATTTAAAAGAACTAAAGGAAGGAATAACATCATATATAAAAATGTGGAAAGAGACTATTGGCAATGAGAATTCACCAATTGTTACAGAAGAATGGAATAAAAAAATAGATTATTGGAAAAGAGTTCTTGATGCATTAGATGGAATCTATAATGACCATACACCCTTGGATGAAAGTGATTCTTCTTCTGATGATTTTTGGCCCAAGACAAGGAAAAATGTTAACGTTGATGGTAATGCACTCCATGCAATATTAAGTATTATGGATGTGAATTTAGATAATGTGACAGATGAACCGGTATATGTTGGACCCAAGTGCAACAAGCCAAAGCCAACATTCGATCCTAGAACCAATGTAGATAAAAGGACGTTGTTTCTTGTTAGATCAGGTAATGAGGATGAAGGAGAAATGATTTGGATGGAAAAATGCACCTCATATATCTTCCAGGATGATGACAGCGAGACCCTTCATGTAAAGATTGATTGGTGGCAGACTAGTTCAGGGAAATACAAGGGAAAATTTTAGAACAATATTGGGTACCAAAACTTTACATTAAATAGTTTTTAAATGGGCCATTCTAAAATTGTGCCAACCTTCTACTAGTATAGGAACTCAACACCAACAATGTACTAGTTACCATATCAAATTATAATTCAATTTCTTAATCATAGTAATATATACAATATTGATGTCATTACATAAACTTAATCAACTTACCATTTAATACAAACTATAGATAATATTAATAGAAATTATGTAAGGATTCAAAGTCTAAGAATTTCATCATTTTGAAAGAATCAAAGTATAAGACTGTCATCATTTTGATCTGTCACGGAGGATTAGAAATGTGTAATCTAGGTGTTAACGCAGTCCCTCTCCCCTCATGTTGTAAAGGGTGCTAGCTCAATGGAAGAGCACCTGCATTACAAGCAAGACGATGGTGGTTCGATTCCTCCGTGCCCTAACATAAATTAATAGATGATATACAATCTTAATGATAATATAAATATTGTAAGATATCTATATTTTCATTATAAATATGCTCTTTTCAATTAAACACATTGTTCAAATGCTTCATAAATAAATAATGAACACTTGCAATAATTAGTTTAGTTGGTTTTTCCCCTTTCCTCTTGTATATGAAAAAAATCAATTTGTATTGCGCTAATGCTATTCTAGTTCATAATTGATTTTGCTTATTAAAACATCTAATATTAATAAATAAGAGAGGCTTTACTAACATCAATATCATTAAATAAATTTATAGGTAAGAAATTTCTCAAGTTAATCTATTATTCATAAAGTAAGCATTCATCAACTTAGTTTCTAATACACTACCACTGCCAACAACAACAATAATAAACTATGTTGCTATTTTAATTCATGATTTACTTTAATCATTACAAGGATAAAACTTAGACTTTAAAGCCATAACATATTTTTTCATTTTGATTATAAGTGGTGCCAATTTCCAAAATTAAAACAACATACATAACAAAGACAAAAATAATTACTATGACAATGTTTATAATTGTTGTAGTAACAAATACAATGTTGATATTATGTCATAAAATAATTTAATCAACTTAACATCTAATACAACCTATAAATAATATTAATATAAATTATGTAGGATTCAAAGGCTATGACTTTCCTCATTTTGAAGGAACTCAATCTAGCAAAAGTTCTAGATTTTAGATCTAACCCATCTAGTTGTAATTGAGATGTAATATTTCCTCTAGTTATAATTGAGATGTAATATTTCCTTTTGAATAGTTAAATACTAAATTTTTACTTGAAATAAATAAAAAATATTAATTGAGAAAGTAGTTCATTGGATTAATTATTCCAAATTTAATGGAATAGTTCTTTGAGTTGATTTTCTAGATTTAATAGAATACGTATTTAGAGATTTCCAAAAAAAATCAATGTGGATGAAGTCCTTGTAATAGAATATTTCCAAATTTAATGAAATATGTGTTGTTTAGAGAGAGACTCAGTGAACAACATAATCAACCTGCTCTCTGATATATCTGTGACCATGACTGCTATCCTATGAAACTTAGAAATAAAAGCATCTGCACTCCCTATCTGCTTGAGTTGAGCCAGCTCCCTAAAGTGTACCTCTAGATCCTTCCAATCAAACCACTCAATGAGCCTCTGTGTAAAATATGTGTATGAGGTGATGGTGTTTTGACCCAGTGTCACTAACCCGCGGTACCACCACTCATTTGCTTCTCTAACCAAATGTAAAGTAGACAATTTAATAGCAACTGTCTCGATCATGGGGTTGAGCTGGAAGTATGTATCCAAATTCTGCACCCAATTCCTAGCTGGGCCACCCTGAGTGCCCTCAAAGGTAGGGATAGTCAGTTTCCCTACGATGCGATGTAACTCATAGTTCTGGGTGAATGGCCTATTGTAATATTTGGGTTTGTTCTTACTTTTAAAGTGGAAGAAGTCAGTGAAGGTCATGGCTGAATGGAAGTCCTCTCCTAAAGCCCTATATTCTCTCATATAGGAACTCATGGGTTCTTCTAGTTCTGCTTGTGCTAGAGGCACTACAGCTGGACTATCTAAGAATTGAGGCATGGTAGGTCGAAAAGGCTTGTATATATGGGGATGGATCTGCATTTTGGTATTTAAGTGCTCCCTACTACTGCTAGTGGATACCCTATCACTATTGGGAAATAAGGGGCTGTGTGGGGTGGGCCCATTCTTCTCAGTCGTTTGCCTTAAGGTGCTCATCATTTGTTTTTGCCCAGTGATGAGTTCTTTTATGGCTGATATGAGACTATTGAAAGCTATTTTATCATCATCGGCCATTCTTTCTTTTCCTTTTTCAAACTGATACTCTTTGTTCCCCAAATCTATGTCCTCTAACTCCTCTTTTATGTCTCTATACCTTTGTCTCCTGTGAGTAATGTTGTATGGGTCTCCTGGATTTATTTATAATTTTTGCATGCCCACAGCTAGAAAGGAAAATAGCTCTGATACCACTGTAATATTCCAAACTGATATTCTCTTGTTTATGGGTATACTGTAGAATCAAATAGGAAAGCAAACCCCGAACTTTGCATGCATGCAGTTACATGCAAATATGTGCCCTAGAAAAATACGGAGATGCTATAAAATAGGAGAAATCAATGCATGTACATACCAGTATATAGATCAAATAAATAAGCTGCTGCTGGGAGCCCGGATTATGTGCTTGCTTTGTCTCTAATCAAGGTGACACGGTGTGACGGTGAAACCCTTTGGCTGGATGAATAATCAACCTCCCAGAATAACTGTTGAATGTAACCTGATGATGAACTAGTGCTGAACCTGTATGATCCAACTTGATGATGAACTAGGACAGATAGATTTCACTACCGAAATACACCAGTTAGCTGAGCATGCACTCAACCCAACATAGCTCGCCGAGCTCTCCAATTTGACAGCACAAATCAATTATCACATAAGTGACTTCTCCATTCACTTTATTTTTCTTTTATAACTCTCAACTGCAAAAACCCAAACTTTTGACCTAATTAGGTCACTTTATCTTCTAATTTGCAGTTGAATTGCATGCATGCGCATGGAGACTTAATCGGGTGCATGCATCATTAAATAATGTCTGGATGTCATGCATGCAGGTGGCCTTTGGCTCTAGTGGCCCTCTTCGACCCAGTGGTGATATAATATTGATGCCCTAGATCTTCTATATATGGCATTAGTCTTCGGTTGATTCCTTGACTGTAAGTACCCGCTTGAAATTATAGGAATGACATAGGTTAGTGGATTGGTCCTCAATGCCTAAGTAGAAGAGGACATTATACAATGCAAGTATAGATCTTATGGAAGTGTATCTCACTACAAGTGCAAATGTCTCCTTGTAGTCTTTGCCTTCTTTCTCAGAGAATCCATGGGCCACGAATCTTGACTTGTGTTTTTCAATGCTACCATCTGCAACATGTTTGATCTTGTAGATCCACTTCGAATCCATGACAGACTTTCCTTCCAGTCTCGGAACTATCTCCCAGATGTCATTCTTCTTAATCGATCGATATTCCTCTATCATTGCATCCTTCCATTCTTTATTTTCTGCAGCATCTTCATAGTTGGAAGGTTCTTTATCAATGATGTCACATAGCAGGGATACATAGCTATCATATGGTTTAGGTATTTTCCTTTCTCTATGCATCCTATCTAGAGAACCATGCCTTTCTACATCTTGTATTTACTCTTGTGCCCATGCCAGTTTTTTCTTGTGGGATTTATTCTTGTGAAGTGGTTCTACAGGCTCTTGTGGTTCTGCCATGTCTTAATATTCATAGTCTTCTAGAATTATCTCTTCTATTGTCGTGTCTCAAAATTTGGTTGATTCATGTTCTTCGATCTCTTCAATATATCGTTTTCTAGATCTAGAGTATGATGAGTCTTCATCAAATGTTATGTTTCTACATATGTCGATCTTGTTAAATACTAGGAAGTATATTATGTAGGTCTTTGAAGTCATTGTATCCTACGAATATTCCATTCATTTCTAAAGGATCGAGATTGGTCCTCTTTTCCTTTGGGATGTGTATGTACACTATCCAGCCAAATATTCTGAGATGACTGATTTCTGGTTTATCTTCTGACAAATCCTTTTCAGGAGTTTTGTTGTTGAGTACTCGGTGAGGATTACGGTTTTGTACATACACAGATGTCCTTGCTACTTCTTCCCATAAGTGCATTGGGAGATCCTAGTCATGTAGCATTGCTTTCATTGCTTCCATTATTGTTTTGTTCTTTCATTCTGCAACGCCATTTTGTTGAGGATTATATGGAGTGATCAACTCCCTATTAGTCCCAAGTTCTATGCAAAGTTCCTGGAATTATTTTGAGGTCAATTCTCCGCCATTATATGACCGTGGAGTCTTTATCTTCCTTTCAGTGTGATTTTCGACCAAGGCTTTGAATTCCTTGAACTTGTTGAATACTTCATTTTTCCCTTTCAAGAAATGTATCCAAGTATTATAGGAGAAATCATCTATAAAAGGAAATATGGTATACATACCCGCTTAGTGAGTTGGATGACATGGGCCCATATACATCTAAGTGGATTATATTCAGAATTCCTTTTGCTTTCCTTTCACTATTGGGAAATGTCTACTTTATGTTCTTTCCTTGCGCACATCCCTTGCAAATGACTTCATGTTTTGTCTGGATTTCTGGAAGTTCTAAAACCACATTGCTTGCAATCTATAGTGCTCTATAATGCACATGTGCAAGCATTTTCTGCCATAGCCAGCTTGGTTCTATGGCTTCATGAACCAATGCTTTTCCAAGTTGTCCCTTCAACTTGTACAAGCCTCTCTTTTTCTCTCCAATCATTGTTGCATCATCTAATGTATTTCCTTTTAGCCACATTAGGACTTGGCCATCAACGAATGTAACTCTCATTCCTTTGCTTCTAGTACAGAGATGGATAGAAGATTCCTCTTCAATCCTGAAATATATAGCACATCTTTCATCTTAAAGGATCTCCTAGAGTCTAGCTTGTAGGAAGCTTCTCCACTTCCTTTTACGGGGTATTGATAATCATCCCCAAGTTTCACCTTGTGAGGTGACTCATGCTCATATATATTGATGAATGATTCTTTGTATAATGTCATATGTTTTATTCCCCACTATATACAAGCTAGTCATTGCTTCCATGTGAGATAGTTCCCGTGAGTGTTGAGACTAGGACATATTATTCATCACTTGAAGAATCAGTTTCTGATCTAAGTATCTTTATTGTTGGTTCATGATCTTCAATGGTGTGAGCATGATGTATTTTCTTATTGTTAAAGGAGACTATGTTTCTAGAACAATATCTGGAGTAATGTCCCTTCTCATCACAAGTGTAGCATCGAATGTTGAAAGGGTCTCTTCTGTATTTCTTTTGGATTTCGTGACGATGGTCCTCCCTTTTGTTGTGATGGTGATCCTTCTTCTTTCTATTATATATTATTGTGTGAATTGTGAGATCTTGATCTTCAGTTGCTCCCATATTCTCTTCTCTTGTTATGAGTTGAGCTTCTTCTTGTGTGCATTCTTCCCAAACTCTATTGAAACTGATCAACTTCATTATGGCATGTATTCCTTGAATGAATGAATCCCATGAACTAGGGAGACTATTCAATGTGCCCATAACAATATCTCCTTCTTCTACATTCTCTTCGATTGTTTCAAGTTGTTCTTTGATTTGAGCAACCCTTGTGAAGTAGGATTGCATGGTATCTGAGTTTTGTATCTTCGTATTCTTCAGCTGGTTCCTCAATGCCATCTTTTGGTTGATGTTCTTTCCTTCAAACAACTTCGTCAAAGCATCGAACACTTCCTTAGGTGTCTTCAAGGATGACACATGGGGTATGATATGATCCTTAATAGAATCTATAATGATTCTCTTGGCCTTGACCAAGTTCTTCTTATGGATATCCTTAGCCTTATCTCCCTTTGGTTCTAGAACTTCCTTGTTGATATACTGATATAAATCATTTTCTTCAAGGATCAGGGAGATCATGTACTTCCATGCTCGGAAGTTGTCAGCTCCCCCAAGCTTATCCTCAAGTTGGGTATGATTAGTCATTTTGAAACAAGAACCTCAAATGGAAATAACAGAGATTTAGATCTTACCAATTTCAGGTTCCCAACCTAGTTTTGGAGTTGGTTGACCTAGGGTTTGTTAGAGAAACCCTAATTTTTCAAACTTGGAATTTTGGAATTTTGTCTAAATAAAAAGATGTGCCTCCTTGAGGTGAGTTTCTCAGTAAGGTCCTTTTTCGAAAAATATGGTGGGAATCCTCTAAAACTTAACACCCTAGTTTCTTCCAGTAGTGTCTTGTAGTGTCCCATGGTCAAAAATTGAACTTCTTCAAATTTGATTCTTCTTCCACCAAAATATGCACCCTCCTAGGACGAGTTAGCCTAGCCTCATTTTCTTGAATATTTGTGGAGAGAATACCTTGAACTAGGAAGCCCTAGTTTTTGGTGCCATATAGTGTGCCCTTCTTTCATAGAGGCTCTGATACCATGATAGTTTTTCTAATATTATTCAAATTTATTAGGATATTTATCTAAAAGAATAATAAGCACAACAAGATGCAACAGATAGAGCAGATACACAGGACACAAAGATTTTCCTCGGGGAATCCATAAAGGATAAAACCCAACAAACTTTCTCAAAATAGTTATGTCACTAAGACAATACCATAAGATGGAAAAACCCAAGAATGAGAAGTCTTCTACGGATATCTCTCTCTCTCTCTCTCTCTCTCTCTCTCTCTCTCTCTCTCTCTCTCTCTCTCTCTCTCTCTCTCTCCCCTCCACATATCCTTCTTGTTCTTCTCTCTCTCCTCATGCAAACTTAAGTGAGTGAGTGTGTGTCTAAATGAGGGCGGGCTCCTACCTAATTATACACATCAAGCAACTGACCTAAGACATGACTGGGTCGACCTCTTAACCTAGCAGGGTCAACTTCACCTAGGGAGACTCAAAAATACATTTTATTATATTCATCTTGGGGACTATTTCCTCGACTTACAACGGAGGTTTTACCTCAATGATCATATAAACTAATGACATCTTGAAAGGAGGGAAGCACATCTTCGATGGGGGTACAACAATATACAATGACAATATATATTTGAATATCTTCCAAAGTTACAAATACAACAACACTCCCTTTTAACAAGGAAGGTATTCTCTCTCCACAGTCATCAACACATATGGTCATGTCATCATCGACATTACTATCGTAGTCCTCATCTTGTTGATCATTGAATAGTGACATCTATCAGATCTATCTGTCATAGGAAGTTTCTATAGAGTCATCCATGTTTCACACTAGGTGTAGGCCTAGTCCTCATCTAAGTATTCATCATGTCCATGAGAAATCCATCACGTAGGTACAACCAAGTACCATACATTGCATTTCCACTATAATCACCTATGTCTCCTACTGTTATCTTGTCGCATCCGCATCATCTCATCATCACACTTGGAGAACAACCTAGATGCATACCAAAGACCACCTTCATTCTCCCCACATAGGAGTACACCATGACTCATTACATCTCAAATATGGCCTACGTTTACCACTATGTGAGGATCACCTAGGAGCACACCAAGTGAATTATGTCTCTCTACAGTCACCCTGCGTTCGACCAACATAGGAGCATGCTAGGACTCATTACATCTCAACGATGACATGTTTCTACCACTATGTGAGACTTTCCTAGGTGCACACCAAGTGCCTTGTGACCTATCATCATCTCCAACATGGGAACACATAAGGACTAATTACATCCAACGACAACCTGCATACTACGCCAGTACTCATTACGTCCAAGGGCAACCTCAAGGACTCATTACATACAAGGATAACATGTGTATTATGCTAGGACTAATTACATCTAAGGACGAACTTCTAGGACTCATTACATCCAAGGATAACCTATGTACTATGCCATGTTTCATTACATCTAAGGACTACCTGACAGGAATGATTACATCTCGGGACAACATGCATACTACACTAGAACTGATTACATCCGGGGACAACCTATACTCCTTCCCATGTGAGATCTCGTTCTAGTGTATATGTGTATTACGGTATTCTCATCATCTCTAGCATGGGATAACTCTAGGACTGATTACATCTAAGAACAACCTACGCCTTCCACCATGCAAGAAATTGTCGCTCCCTCATTCTAGGGACCTTGATCTGGATAACACCAAGTCTCTCTCTAAAGTATTTTAACTTCACTCTAGCTAGTGGCTTGGCCAACACATAGGCTATATGTTCATCTATCATCACGTACTGGAGCTTCATTGCTCCTCTCTACACCATATCTTGGATATAGTGATACTTAATCTCGATGTGCTTCAACTTGTCACGGAAGATTGGGTCTCTGAAAACTTCACGGAACTTTGGTTGTCACAAAAGATACAAGTCAAATCTAACTCGAGATCAAACAAATAATATAGTAGATTTCAAATCCATACTACCTCACAACCGGAAGAAAAAGCTGCAACATACTCTGCCTCAACTGTATTCAACGCCATGCAATATGGCTTCCTGCTAAACCAGGAGATCATACAGGATCCCAAACTGAATTAGCATCTCGAAGTGCTCCTCCTATCAATGGCACTTCCTGAACAATCCTAATCAACATAACCTTGCAAGTTAATCTTTTGATTCACGTCTTACTTGAGCCCATGATCAACTATACCCTTCAAGTACCTCAATACATGCTTTGCAACTATCAGGTGATCATGTCTCGAATCTGTAAGGAACTGGCTTAGGGTGTTCATAACAAAGCATATGTCTAGTCTCATATTCCTAAGGTACATCAATGAACCAATCATCTAGTGATACATCATGGCATCAACTGTCTTTTGTGAAGCGTCACACAATAGCTTCAATTTCGATGCCATAGGTGTGACTATCGCCTTATATTCCAGCATTCATAATCTCTTCAAAATCTTTACTGCATACTTTCCTTGACCAAGGAATATTCCATCTACACTTTGCCACACCTCCCTCCATGGCTAATAAGTAGTGCATCATCCCAGCTAGGTCTTTCATCTCTGAATCAGTGGCAAGCTTCCTCTTTGCATCTAAAATGAGTTCGTCCTCTCCTGTTAGAAACAGGTCATCAACATATAGTAGTAGCATCACTGGTCTTTCACCTTCAACCTTAAAGTAAAGAATGGAATCCACTTTATTCTTGGTAAATCCTAAACTCATCAGGAATTTGTCCATCCTATTGTACCATGTCTTGGGTGCCTATTTCATTATGTACAAGGATTTCTTCAATTTGCACACATGATTCTGTCTGTCATGTGTCTCAAATACCAGTGGTTGCTCCATGTACACTTCCTCTTCAACTACACCATTCAATAATGTTGTCTTTACATCCATTTAGTGTACCTTCCATTTCATTACTGCATCCAATGCAAGTATAGATCTTATTTAAGTGTATCTCACTATGGGTGCAAATGTATCCTCGTAGTCTATGCCTTCTTTATGGGAGAAGCCATGAGACACGAATCTTCCTTGTCTTTTTCAATTCTACCATTTGCAGCATGATTGATCTTGTAGATCCACTTTGAAGTCACCATAGACTTCCCTTCCGGTCTTGGAACTAGGCTCCCAAACATCTTTCTTCATAATCGACAGATACTCCTCGATCATGGAATCCTTCCATTCTTTCTTTTATGCAACCTCTTCATAGTTGGATGGTTCTTTATCAATGATGTCACATGGCAGGGAAACATAGTTGTTGTATGGTTTAGGTCTTTTCCTTTCTCTATTCATCGCATCTGGAGTTCCATACCTTTCTGCATATTGTATTAGCTCTCGTGACCATGTTGAATTTCTCTTATGGGAGATCTTATCATGAAGTGGCTCTTTAGGTTCTTATGGTTCTACCATTTCATGATCTTCATGGTCTTCTGGAATTATTTCTTCTATTGATGTGTCCAAAACTTTGGTTGATTCACGTTCTTCGATCTTTTCAATAGGTAGTTTTTTGGATCTAGAGTATGTTAAGTCTTCATCAAATGTTGCATCTCTGCTGATTTTGATCTTCTTAAATCCTAGGAAGTATATTTGGTAGGCCTTTGAATTGTCACTCTGTCCTAGGAATATTCCCTTCCTTCCTAAAGGATCAAGATTAGTCCTCTTTTCCTTTGGGATGTGTATGTACACTGGGAAACCAAATATTCTAAGATGGTTGACTTCTGGTTTCTCTCATGAGAAAGTCTCTTCAGGATTCTTGTTGTTGAGTACTCAGTGAGGAGTATGGTTCTATACATACATAGTTTTCCTTGTTGCTTCTTCCCATAAGTGTATCGGAAGATCCTCGTCATGTAGCATTGCTTTCGCTACTTCCATTATTGTTTTGTTCTTTCGTTATGCAACACCATTCTGTTGAGGATTGTATGGAATGCTCAAATCCCTCTTAAACCCAGATTGTCTGCAAAGTTCCTTGAATTATTTTGAGGTGAATTCTCCACCATTATTTGACCGCAAAGTCTTGATCTTCCTTTCAGTGTGATTTTTGACCAAGGCCTTGAATTCCTTGAACTTGTTGAATACTTCAATTTTTCCTTTCAAGAAATATATCCAAGTCTTACAAGAGAAATCATCTATAAAGGAAACACGGTATAAATACCCGCTTACTGAGCTGAATGGAATGGCCCCACAGACATCTAAGTGGATTATATTGAGTACTAGTTTTGCTTTGCTTTCACTACTAGTAAATGTCTTCTTTACATTCTTTCCTTGCACACATCCATTGCAAATGTATTCATGTTTTGTCTGGATTTCTAGAAAACCTGAAACTACTTTGCTTGCAATTGGTAGTGCTCTATAATGCACATGTGCAGGCCTTCTGTGCCATATTTCACTTGGTTCTATGGATTCGGGAACCAATGCTTGTTCAGGTTGTCCCTTCAACTTGTACAAGCCTCCCTCTTACTCTCCAATCATTATTGCATCATCTATTGTCTTTCCTTTTGGACACATTAGGACTTGGACATCAATGAATGCAACTCTTATTCCCTTTGCATCTAGTGCAGAGATGGAGAGAATATTATTCTTTAATCCTTGAACATATAGCACATATTTCATCTTCAACGGGTTCTCGGAGTCTAGCTTGTAGGAAGCTTCTCTACTTCCTTTTATGGGGTATTGCTAATCATCCCCATGTTTCACCTTGTGAGGTGACTCATGCTCAAACAGATTGATGAATATTGGTTCTCTGTATCTTGTTATATGTTTGGATGCCCCACTATATACAAGCCAATCATTGCTTCCATGTGATATAGTGCCCGTGAGTGATGATATTAGGACATATTCTTCATCACTTGAAGAATCAGTTTCTTCTATGAGTCTCTTTATTGTTGGTTCATCAACTTCATCAAATTCTTTGTTGAAGGAGCCTCTGTTTCTTGGACAATCTCTGGAGTATTTTCCCTTCTCATCACAAGTGTAGCATCAAATTTTGGAAGGATCTCTTCTGAATTTATTTTTTCTTTTGTGATGATGGTCCTCCCTTTTGTTGTGATGGTGATCCTTCTTCTTTCTATGATATCTTCTAGTATGAACTGTGAGATCTTGATCTTTAGTTGCTCCCATCTTCTCTTCTCTTGTTATGAGTTGAGCTTCTTCTTTTGTGCATTCTTCCCATAGTCTGCTAAAACTAGTCAAGTTCATTTTCGCACTTATTCCTTGAATGAATGAATCCCATGATCTAGGGAGACCATTCAAGGTGGAAATAACAATCTTTCCTTCTTCTACATTATTTTCGACTGCTTCAAGTTGTTCTTTGATTTGAACAACCCTTGTGGAGTAGGATTGCATGGTCTCTGAGTTTCATATCTTCACATTCTTTAGTTGGTTCCTTAATGTCATCTTTTGGTTGATGTTATTTCCTTCGAACAACTTCGTCAAAGCATCAAACACTTCATAAGGTGTCTTCAAGGATGACACGTGGGGGATGAGATGATCCTTAATAGAGTCTACAATTATTCTCTTGTCATTGACAAATTTCTTCTTATGGATATCCTTAGCCTCATCTCCCTATGATTCTAGAACTTCCTTACTGATATATTGATCCAAATCATTTTCTTCAAGGATCAGGGAGATCTTGTACTTCCATGCTCAGAAGTTGTCAGCTCCCCCAAGCTTATCCTCAAGCTGGATATGATGAGTCATTTTTATATGAGAACCTCGAACAGAAATAGAAGAGATTAATATCTTACCAACTTGAGGTGCCCGACCTAGTTCCGGGAGTTGGATGACCTAGGGTTTTCCAGAGAAACCTAATTTTCCAAACTTGGAATTTTGGAAATTTGTCTGGATAGAAGATGTGCCTCCTTGAGGAGAGTTTCTATGTAAGGTCCTTTTTCTAAAAACTATGGTGGGAAGCCTTCAAAACTTGATTCCCTAGTTTCTTCCCATAGTATCCCGCAGTAAAAAAATTGAAACTTCTTCAAATTTTATTATGCTTCCACCAAAAGATGTGCCCTCCTAGGGTGAGTTATCCTAGCCCTCTTTTCTTGATGATCTGTGGAGATAAGACATTGAACCAGGAAGCTCTAGTTTACGTTGTTGGACAATTCCTTCTTTTAGAGAGGCTCTGATACCATGTTAGTTTTTCTAATCTTATTCAAATTGATTATGACCTTTATCTGTAAGAATAACAAGCACAACGAGATGCATAAGATAGAGCATATAGACAAGACACGAAGATTTCCTCACGAAAAACATAAAGGAGAAAACCCCGCAAACTTCCTCAAAATATTTTTGTCACTAAGGCAATATCATAAGATGGAAAACCCCAAGAATAATAAGTCTTCTGCATCTCTATCTATCTCTCCCCCTTATTCTTCTCTCTCTCCTCATGCAAACTTTAGTGAGTGAGTGTGTGTCTAAATGAGGGAGGTTGCCTCCCTATTTATACACATCAAGTGACTGACATAAAACATCATTGGTCTGAACTCTTAACCTAGCAATGTTGAATTCACCTAGGGAGACTCAAAAATACATTTTATTATATTCATCTTGGGGACTATTTCCCTGACTTAAAACGAAGGGTTTACCTCAATGACCATATACAATAATGACATCCTGAAAGGAGGGAAATTGATCCAGGAGGATATTGGTGGCCACCCACCTATTCCTCTTGGACTCCCACCATTGTTTCTTTCTATTTTCTAGTTTCCTTAATTGTAGCACAATTTACTATTTTTGGCAGTTTTTGGGTCCTAAACTTTCAGAGCCGTTTTGAGGCCCTAAACGATGTTTTTTCGACATCGAATGGTCAGGCAAAGATGAGTCTGTTTCGGACTCAATATTTGTTTTTTATGGATGTATTCCTTAAACATATATTTCTAATGATGTATCATCCACATTAAACAAAGGTAGTAGGCTAAAGTTACGACCCCAGGAAATTGATGTACCAAGTTACCCAACGAGGCCCACATTCTAGCGTTTCACCTCCTAGGGTTAGGTTTTTGGATGTGTAGGGTTTCCATTGGTTCCCAATAATATATAGGCCTATGAGCCTCATTGTAACATAGAGTTCAGAGGCATGTAGCCTCCACATCTCTTCTCAGAGATAAGCTACCAGCACTCTAGCTAGTTTATTTCCATTATGTATGAAAACAAGTTTCAGTTATTGATTAATGAAATGAAGTGTTATTTTCACTCCATATTTGTTTCTATGGTTATTTGTGTATTGTGTTGCGTTCCTACATAAATCTGGATTAGAAACACATCTTCGATGGGTGTACAACAATATACAATGATTATATACATCAAAATATCTTCTGAAGATATAAATACAACAACATGGCATTTCATGGCCAATGGCATTTTTCCATGGTATTGGTGGCCCATGGTATTTCATGTAAGAAAGTATTTATAAGGCTTGAGGAGGATCCATTGTAAAGTGGCCTCGAGGTGAGTGGTGCATAGCTCACTTGGATCGGGTTGGTAGTTTTAGGTCAAGGGATATAATAGATATATTATGGTGGTTTTTCTCGGTTTTGGGTTTTCCACGTAAACATTATGTGTCCATATTTAATGGTTGATTACGATTATGACTTTCTCGCATATTATTATTATGTGATGCTCATTTAAATCTGAATACATTATACCATAAGGACACAGAGGAAGGGAGATAATGGATCCCCCTGCTTGACCCCCCCTAGAGAGTTTGATGAGGCCTGATGGGGATCCATTAACCAGAATAGAGAAGAACGTAGAAGATATGAGCTTCATTATCCATCACATTTAATCTTCATGAAACTGAAACATTGTTATAACTTCATGGATATATTTCCAGTTGAGTTTGTCATAGGATTTAGTAATGTCAAGTTTTACATCATCCCATGAATCCTTGTTGTTTTGAGAGAGTGGATGACCTCATGCATAAGAATGATCCCTTCCATAATCTGATGCCCCTCCACAAAATCCGATTGTTCAAGGCACGATAAAGTCTACAAGATTGGATTCAACCAATTAGTTATGGCCTTCATTACAATCTTGTAGATTGCATTGCAGAGTGAAATGGGTTTGAACAATCCACGAGAATATACACCCTCACTCTTAGGAATAAGCGTGAGAAAGGTGGCATTGAAAGCAGACAGGATATGTTGTATTCTTTTGGATTTCTCCACAATTTTCCACACTTCCTCCTTGACCATATCCCAAAAGCGATGGAAAAAATTTACAGTGAAACCATCAGTGCCTGGGGCTTTTAATTCCCCGTGTAGTTGACATAACAGTGAAATAATAATATTGTTGTTGTTTTACTTATTGATATTAGTCATTATTGTTTGTTCACCAATGTTGCTTTTGCTCAGTAGGGTTCATAACTTTGTAACCCCACATAACAAGGCTTTCATTTCCATAGAGAATTTATTTTGGGATTTGAATTGTATTTAAAAAATGTTTCGTCTTAAGAGTCAAGCTGAAAGCATTTGCATATGCTTTCGTTGCTCGAAGTCATTTAAATAACGCTCCAACACATGAACTTGTAAACATAATTTAAAATTCTAATGTTGATGAGGGTTTGGTTCAATTATAGTTTTTTGTGTGTTTTTTCATTCATCCCATATGCATACACACCATAAACATTATGAACAGTGGTGAACAAAACTGCATGAGAATACTAATAATGAAAGAACTGACATCAACGTTATAATACGAAAATGCCAGCATAAGCTTCTTCTTGTTTGACTTCAATATAGTCCTTGTTCTTTAAAGATTGATATATATATATATATATATATATATGATTATTAAAAATATGAATAGATTGTTAGAAGTAGTACTTATGATATAATTTTAAAATGATGATATAGTGTTTTTTTAATGTTAATTATTATTTAAGGTTTGGAAAAGTTCGGCCGAGAGATACTAAAACATGAATAAAAAAGAAAAATATTATTACTGTTAAAATCACAAATAAAGATAGGAAATTGTTCCAGTTCATAAATGCATATTAGTAGCAATATGTATATGAGTTAGGAAATTGTGAAAAAAGTTTACAGTGTTTGAGGTTAACAAATTGCAATTTTAAAGACTCCCACGTTAACTGCAGACATTATTTTTGAGGTTAACAAATTGCAATTTCAAAGACTGCCACGCTAACTGCAAACATTATTTTATAGCTAGTGTAAAATTGGATTAGATATCTCTATGATATAATGTATACATTTACTTGGACCATTGATGGAAATAAGTAATAATTTTCCCATGATCGTTTGTGTGTCTAGTATGAAAGAACAATAACCTTTCATAAATTCAAGAGATGCATATCATTGGCTATCCACTTTGTTGCAAGAAATTTAGATAATACCTCAATCTCAAAATACATTAATTACAATCTCAAAATACAGCAATTACATAATGAAGATGGCATTTGCTTAAATCAATCCAGCAATGGATGGACTAGTGATTGGTTTTGTTTCTTGTAGTAAAAGAGAAACCATGAAGAAGATTTTTTTTTTAGACTCCCTACCTCTAGTAGCTCAAGCTATCAAAATTTATATAGGGCTTAATTAGAATCTGCAAGGGTGATGGATTGGAGTTGTCACAAATTTAACATGTCTTGAATTGATTTCACTTAGAATAACGTCATATAAAAAAGAATTGGGAAGGATGTTGAAAGGTTAGTGAAAAACCAACAATCCTAATATACAAAATGTGTTATATGACCTACATTGAGTCACTTAAGAAGTTGTATATTGCATTGCAGTCATTTAGGAATCTCTACTTAACACCTTAAAATAAAAAACAACCTTTTGTGTCAAGTAAAAAGGGACTTGGCATTTGGACAAAGGGAGACAGTTAGCTATTAAATTTTGAACTCTTGAATTATTCCCATAAGTGATGTTTCCAAATATGTTTTTTGTCCTGAGAAACGCATCATTGATGATACTTGCCTCAATAACTTGGATAAGATATAAAAAATATTTCGGGAAAAGAAACACTTCCATTTTCCTAGTAGTAAGTAGCATAATTGCCAGTGGTCCTCATCTCAACCTTGTTCAGGAGAGTAGTATTAGGTTCAAAGAGACATGGATGTATGAGAAAGGAGTCAATGAAAAACCATAACAAGAGTGTATGTATCATCGATAATTTAAGTTCAATTGTTAGTGCATTGCTCTTGCTAGTTGCAATGAGGTTGCGGTGTTATATATGTTTGCTTGGTTTTATATCGAAACGCTTGTTGTGCAAAACTCGGTGATGTACATTCTGATTATTTTGTTTTGTTTTATCATGAATGTGACTTGTCACGGAACACCGGGTTCTCTAAAAACTTCACGCAACTATGGTTTTTGCAAAAGATACAAGTCACCTTTAACTCGAGATCAAACAAATCATACAGTAGCTTTCGAATCCATACCGCCTAACAACTGACCGAGAAAGCTACAACATACTCTGCCTCGGCTGAACTCAGTGACACACAAGAATGATTATTTTTAAACCATGAGATCATACCGGATCCCAAACTGAAGCACTAGCCTGATGTGCTCTTCCTATCAATGGCATTGCCTGCTCAATCCAAAAAAACATAACTGTGCAGGTTAATATTTTGATTCGCATCATACTTGAGCCCATACTCAATTGTAAGCTTCAAGTACCACAATACATGCTTTGTAGCTATCAAGTTAACATGTCTCAGATCCATCTGGAACTAACTCAGGGTGTTCACAACAAAGCATGTGTATGGTCTCGTATTCGTCAGGTACATCAATGAACCAATCACCTGACAATACATCATGGAATCAACTATCTTTGATTAAGCATCACACTATAGCTTCAAGTTTGTTTCCATAGGTGTGGCTATTGCCTTTAATTCCAGCATTCTGAATCTCTTCAGAAATTCCACTGTATACTTTCCTTGACCAAGGAATATCCCATCCGCACTCTACCACACCTCCATGCCTAAGAAGTAGAGAATCATTCCTAGGTCTTTCATCTTGAAATCAGTGCAAGATTCCTCTTTACATCTACAATGAGTTCGTCCTTTCCTATCAGAAACATGTCATCAACATATAGCAGGAGCATCACTGATAATTTTCCTTCAACCTTGAAGTAAAGTTTGGAATCCACTTTACTATTGGTAAAGCCTAAGCTCATAAGGAAGTTGTACATCTTGTAATACCATGTCTCGGATGCTTGTTTCAATCTATACACGGATTTATTCAATTTGTACACATGATTCTACATGCCATGTGTCTCAAATCCTAGTGGCTGCTCCATGTACACTTTCTCTTCAACTACACCATTCAAGAATGTTGTCTTTACGTCCATTTTGTGTACCTTCCATTTCATTACTACAGCCAATGCAAGTATAGATCTTATGGAAGTGTATCTCACTACGGGTTCAAATGTCTCCTCATATTCTATGCCTTCTTTCTCAGAGAATCCATGGGCCACGAATCTTGACTTGTGTTTTTCAATGCTACCATCTGCAACATGTTTGATCTTGTAGATCCACTTCGAATCCATGACAGACTTTCCTTCCGATCTCGAAACTATCTCCTAGATGTCATTCTTCTTAATTGACCGATAATCCTCTATCTTTGCATCCTTCCATTCTTTATTTTCTGCAGCATCTTCATAGTTGGAAGGTTTTTTATCAATGATTTCACATAGCAGGGCCACATAGCTATCATATGGTTTAGGTATTTTCCTTTCTCTATGCATCCCATCTGGAGAACCATACCTTTCTACATATTGTATTTACTCTTGTGCCCATGCCAGTTTTTTCTTGTGGAAGTTCTTCTTGTGAAGTGCTTCTACAGGATCTTATGGTTCTTCCATGTCTTGATCTTCATAGTCTTCTGGAATTGTCTCTTCTGTTGTCATGTCTCGGCTTTTGGTTGATTCATGTTCTTCGATCTCTTCAATAGATAGTTTTATGGATCTAGAGTATGATGAGTCTTAATCAAATGTTACGTTTCTACTTATGTCGATCTTATTAAATACTAGGAAATATATTCTTTAGGTCTTTGAAGTCATTGTATCCTACAAATATTCCATTCATTCCTAAAGGATCGAGATTGGTCCTCTTTTCCTTTGGGATGTGTATGTACACTATCCAACCAAATATTTTGAGATGACTAATTTCTGGTTTCTCTCCTGAGAAAGCCTCTTCAGGAGTCTTATTGTTGAGTACTTGGTGAGGATTACGGTTTTGTACATACACAGATGTCCTTGCTACTTATGCCCATAAGTGCATCGAGAGATCCTAGTCATGTAGCATTCCTTTCGTTGCTTCCATTATTGTTTTGTTCTTTTGTTCTACAATGCCATTTTGTTGAGGATTGTATGGAGTGATCAACTCCATATTAATCCCAAGTTCTATGCAAAGTTCCCTGAATTATTTTGAGGTGAATTCTCTGCCATTATCTGACCGCAGAGCATTGATCTTCCTTTCAGTGTGATTTTCAACCAAGCCTTTGAATTCCTTGAACTTGTTGAATACTTCATTTTTCCCTTTCAAGAAATATATCCAAGTATTACAGGAGAAATCATCTATAAAAGGAAACACGGTATACATACCCGCTTAGTGAGTTTGATGACATGGGCCCACATACATCTAAGTGGATTATATTCAGTATTCATTTTGATTTCCTTTGACTACTGCGAAATGTCTGCTTTATGTTCTTTCCTTGCGCACATCCCTTGCAAATGACTTCATGTTTTGTCTGGATTTCTAGAAGTTCTGAAACCACATTGCTTGCAATCTGTAGTGCTCTATAATGCACATGTGCAAGCATTTTGTGCCATAGCTCGCTTGGTTCTATGGATTCATGAACCAATGCTTTTCAAAGTCTTTCCTTCAACTTGTACAAGCCTCTCTTTTTCTCTCCAATCATTGTTGCATCATCTAATGTATTTCCTTTTGGCCACATTAGGACTTGGCCATCAACGACTGCAACTCTTATTCCCTTTGAATCTAGTGCATAGATGGAGAGAAGATTCCTCTTCAATCCTGAAATATATAGCACATCTTTCATCTTAAAGGATTTCCTAGAGTCTAGCTTGTAGGAAGCTTCTCCACATCCTTTTACGGGTATTGATAACCATCCCTAAGTTTCACCTTCTGAGGTGACTCGTGCTCATATATATTGACGAATGATTCTTTGTATCATGTCATATGTTTGATTCCCCACTATATACAAGCTAATCATTGCTTCCATGTGAGATAGTGCCCATGAGTGTTGAGATTAGGACATATTCTTCATCACTTGAAGAATCAGTTTCTTGTCTAAGTCTCTTTCTTGTTGGTTCATGATCTTCAATGGTGTGAGCATGATGTATTTTCTTCTTGTTGAAGGAGACTATGTTTCTGGAACAATCTATGTAGTAATGTCCCTTCTCATCACAAGTGTATCATCGAATGTTGAAAGGGTCTCTTCTGTATTTCTTTTGGATTTTGTGACGATGGTCCTCCCTTTTGTTGTGATGGTGATCCTTCTTCTTTCTATTATATCTTATTGTGTGAATTGTGAGATCTTGATCTTCAGTTGCTCCCATATTCTCTTCTCTTGTTATGAGTTGATCTTCTTCTTGTGTGCATTCTTCCCAAACTCTACTAAAACTGATCAAATTCATTATGGCACGTATTCCTTGAATGAATGAATCCCATGAACTAGGGATACTATTCAATGTGCCCATAACAATATCTACTTCTTCCACATTCTCTTCGATTGCTTCAAGTTGTTATTTGATTTGAGCGACCCTTGTGCAGTAGGATTGCATGGTATCTGAGTTTTGTATCTTCATATTCTTCAACCGGTTCCTCAATTCCATCTTTTGGTTGATGTTCTTTCCTTCAAACAACTTTGTCAAAGCATCGAACACTTCCTTAGGTGTCTTCAAGGATGACACATGGGGTATGATATGATCCTTAATAGAATCTGTAATGATTCTCTTGGCCTTGACCAAGTTCTTCTTAATGATATCCTTAGCCTCATCTCCCTTTGGTTCTAGAACTTCCTTGTTGATATACTGATATAAATCATTTTCTTCAAGGATCGGGGAGATCATGTACTTCCATGCTCGGAATTTGTCATCTCCCCCAAGCATATCCTCAAGTTGGGTATGATTAGTCATTTTGAAACAAGAACCTCAAATGGAAGTAATAGAGATTTAGATCTTACCAATTTGAGGTTCCCAGCCTAGTTTTGGAGCTGGTTGACCCAGGGTTTGTTAGAGAAACCCTAATTTTTCAAACTTGGAATTTTGGAATTTTGTCTAGATAAAAAGATGTGCCTCCTTGAGGTGAGTTTCTCAGTAAGGTCCTTTTCCAAAAACTGTGGTGGGAAGCCTCTAAAACTTGACGCCCTAGTTTCTTCCAGTGGTGTCTTGTAGTATCCCATGGTAAAAAATTGAAACTTCTTCAAATTTGATTCTTCTTCCACCAAAATATGCACCCTCCTAGGGTGAGTTATCCGATCCCCATTTTATTGAAGATTTGTGGAGAGAATACCTTGAACTAGGAAGCCCTAGTTTTTGGTGTCGTATAGTATGCCCTTCTTTCATAGAGGCTCTGATACCACGTTGTTTTTTCTAATATTATTCAAATTTATTAGGATATTTATCTGAAAGAATAACAAGCACAACAAGATGCAAAAGATAGAACATATACACAAGACACAAATATTTTCCTCGGCGAATCCACAAAGGATAAAACCCAACAAACTTTCTCAAAATAGTTATGTCACTAAGACAATATCACGAGATGGAAAAACCCAAGAATGAGAAGTCTTCTGCGGATCTCTCTCTCTCTCTCTCTCTCTCTCTCTCTCTCTCTCTCTCTCTCTCTCTCTCTCTCTCTCTCTCTCCCCTCCACATATCCTTCTTGTTCTTCTCTCTCTCCTCATGCAAACTTAAGTGAGTGAGTGTGTGTCTAAATGAGGGCGGGCTCCTACCTAATTATACACATCAAGCAACTGACCTAAGACATGACTGGGTCGACCTCTTAACTTAGCAGGGTCGACTTCACCTAGGGAGACTCAAAAATACATTTTATTATATTCATCTTGGGGACTATTGCCTCGACTTACAGCAGAGGTTTTACCTCAATGATCATATAAACTAATGACATCCTAAAAGGAGGGAAGCACATCTTCCATGGGGGTACAACAATATACAATGATAATATACATTTGAATATCTTGCAAAGTTACAAATACAACAACACTCCCTTTTAACAAGGAAGGTATTCTCTCTCCATAGTAATCAACACATATGGTCATGTCATCATCGACATTGCTATCGTAGTCCTCATCTTGTTGATCATTGAATAGTGACATCTATCAGATCTATCTATCATAGGAATTTTCTATAGAGTCGGCCATGTTTCACACTGGGTGTAGGCCTAGGCCTCATCTAAGTATTCATCATGTCCACGAGAAAATCATCGCATAGGTACAACCAAGTACCATACATTGCATTTCCACTATAATCACCTATGTATCCTACCGTTATCTTGTCGCATCTGGATCATCTCATCATCACACATGGAGAACAACCTAGATGCATACCAAAGACCACCTTTGTTCTCCCAACACAGGAGTACACCATGACTCATTACATCTCAAAGACGGCATGCGTTTACCACTATGCGAGGATCACCTAGGATCACACCAAGTGAATTATGTCTCTCTACAGTCACCCCGCGTTCTACCAACATAGGAGCATGCTAGGACTCATTACATCTCAACGATGAGATGTTTCTACCACTATGCAAGACTCGCCTAGGCGCACACCAAGTTCCTTGTGACCTCTCATCATCTCCAACATGGGAACACATAAGGACTAATTACGTCCAAGGACAACCTGCATACTACGCCAATAGTCATTACGTCCAGGGGCAACCTTAAGGACTCATTACATCCAAGGATAACATGTGTATTATGCTAGGAATAATTACATCTAAGGATGACCTTCTAGGACTCATTACATCCAAGGATAACCTACATACTATGCCAGGTTTCATTACATCTAAGGACTACCTGACAGGAATGATTACATATCGGGACAACATGCATACTACACTGGAATTGATTACATCCGGGGACAACCTATACTCCTTCCCATGTGAGATCTCATTCTAGTGTATATGTGTATTGTGGTATTCTCATCATCTCTAGCATGGGAGAACTCTAGGACTGATTACATCTAAGCACAACCTATGCCTTCCACCATGCAAGAAATTGTCACTCCCTCATTCTAGGGACCTTGATCTAGATAACACGAAGTCTCTCTCTGAAGTATTTTAACTTCACTCTAGCTAGCGGCTTGGCCAACACATTGGCTATATGTCCATCTGTCACCACGTACTGGAGCTTCATTTCTCCTGTCTGCACCATATCTTAGATATAGTGATACTTTATCTCAATGTGCTTCGACTTGTCATGGAAGATCGGGTCTCTAACAACTTCACGGAACTTTGGTTGTCACAAAAGATACAAGTCAAATCTAACTCAAGATCAAACAAATAATATAGTAGATTTCAAATCCATACTACCTCACAACTGGATGAACAAGCTACAACATACTCTACCTCAACTGTACTCAACGCCATGCAAGATGGCTTCCTGCTAAACCAGGAGATCATACAGGATCCCAAACTGAATTAGCATCTCGAAGTGATCCTCCTATCAATGGCACTGCCTAAACAATCTAAATCAACATAACCTTGCAAGTTAATATTTTGATTCACATCATACTTGAGCCCATGATCAACTATACCCTTCAAGTACCTCAATACATGCGTTGCAACTATCAGGTGATCATGTCTTGGATCTGTAAGGAACTGGATTAGGGTGTTCATAACAAAGCATATGTCTGGTCTCATATTCCTAAGGTACATCAATGAACCAATCATCTGGTGATACATCATGGCATCAACTATCTTTGGTGAAGCATCACACAATAGCTTCAATTTTGATGCCATAGGTGTGGCTATCGCCTTATAGTCCAGCATTCAGGATCTTCACTGCATACTTTCCTTGACCAAGGAAGATTCCATCTACACTTGCCACACCTTCATCCATGCCAAATAAGTAGTGCATCATCCCTGGTTATTTCATCTCTGAATCAGTGGCAAGCTTCCTCTTTACATCTAAAATGAGCTCGTCCTCTTCTGTCAGAAATAGGTCATCAACATATAGCAGTAGCATCACTGGTATTTCACCTTCAACCTTCAAGTAAAGAATGGAATCCACTTTATTCTTGGTAAATCCTAAACTCATCAGGAATTTTTCCATCATGTCGTACCATGTCCTGGGTTCCTATTTCATTTTGTACAATGATTTCTTCAATTTGCACACATGAGTTTGCCTGTCATGTGTCTCAAATACCAGTGGTTTCTCCATGTACACTTCCTCTTCAACTACACCATTCAATAATGTTGTATTTACATCCATTTAGTGTACCTTCCATTTCATTACTGCATCCAATGCAAGTATAGATCTTATTTAAGTGTATCTCACTACGGGTGCAAATGTCTCCTCGTAGTCTATGCCTTCTTTCTGGGAGAATCCATGAGCCGCGAATGTTTTCTTGTGGTTTTCAATGCTACCATTTGCATCATGATTGATCTTGTAGATCCACTTTGAAGTCACCACAGACTTCCCTTCCGGTCTTGGAACTATCTCCCAAACATCTTTCTTCATAATCGACAGATACTCCTCGATCATGGAATCCTTCCATTCTTTCTTTTATGCAACCTCTTCATAGTTGGACATTTCTTTATCAATGATGTCACATGGCAGGGCCACATAGTTGTTGTATGGTTTAGGTATTTTCCTTTCTCTATTCATCCCATTTGGAGCACCATACCTTTCTGCATATTGTATTAGCTCTCATGCCCATGTTGGTTTTCTCTTATGGGAGTTCTTATCATGAAGTGGCTCTATAGGTTCTTATGGTTCTGCCATGTCATGATCTTCATGGTCTTCTAGAATTATTTCTTCTATTGTTGTGTCTAGAACTTTGGTTGATTCACGTTCTTCGATCTCTTCAATAGGTAGTTTTTTGGATCTGGAGTATGTTGAGTCTTTGTCAAACGTTGCATCTATGCTGATGTCGATCTTCTCAAATCCTGAGAAGTATATTCGATAGGCCTTTGAAGTGTCACTCTATCCTACAAATATTTCCTTCCTTCCTGAAGGATCAAGCTTGGTCCTCTTTTCCTTTGGGATGTGTATGTACATTGGGAAACCAAATATTCTAAGATGGTTGAATTATGGTTTCTCTCCTGAGAAAGTCTCTTCAGGACTCTTGTTGTTGAGTACTCGGTGAGGCGTATGGTTCTATACATACACAGTTTTCCTTGTTGCTTCTTCCCATAAGTGCATCGAAAGATCCTCGTCATGTAGCATTGCTTTCGCTACTTCCATTATTGTTTTGTTATTTCGTTATGCAACATGATTCTATTGAGGATTGTATGGAATTCTCAGATCCCTCTTAACCCCAGATTGTCTGCAAAGTTCCTTGAATTCTTTTGCAGTGAATTCTCTGCCATTATTTGACCGCAAAGTCTTGATCTTCCTTTCAGTGTGATTTTCAACAAAGGCTTTGAATTCCTTGAACTTGTTGAATACTTCAGTTTTTCCTTTCAAGAAATATATCTAAGTCTTACGGGAGAATTCGTCTATAAAGGAAACACAGTATAAATACCCGCTTAGTGAGTTGGATGGAATGGCCCCACAGACATCTAAGTGGATTATATCGAGTACTACTTTTGCTTTGATTTCACTACTGGGAAATGTCTTCTTTACGTTCTTTCCTTGAGCACATCCCTTTCAAATGTATTCATGTTTTGTCTGGATTTCTAGAAAACTTGAAATTGCTTTGCTTGTAATCGGTAGTGCTCTATAATGCACATGTGAAAGCCTTCTATGCCATATTTCACTTGTTTCTATGGAGTCAGGAACCAATGCTTGTTCAGGTTGTCCCTTCAACTTGTACAAGCCTCCCTCTTACTCTCCAATCATTGTTGCATCATCTATTGTCTTTCCTTTTGGACACATTAGGACTTGGACATCAATGAATGCAACTCTTATTCCCTTTACATCTAGTGCAGAGATGGAGAGAATATTCTTCTTCAATCCTGGAACATATAGCACATATTTCATCTTCAACTGTTTCTCGGAGTCTAGCTTGTAGGAAGCTTCTCTACTTCCTTTTATGGGGTATTGATAATCATCCCCATGTTTCACCTTGTGAGGTGACTCATGCTCAAACAGATTGACGAATATTGGTTCTCTGTATCTTGTTATATGTTTGGATGCCCCACTATATACAAGCCAATCATTTCTTCCATGTGATATAGTGCCCGTGAGTGATGATATTAGGACATATTCTTCATCACTTGAAGAATCAGTTTCTTCTATGATTCTCTTTATTGTTGGTTCATCAACTTCATCAAATTCTTGTTGAAGGATCCTTTGTTTCTTGGATAATCTATGGATTATTGTCCCTTCTCATCACAAGTGTAGCATCAAATGTTGGAAGGATCTCTTCTGAATTTATTTTTTCTTTTGTGATGATGGTCCTCCCTTTTGTTGTGATGGTGATCCTTATTCTTTCTATGATATCTTCTAGTATGAATTGTGAGAGCTTGATCTTTAGTTGCTCCCATCTTCTCTTCTCTTATTACGAGTTGAGCTTCTTCTTTTATGCATTCTTCCCATAGTCTACTAAAACTGGTCAAGTTCCTTTTCGCACTTATTCCTTGAATGAATGAATCCCATGATCTAGGGAGACCATTCAAGGTGGTCATAACAATCTTTCCTTCTTCTACATTATTTTCGACTGCTTCAAGTTGTTCTTTGATTTGAGCAACCCTTGTGAAGTAGGATTGCATGGTCTCTGAGTTTTGTATCTTCACATTCTTTAGTTGGTTCCTTAATGTCATTTTTCGGTTGATGTTATTTCCTTCGAACAACTTTGTCAAAGAATCAAACACTTTGTAAGGTGTCTTCAAGGATGACATGTGGGGGATGAGATGATCCTTAATAGAGTATACAATTATTCTCTTGGCATTGAAAAATTTCTTCTTATGGATAGCCTTAGCCTCATCTCCCTCTTGTTCTAGAACTTCATTACTGATATATTGATCCAAAACATTTTCTTCAAGGATTAGGGAGATCTTGTACTTCCATACTCGGTAGTTGTCAGCTCCCCCAAGCTTATACTCAAGTTGGGTATGATGAGTCATTTTTATATGAGAACCTCAAATGAAAATAGCAGAAATTAAGATCTTACTAACTTAAGGTGCCTGACCTAGTTCCGAGAGTTGGCTGACCTAGGGTTTGCCAGGGAAACCTAATTTTCCAAACTTGAAATTTTGGAAATTTGTATGGATAGAAGATGCACCTCCTTAAGGCGAGTTTCTATGTAAGGTCCTTTTTCTAAAAACTATGGTGGGAAGCCTTCAAAACTTGATTCCATAGTTTCTTCCCATAATATCCCGCAGTAAAAAAATTGAAACTTCTTCAAATTTGATTATGCTTCCACCAAAAGATGTGCCCTCCTAAGGTGAGTTATCCTAGCCCTCTTTTCTTGCTGATTTGTTGAGATAAGACATTGAACTAGGAAGCTCTAGTTTTCGTTGCTGGACAGTTCCTTCTTTCAGAGAGGCTCTGATACCATGTTAGTTTTTCTAATCTTATTCAAATTGATTGTGACCTTTATCTCTAAGAATAACAAGCACAACTAGATGCATAAGACAGAGCATATACACAAGACACGAAGATTTCCTCACGGAAAACATAAAGGAGAAAACCCCACAAACTTCCTCATAATAGTTTTGTCACTAAGGAAACATCACAAGATGGAAAAACACAAGAATAATAAGTCTTCTACATCTCTATCTATCTCTCCCCCTTATTCTTCTCTCTCTCCTAATGCAAATTTGAGTGAGTGAGTGTGTGTCTAAATGAGGGAGGTTGCCTCCCTATTTATACACATCAAGTGACTAACCTAAAACATCATTGGGCTGACCTCTTAACCTAGAAATGTCGACTTCACCTAGGGAGACTCAAAAATACATTTTATTATATTCATCTTGGGGACTATTGCCCCGACTTAAAACGAAGGGTTTACGTCAATGACCATTTACAATAACGACATCCTGAAAGGAGGGAAACACATCTCCGATGGGTGTACAGCAATATACAATGATTATATAAATCAGAATATCTTCTGAAGATATAAATACAACAACATGGCATTTGATGTCCAATGGTATTTTTCCATGGTATTGGTGGCCTATAGTATTTGGTGGCCCATGGTATTGCATGTAAGAAAGTCTTTATAAGGCTTGAGGAGGATCCATTGTAAAGTGGCCTAGAGGTGAGTGGTGGATAGCTCACTTGGATCGGGTTGGTAGGTTTAGGTCAAGGGATATAATAGATATATTATGGTGTTTTTTCTCGGTTTTGGGTTTTCCACGTAAACATTATGTGTCCATATTTAATGATTGATTGCGCTTATGATTTTCTTGCATATTATTATTATGTGATGCTCATTTAAATATGAATACCTTATACCATAAGGACACTGAGGAAGGGAGATAACGGATCCCCCTGCCTGACCCCCCCTAGAGGGTCTGATGAGGCCTGATGAGGATCCATTAACCAGAATAGAGAAGAATGCAGAAGATATGAGCTTCATTATCCATCATATTTAATCTTCATGAAACTGAAATGTTGTTATAACCTCATGGATATATTTCCAGTTTAGTTCTTCATAGGCTTTAGCAATGTCAAGTTTTACATCATCCCATGAATCCTTGTTGTTTTGAGAGAGTGGATGACCTCATGCACAAGAATGATCCCTTCCATAATCTGATGCCCCTCCACAAAATCCGATTGTTCAAGGGAAATCAAAGTCGACAACATTGGATTCAACCAATTAGTTATGGCCTTCGTTACAATCTTGTAGATTGCATTGCAAAGTGAAATGGGTCTAAACAATCCACGAGAATCTACACCCTCACTCTTATGAATAAGGGTGAGAAAGGTGGCATTGAAAGCAGATAGGATATGTTGTGTTCTTTTGGAGTTCTCCACAATTTTCCACACTTCCTCCTTGACCATATCCCAAAAGTGATGGAAAAAATTTACAGTGAAACCATCAGTTCCTGGGGTTTTCAATTCCCCGTGTAGTTGACATAACAGTGAAATAATAATATTGTTGTTGTTTTACTTATTGATATTAGTTATTATTATTTGTTCACCAATGTTGCTTTTGCTCGGTAGGGTTCATAACTTTGTAACCCCACAAAACAAGGATTTCATTTCCATAGAGAATTTATTTGGGACCTGAATTGTATTTAAAAAATGCTTTGTCTTAAGAGTCAAGCTGAAAGCATTTGCATATGCTTTCGTTGCTCGAAGTCAAATAAATAACGCTCCAACACATGAATTTGTAAACATAATTTAAAATTCTAATGTTGATGAGGGTTTGGTTCAATTCTAGTTTTTTCATGTTTTTCCATTCATCCCATATGCATACACACCATAAACATTATGAACAGTGGTGAACAAAACTGCATGAGAATACTAATAATGAAACAACCGACATCAACGTTATAATACAAAAATGCCAGCATAAGTTTCTTCTTGTTTGACTTCAATATAGTCCTTGTTCTTTAAAGATTGATATATATATATATGATTATTAAAAATATGACTAGATTGTTAGAAGTAGTAGTTATGATATAATTTAAAAATGATGATATAGTGTTTTTTTTAATGTTTATTATTATTTAAGGTTTGGAAAAGTTCAGCGGAGAGATATTAAAACATGAATAAAAAAGAAAAATATTATTACTGCTAAAATCACAAAGAAAGATAGGAAATTGTTCCAATTCGTAAATGCATATTAGTAGCAATAAGTAATATGAGTTAGGAAATTGTGAAAAAAGTTTACAGTGTTTGAGGTTAACAAATTGCAATTTCAAAGACTCCCACGCTAACTGCAGACATTATTTTATAGCAAGTGTAAAATTGGATTAGATATCTCTATGATATAATGTCTACGATTACTTGGACCATTGATGGAAATAAGTAATAATTTACCCATGATCGTTTGTGTGTCTAGTATGAAAGAACAATAACCTTTCATAAATTCAGGAGATGCATATCATTGGCTGTCCACTTTGTTGCGAGAAATTTAGATAATACCTCAATCTCAAAATACATTAATTACAATCTCAAAATACACCAATTACATAATGAAGATGGCATTTGCTTAAATCAATCCAGCAATGGATGGACTAGTGATTGGTTTTGTTTCTTGTAGTAAAAGAGAAACCATGAAGAAGATTTTTGTTTAGACTCCCTACCTCTAGTAGCTCACGCTGTCAAAATTTATATAGGGCTTAATTGGAATCTGCAAGGGTGATGGATTGGAGTTGTCACAAATTTAACATGTCTTAATTTGATTTCACTTAGAATAACGTCATATAAAAAAGAATTGGGAAGGATGTTGAAAGGTTAGTGACAAACCAACAACCCTAATATACAAAATGTGTTATATGACCTACATTGAGTCACTCAAGAAGTTGTATATTGCATTGCAGTCATTTAGGAATCTCTACTTAACACCTTAAAATAAAAAACAACCTTTTGTGTCAAGTAAAAAGGGACTTGGCATTTGGACAAAGGGAGACAGTTAGCTATTAAATTTTGAACTTCTGAATTCTTCCCATAAGTGATGTTTCCAAATATGTTGTTTGTCCTAAGAAACTCATCATTGATGATACTTGCCTCATGATAACTTGGATAGGATAAAAAAAATATTTCGGGGAAAGAAACACTTCCGTTTTCGTAATAGTAAGTAGCATAATTGCCAGTGGTCCTCATCTCAACCTTGTTCAGGAGAGTAGTCTTAGGTTCAAAGAGACGATGGATGTATGAGAAAGGAGTCAATGAAAAACCATAACAAGAGTGTATGTATCATCAATAATTTAAGTTCAATTGTTAGTGCATTGTTCTTGCTAGTTGCAATGAGGTCGCGGTGTTATATACGTTTGCTTGGTTTTATATCGAAACGCATGTTGTGCAAAATGTACATTCTGATTATTTTTGTTTTGTTTTAGCATGAATGTTCAAGTCTTAATGTGATGTTGTTGAATAATTTGTTCTTTATATGTTTCTACATTTACGTTGAAGGCATTGAAACAATGAAAACCATTTCCCTCCACTATAGCATATTCCTCGTCTTTCGACCGAATAAAAAATTGCCATGTGTCTCACCATTATCTGTCGATTTGGATTTCGAGTTTTCTCTGGATTCATGTTTTTTTTTTACTTTGCACCGCTTGTCATGCCATGTCCTAGTTTCTCTCCCATGACGGGAATGTCGATTTGGATTATCCGTCCATTTGGGTTTCAGGGTTTCTCTGTAGTCAGGTTTTCGGTATTTTAGACACCTTACATCGCTTGTCCATTCAGAGTCCTAGTTTCTCTCCTGTGACAAGTCCCATTGACATTACAAGATTTTAAATTTCGTCTTTGTTTGCACATATTTTACTTCAAATTGTCTTCGATCGAATCTTGCGAGCAACGTGGTTGAGGTTAGTACTTTTGGCATATGAAGTCGTTATGAAATATAGGTAGTAGCGATATGTGTGAACCTTAACTTAATATTGTAATCCAAAGATTCTTGTAAAGAATATGGAGAGAGAATGAAATATATAGGTGAGGTTGTAAATGGGTCCATTGAATATGAAATAGATAACCATGATCTGGAACCCAAAGAAATTTCTAGTCCACAAATGGCATATCATAACATAAGGTTGACTCATCCCAGTGACAATTTGGTGAGTATTACTGCTAATAATGCTCCAAAGAGCAATATGCAAAGCAAGAATGAATTTAGTATTTTTGGGTGTCCTTGACGCAGAGAGAGATTGCAAAGGAAATAGGCACTTTACTAAAAAATATTTTGAAATAACAATCCATGATCACAGTGACAATGATGTTAGAGAATCCAATAAATATTGTCTTCATACAAATGTAAATGCTCATGAAATGTCAACAACTGAGAGTGAACTTGAGTTTGCATTTTAATGATGAGGATATTTTCAAAAGTTGCTTAAGCTCTTTTTGAGTTGTCCTCGCCTATCGGGAAGACGAGAAACATTGTAATTTATATCCTCATTTAAGGAGGAGGAGGAGAAAGAGTATAACCTGGTTGGAAGCGAGAAAAACATTACTGGATATTTACTAAAAAATACGTATGACTCTAGATCGCAACATGTACGTGACAACATTTCCAATTTTGGCAGAGATAGATCCAGCCCCATTCACGTTCCAGAACCAAAAATAGAAGGCATAGAAGTTCTTGCACAATTTCCAGGATCATTACCAAATATGGGTTCCCATTTCTGTGATTGAGAAACTTCAAATGCCAAGGGCCTATTTAGTTGTTCTCTTGACATTAATTCTTCTTTTTGTGAGTAGTCTATGGATCAAGAAACACCTTTGCCAACGCCTGAAAATATGGAACCCGATGTTCATAAAGAAAAAAAAATGTAGTTCAAGAGGCAGAAACTTCTTAATTGTGTAGTTTGGATGGAAGTGAAACTTCAAAGGAAAGTGTGCAGCCTGATACAGGTATTGGTACATCACTAAATCTTCATCCATGTATTGCAAGTTTGAGGGTACTTCATAATTTCTATAAGGCATATGTTCTGTTAGGAATTTGCTTGTTCTTGTTCTCCTATTTTCAATTCATATTCATTGTTGCTTCCATTCAATATATTGAAAATGTACAAATTTCTCTATGTAGACGGTTGATTTTCAAGGGTTTGGGGGCTGATGCAGCAGCTAAGGTATTTGATTTTAAGCGAGTGGCCAAGGAGGAGTTCAAGAGTTCAGGGGCCACAATAATAAAAAATGAAAAGCTTGTTGTTATAATAAGAGGTCGGTATTTCCCTTAGACTGAAGTTGCACCTATCCTTCTTGGAAGCACTTCCTTCGGACTTGAATTTCCTATTGAACCCGAGGGTGAAATCCTTGTAGAAGACATAGAAACAAAAGCACATAAAGATTATACATCTGATTCCAATTTTCCTTCTAGTGGAGGATGGAGATTGTGTCCTTTTAAGTTCAAGAGTCCCAAAACACCTGAAAATAACATCCCAGTATGATCACTTTCAAATGCTGAGGTAATCATTGACTGAGATGATTCTTTGCAGAGATGATGTAGTAAATCCCTTAAATAAAAAAATTGTTATAGCAATCCTCCACAAAAACATAAGGTGCAGACAAATCTTCCAATATCATAGAAATTGGCATCATTAAACCTTAAAGAAGGATAGAACATGATCACCTTTAATTTTTTTTGCCAGTGTGTGGGGGCAGCAACAAGTTTGCAGTTCATTTCGGCTCTTGCCATTGATTTTGTTTTATTAATGGGGTAGAAGTCCAAGTAGTTATTAGATTGCCATTTTTTTGTTGCTTTAACAACTTAATGCCCTAATATATTCGTGGAAATGGAACACACGAATTTTTATTTGGGATGTTGATGGAACCATTACCAAGTAAGTAGTTATTTGATTTATATGTTTCAAATGTAAAGCAGTTTAACATTTCAAAATGACTTTAAAAAAAATCTAAATGGGAGCTTCAAATTGACTTATAACAATGTAATACCCTCTTCTAATTAAGCACCAAAACACCTGCTAACCTACTTAATTCCTATATGTTTGAGTGGGTACTGTATCAAAGGGAATTGACCGAGGACATTTGATACTTAGAACAGATCAAGACACTCATTCAGTATTAAAGTAATGAGTTTGATAAAGGAAGCCTTATTTCCTTAGGCTTAAAAGTCAACATAAAATTAGAATTGCATGCATTCAAAAGTGAAGCATAAACCCTAAAAGTGATATGCAAACCCTAAAAGCGATATGCAAGCCCTAAAAGCGCATGTTAATCTATTTAAGAAGGGTGATTGGACTAAAGGAGGTATCTATTATTATTGTTGTTGATTTGGAGTTTTGAACAGCAACACAGTGTGCAACAGCAGCTGGGGTTGAAGACAGAGTCTTCAGCTAACGAGAGTTCGGCAGTGCAATTATCTTCCCTAGTCTCTTTTAGGGTAGACCATACAGGAATATCATTAGCATTCATCTTATTCATCCATATCCAACGATTCAACACTCCACCGAAAGATTGTTTGCAGGTTCACGTGTGCAGCTAGCGAATAGATGGAAAACCCCAAAAGTATTCGATGGGTCTCTGAATCCCAGTTTCTCTTCCGCATAACAACTTCATCTTCATTAGTGGGGTCACTCCACTACCTTGAGTGATTATCAGTCCACAGTTTGCTCATCCGGAGTAGTTTTCATCATATCCATGAGGTTGGGGGCATGAGCACCAAACAGGTAGATCAATTTGCTAGGGGTCTTTGAGAGATCAGATCCTCTGCATGCTCCAGTCATTGTCTTAGGTAAGGGGAGACCATCATTCCTACAAAGTTTCACCTACATCAAACACCTCCTTCACCAAAAACCTCACCTTTAGCTAGGGAAGAGCCTCCTTTGTAACTAGGCGTCAACTGAAGGAAGGGAGCACCATTACCTCACTTGTCCAGCACTATATGCATGCAGCTTATCTCTGGACTATCATCAGCTTGTATATTAGTGGTAAGTGTACCATTTATTTTTGAACTTTCCACCCTATAAATTCTCTAGTTTTCTATATTTTAGGGCCTTTGATACAACACCTTGCATGCACAATAGAATTCAGTATTTTGTACCCACTTGAGTGTACTGGCAAATCCTATAATAGTAAATAAGTTGAATATCAATGTTTGGGATATTACAATGGTATCAAAGCATGTTCCTTGCCAGTTGTGAGCTTGAACATGAGAAGTAAATGAATACAAAAGAAGACAGTTTCGTAAACTATAGGAGAAGAAAGAGTAGGTACACTAAGGAGCAGGAATTTGAGAATATCCAGTTAGAAGACACCAACTCAGAAATGGAACCAACAGGTATACACTCTGACAGAGGGAAAGGAACAGGAGAAGAGGAAGATAGGTTGGAATTTCATAGCTTGGTGAGTGCATTGAATGACCTAGCTAAGAGACAGAAGGAAGTATTCAATGCAATAAACAAATTGGCTCTGAAGCCAGAACCAAGTCATAGCAGTATACCCATTTCACTCGTAGATAGGGGGTCCACCAGTAGTAGTGGGAAGCATGCTTACACTAACATGCAAAACACACACCATACATATAACAAACCTTCCAGCAGACCTACTATGCCTCATTTCCTGGCAGACGCAGTAGCAGGACCAGTCATGCCAGTAGAACCCGGTGAACCATTTGGAGCTTACTTACAGGAGTATAGGGATTTGGGAGATGAGTTCCATGCAGCAATCTCATTCTCAGAGTATGAACCGACCCAGAAATTTTAACAAAGGATTTACCTAGAATTATGAGTTGTAGAAAACGTTGGGCAGATTGACCATCCCTAACTTTTATAGGGCTCACGGGGGTTCGGCGAGAATATGGGTCTAGAAGTTGGATACTTACTTCCAACTCAACCCTATGATAGAGGTAGATTCCATTAAATTGGCTACCTTACATCTGGACGAAGAGGCTAAAGAGTGGTGGTACCATGGGCTAGTGACATTGGGTCACAACACCATCATTTCCTACAACGAATTCACATAGAGGCCCATGGAATGGTTTGAGAGAAAATACCTGGAGATACACTTTAGAGAGTTAGCTCAACTCAAACAGATAGGTAGTGTCGAGGACTTCATCTCATAGTTTCAGAAAATAGTTGTTATGGTAACATATGTGTCGAAGATCCGGTTGATTATGTTATTTTCATAGGCCTTGACAGAACCTTTACGGGGGTGGATGAAAGCCTACAAACCATCTACTCTGCAGGATGCAATCAACCGAGCTAGAGACTTACAAGATTCAGTTCCGAATAACATGTTTCCACTTAAAACAAACTTCCCAATAAAAGACAAAGACAAAACTCCTTTTCAACGGGAATGGCCAAAGAAAAATTGGTTCGACAATGACACGAGGAAATATTTGAGAAGGAAAAATTTATGTTTTACTTGTCAGGAACCATGGGTTCCAGGCCATAGGTGCTCAGGGAAGGCTAAGGCCCACTATATAGAGGTCTATTCAGATAGTGAAGGGGATGAATCCAAACAGGAAACAACATAGGAATTGAGGGCAGTAGAGGAGGAGTCACTTCAGGGAGAAGCACCAAAGGGAGTCATTGCTACATTATCTAGAGTACCTAGGTTTCATACTCTTAGGGTTAGAGGAGTAGTATAGGGCCACAAGGTAGGTGTATTTATTGATGGGGGAGCAACCCACAACTTCATTAATGCAACATGGGTGACTAAGTGGGGTATTCCAATAGAGAAATTTGAGGGATTCAATGTAGCGGTAGCAAGAAATAATAGCATGGAGTGCAACTATTGGATTCCCAAATTGAATATCACATTAGGGAACTACAATATGACAAACTCATTTTATGTGGTGAATGTGGCTGATACAAATGTAGTATTAGGTGTCCAATGGCTCTATTCAATAGGAAAATATACTACAGATTACAGGGCAATGGAAATGGAATTCCAGGGGCATGATGGAAAACGGGTAGTTTTGTGGGGCATGAACACTTATCCCCCCAAACCAGTATCATCATAGAGAATGGACGTCATACTCAGACAGGGAGACATAGAATGGTCAGCAGAGTGCCTTGTCACTTTTAGAAAACCTCCATATAACAACATCCAACATCCAGCAGATATTCAAGCACTGTTATAGAAGCATGAGAGGGTATTTAGGGATCTTCCAACAGGTTGACCACTAGACAACGGATTTGAGCATATTATTGAGTTGGAGGAGGGGAAACAGGTCGTCATAACCACTCCATATAGACATCCCAAAATATACAAGGATGAGATCAAGAAGACGATCAAGGAATTACTAAAACTAGGATATATTCGACCGAGTTCTAGTCCATTTGCATCATCAGTGGTCTTGGTTAAAAAGAAAGATGGCACCTTACGGATCTGTATTGATTATAGAGCACTCAACAAGAAGAGCATCAAAAATAGGTATTCCATCCCCAGGATTGATGAATTAATGGATGAGCTACGGGGTGCCAAATACTTTTCCAAGATTGATCTTTGATCAGGGTACCATCATATCTGAGTAAGGGATCATGGCATTTCCAAGACAACTTTTCGTTGCCACTATGGTCACTATGGGTTCCTAGGCATGCCTTTTTGGACTCACCAACTCCCCAGCAACTTTCCAGTCTTGCATGAACCACACCTTCAGGGATCAGTTATAGAAGTATTTAGTAGTATTCTTTGATGATATTTTAATTTGTAGTAAAACTTGAGAGGAACATTTGAAACACTTGGATGAGGTATTGAGAATTCTAGAAGAGCATTCACTTTACACGAAAAAGTCTAGGTGTGATTTTGGTATGAAAGAGATGTTGTATCTAGGGCATATAATCAGCACATAAGGGGTGCAGGTTCATATGGAAAATATTAGAGCTAGCTTGGATTGGCCTACACCGAAGACATTTATTGAACTGAAGGGATTTTTAGGTCTTTGCACATATTACAGGAGGTATGTTAAGGGGTTCTCTCAATTTTCTGCACCACTCACCGATCTCACAAATAAAGGAGCATTCACATGGACAAAATTGACACAACAAACCTTTGAGAAAATGAATACAATCATGAGTTCTTTTCTACTCTTGGCACTACCAGGTTTCTCACAGCCATTCATAGTGGAGTGTGATGCTTCAGTAGAAGGACTAGGGGTGGTACTGATGCAAAACTATCACCTGATTGCATTTGAAAGGAGAAAACTTAGAGACTATGAACGCCACTACTCCATATATGATAAGGATATGTTATCCAACTTACATGCCTTAACTAAATTCAGACAGTATTTGGTGGGAAGCAGGTTTAAAATCAAGATAGATTACAATAGCCTCAAATACTTCTTGGAGTAGAAAGAATTAAATCAGCACTAACATAAATGGGTTAGCAAGGTACAAGCTTATGATTTTGAAATAGAGTATGTTAAGGGTAAGAACAATGTAGTAGCTTATGCCTTATCCAGACAACCAACTTCATTATGCCTCATGAGTATATCCACGGATTGGAGGTCCCTTCTCTTAGTAGAATATTCCAAAAAACAATTTGCTTGTGAGTTACTAGATGGACAGATCCAGGATGACAAGTACAAGATCATTGAAGACATCATCTATTACAAAGGTAGGATATACCTCATCCCAAAATCAGCTTTAAAGAGGAAGATCATACAGGCATCGCATGACTCACCATTATCGGGGCATCATGGGTTCTTGAAGACTTACAGACATATCAGAGAGAGAGGTTCTCATGGAAAGGCCTCAAGGAGGAAGTAATACAACATGTTCATGAATGCAGTATCTACCAGCAGAATAAAATCCAACACACACATTTGGCAGGGTTACTTCAGCGATTACCGATACCGGAGCAAAAATGGGAAAGCATCTCGATGGACTTCATTATAGGGTTACCCAAGGTACAGGGATGAGACTGCTTATATGTGGTAGTAGAATGATTGGCCAAATTTGCTCACTTCTTTGTTATCTCTTCTGACTATTTAGCCTCACAAGTAGCCGACTTATTATTTAGAGAGGTTTTCAGACTCAATGGGCTACCCAAAACCATTGTCAGTGATCATGACAGTAAATACACCAGTGCTTTCTAGTAGGAATTGTTCAGATTGGTAGGGACAAAACTTACTACAAGCACAAGTTATCATCCTCAGAGCAACGGGAAAACAGAGATTGTCAACAAGTGGATTGAGGGGTATTTGAGAAACTATGTAGAAGGGCAACAGAGGACATGGATTAAATGGCTACACCTAGGAGAGTCATGTTACAATACTACCCACCACATGTCTATTAAAATGACACCTTTCAAGGCTCTATATGTCTATGAGGCACTGAACTTTGCAAACATGGATTTTGGAGATAGCAGGGCACCAAAATCCAAAGATTGGGTACAGGACAATCAAAATATTCTCAAATTCCTGAAGGAGAATCTATAGGAAGCTCAGAATCAACAGAAGATATATGCAGACAAACACATGATTGAGAGGATCTTTGAGGTAGGAGATCTGGCATATTTATGGCTACAACCTTACAGTCAATATTACCTCAAGAAAAAATTAGCGGAAAAGATAAAACCTCGCTTCTATGGTCCTTACAAGGTATTCAGGAAGGTTGGAGAGGTGGATTATGAACTAGAATTGCCAGTGGAAAGCAAAATTGACAATATATTTCATGTATCCAACCTCAAGAAAACAGTAGTGAAACACATTGCTCCATCCATCGAGTTGCCTCCCTTAGATGATGAAGGGCTTTTGGTACTGATTCCAAAGAAAATCCTACAAGTGCAAGAAAAGAAACTCCAAAACAGGGTGATTCGAGAGTACTTGGTAAAATGGAAAGAATTACCTATGGAGGATTCCACATGGCAGGGAGAGTAGGTATTGTGGCATCCTAATTTGTAGTTGCTTGAGGACAAGCAATTTCAAGCAGAGAGGAATGTAATTCCCTCTTCTAATTAAGCACCAAAACACCTACTAACCTAATTAATTCCCATAGGTTCGATCGGGTACTGCATGAAAGGGAATTGACTGAGGGAATTTGATACTCAGAACAGATCGGGACACTCATTTAGTAGTAAAGTCATCATTTTGATAAAGGAAGCCATATTTCCTTAGGCTTAAAAGTCAACATAAAATTAGAATTGCATGCATGAAAAAGTGAAGCATAAACCCTAAAAGTGACATGCAAACCCTAAAAGCGCATGCTAATCTATTTAAGAAGGGTTATTGGACTAAAGGAGGTATATATTATTATTTTTGTTGATTTGGAGTTTTGAGCAGCAACAAAGCGTGCAGCAGCAGCATTTGGGGTTGAATACAGAGTCTTCAGCTAACGAGGGTTCAACAATGCAACTATCTTCCCTAGTCTCTTTTAGGGTAGACCATACAAGTCTATCATCAGCATTGATCTTATTCATCCATATCCGGCGATTCAACATTCCACCGGAATATTGTTCGCAGGTTCACGTGTGCAGTTGGAGAATAGCTGGAAAACCCCAGAAGTATTCACTGGGTCTCTGAATCCTAGTTTCTATTTCATATAACAACTTCATCTTCATCATCGGGGTCACTCCACTACCTTGAGTGATTATCAGTGCGCAGTTTGCTCATCTAGAGCAGTTATCAGCAGATTCATGAGGCTAGGGGCATGAGAACCAAACAGGTAGATCAATTCGCTAGGGGTCTTTAAGAGATCAGATCCTCTACATGCTCCATCCATTCTCTTCGGGAAGGGGATACCATCAGTACTGCAAAGTTTCACCTGCATCAGACACCTCCTTCACCAAAAATGACACCTTTAGCTGGGGAAGAGCCTCCTTTGTAGTTGGGCGTCAACTGAAGGAAGGGAGTACCATTACCTCACCTGTACAATACCATATGCATGTAGCTTATCTATGGAGTATCATCGGCTTGTATATCAGTGGTAAGTGTACCATTTCTTTCTAAACTTTCCACCCTATAAATTCTCCAGTTTTCTATATTTTAGGGCCTTTGATACGACACCTTTCATGCATAATAAAATTCAGTATTTTGTACCCACTTGAGTGTACTAGCAAAACCTATAATAGTAAAGCAGTATAATATCATTGTTTGGGATATTACAAACAACAACATTAGGCATATTTTTGGTATATGTTGTTGTTCATTGAATTTGGATTAAGGAGGTAGCATCCTGAAATATGAAATATGAGCACAAATTTTTAATGATTACATACATAACCCTAACATTTAGGTGCTTGAGTGCATTTCATGAGTCATATCTTGCCAATATTTTGAGTGTTCGTGCTCCTAATATGCATATGCCTTTAAGTTGGAATATTTTGAGGATGGAGACATAATTGTCTTGAACCTCATAAATTAGGGCTCTCAGCTTAATAAGGTGCCAACCATTACTTCTTGTAATTTTTTCCACAAGATGAATTTCAAGAATAGTGAAGGTAGAGTAATCAAGATGAAGTATGTGCTTTTGCTACATGAAAATATTGTTATTTTTCCTAAATCCCTAGAGTACATGAGCCAAAATAATTTTTGGGAGGATTTTATCTTGTTAGAAGCTTATTTCTAGGAGCACTAACGTGCCTTACCTCTTGACATAAGGCGTCACCCGAGGCTAACATTGCTTACTAGTCGACAAAAGGTGTCGGTGACACTCCTTGCCTTTATGCAAGGAGCATCGCCATTCATGACACCTCTTACAAGTGTGCAAAGAGCGTCGGCACTCAGTGAAAGGAAAAAAGAGAGGTTTCGAGAGCTTTCTAGAAGAAATCCCTCATTGAGGCTTACCCTAACTGGTTAGATTAGGTGGAAATCGAGCCCCTAACCCCTAGGGATTTTCCCTAAACTTCCTCCAACAAAATCTCAACCCATCTGATCTCCTTTTGGCCTATAAATGTAAGCTTACCTTCATAGATTATGGAGGGCCAGAAAAGCACATTTATGTTGTTGAAATTATTCTAGGAGTGAGTGTAAAAGATATTGGAGGTTGAGGGTGAAAGGATTGTAGAGTTTGAGGGTAAAAGAATTGTGGGGAGAAGCCCCAACATGAAGGCAATTTGGTTGTAATTATTTCCTCATTTACATTAATACAAATATGTTTTTCCTTTCCCATATATAATGTGTAATATAATTTATTTCTTTTCTCCTTGATCATTAGCATAGACTCATCAAGCTATCTTGTTGATTTTAGTCTTGTTTGTTGCCCTTTCTATTTTTTGCAAGTGTCTCTTCTTCATGATTAGATCGCAAAAATATTTGAGAAGGCAAGGATAATCTTCAGGAAGAGGTATAAAAGCTTTATATTCAAGTAGTTTGATCATCTAGGGAAAGGTTGCAAAATTATACTTTCTTTGTTATAGATATAAACCATTTACACTAGGGAAATGGTTTTTGTCCACACTAACCGCATTGTTTCGGTAACAAAATCGGTGACTCTACTAGGGACAGATCTATACATATTATTCTTTGGTTTTGATTTTTGTTTCACTAGATATTCTCAATTTTTATTTTTCTCTTAAAAGAGTGTGAAATTCATTTTTTTCAGTCCTCATTTTCCTCTCCAGGTTAGTATCTAATCTTAGAAAATATCAAGTTATTCAGTGTTTATTGAATTTAAAGGTGTTTATTCTTTTATGGATCCTTATTTGTGTTGACATACCTGGGTTATTTCCATTCTACGCAATCCATTATCTAATGCTTTTTTCTTTTGTTGACAGAGCGTCACCAATGCCTATTGACAGAAGACAAACAACGTCGTCAATGCCTTTTCACAGTGGACAAAGAGCGTTAGCCACCAGAGGCCGCACTGGTATTAACCTACATCAAGAATCGAGGTAGGTGCTCAGTAACTTCTAGTGACTCTTTAGAATTTTCAGTTTTAGATAGAATTTTTTGGAATGGTCCACTATTTACTGTGAGATCTACATCTTTGGATTGAATCTGCGGTGATCTTAAGGTTGAATCTTGTAAGATAGGTCTTAGTGAAAAGCTTCAGAAATTGAGTGATTTTTTATGCATGAAGTCTTAATCTTAGGTTTCATGGTTTGTTTTTTAGATATATGATCATTGCATAGATCCATAAGAAGAAAAAAAATGTAATTTCTATATGCTTCCATAGGGATAATTGTTAGGTTTTCCTTGTGTTTCCATTACGAAAAATATATCAAAAAACAAAAGAAGATATAGGTGTATCACCCCGGTTTTGACCCCGCTCACATTAAAAATGTATATGATGTAAATATTGTATTTAATCATGGTGTGGAGCTAAAGGAAAAAGCCCCACCATTGATTTATTGTTTTATGTTTCGGAAATTAAAATTGATGCCGATGGTATTTTGTGCTAGCCGACACATTATAATCTTGGACATCATGTAAATATGCAATTTAATTAAATACCCATGACCAACTATGTCAATGCAACATTAAAAGAGATGGGGAATGATTTCCTAAGGATAAGGGGGGGGATGTTTAACCTTGAGCCATTGGGGAAAATCCAAGTGTCAAGAGGAGAACCCATCATCTGTCAACTAATTTCTTGTCTTATTCAACCACGCACTTAACTTTCCAAGGAGTTAGTTGGGGTGTTTTTGCCTTGGGGTTTAGGGAGTATGGGCAGCCGTCAATTCTAGCAAGGATGTCATCCTTGACCACACGCTTGCCCAAAGGGGAGAGGAATTCGTCCATTACCCTCATGTGGAAGGAGAGAGTTTCACACACTCAGGCAGCCACATTCCACACTCGTGCAAGTAGCGGATTTTTCCTCATGCACTCACGCGGCTGATCTTCCTCATGTTTTTGGAGAGCTACTGGATGTTTCCCAACATCCATCCTTGCTCCACGTTGCGCTCTCATGTAGCTGAACCCTCCTGGGTTTTTATCCTTCACGTATTGGGTCATTTTCACATCCCCACGGTTGGGATTTTCGTGTTTCAATGTTGCACATCCGATGGGGGGGACAGACCCAAAAATTTCAGGGACTAAGAGAATCGTTTTGGCCCAGGTGAAGCCATAGATCATTTTTGGAAATGAATTGCACAGGCTGGGTTTTTTACTCAATTTCCATTTTCGATTTTGGCCTCCGTGATGTTCTTACCATCTTAACAATTTGTTTTGTTGCCCAAACTATTTATCCTCAAACCCAGAAATTGTATTGAGGTGGTTTCATCCTTTGTTTTGGTCTGAATTGGTTTGGGAGTGGAAATGGGGTCTGAACTAGCTTGATAAACCTAGTGTGAGAAGGGACCTCATAGATAGATCTAGGGGGTTTGTTTTCTTCTTTGCACACCTTGAATAGCACTGGAAGGGAAGGCATATCCTAAGGGACTCTATAGCAGAGAAGGGGATGCTTCCTTGTGTTGGGTGTGTAGATGTTTTAGAAGCCAGGATAGATCTGGTGCAGGTGTCCATAGCTTTTTGGTTGAGCTCACTAGCTTAGCAGTCAACCTTTCCATCTCCTTTGCAGCCTGATAAACCAAACAACGTTGGCTTGGCTAAGTTTTTTTGTATCCTTGGCTATGTGTGAGCCTGCTAGTGTTCCTTATTCCTTGTGGGAATCATGCCCAGCTCGGGGGTGGCAGTGCTCCTGAGATATTGATGAGCACATTGGCCTATGGTTGGGTGGAACGTTGCAGCGACATAGCTGGTTGCGGGATGAGCTTCGCTTTCAAGATAAGTATTTTCTTGTGTGTAATTTCTGCAACTATATTTTGTTAATGAATTATGAAGAACATGTGGAATGCTTGAATGAAATGTAATTTCTTCCGCTATATATTGCATGTTTATACATCTGTGTATGTTTTTAAGTTCAATGCATTTTATATTATGTTCATGGGGCTTAGTTTGCCCGAATTAGATAGCACTATGGTCGCATTCTCTCTCTGGTGGACTGGAGGGGACATGGCAATGTGGTATCAGACCTCATGTTGCAGCATTGGGCCTCAATGGGCCAAGAAGAGTAGTGACAGACGCAAGATTACCCTCTGGCCAACAGAGGAAAAATGAGAAAGACAGGAAAAATTTTCCTAAGTGTTGGAAATTTTCATATATCGGCTCACTTGGATGAGTTATGTCGATACAGTGTCGGCTGAACTAGCTGAGTTGAGCCAATGGCATGTTGAGCCAATGAGAAGAAGAGCAAAAGAAAACTTTTCGAAAATCTTCTAAGTGTTGAAAAATCGGGTAAACTTGGTGAGTTTTGCCGATACATCGACTGAGTTCGGTAAGTTTTTCCAATGCACATCGGGAGAACTTGGCGAGTTGAGGCGATGACAAGAAAGAGGAAGGAAAAATTTAGGAATTTTTCTAAGTATGGACATGTCGAAAAAACTTTGGGAGTTTTTTCGATGCATGTCAGATGAACTCAGTAAGTTTCGTCGATGCGTATCGGGCAAAAAAGACGAGTTTCATCAATGTGCGTCGGGAAAAAAGTTGAGTTTTGTTGATGCCAAAGAAAGAAAGAAAAATTTCTCAAAATTTTTCTAAGTGTCAAAAATTCCCATATCGACAAGAAAAGACGATTTTTTCCAATACATGTTGGGTGAACTCGGTAAGTTTTTCTGATATGTCGAAAAAGTTTGATGAGTTTTATGATCGGTAAGAAAATGTGAGTTTTGCCGATACGTTGGATGAACTCGGCGAGTTCTTATGACACGTCGGAAGGAAATGACGAGTTTTTCCGATCGAAAAGAAATGATGAGTTTTGCCGACGCGTCGGAAATTAAAGGTGAGTTGAGCTGACATGTCGAAAAACTTTGGTGAGTTTGTCGATTGGGTGGAAAAGCTGAGTTGCTCCGAAACAGATAATTTCAACAGGTTTTCAGTGGGATTGTAGGGGCCAGAAAGATGAAAAATGGCAGCGATCCTATGCGCCAGGTTGCATGAAAATAAAAGATTAACAAAAAAAAACGAGAGTGTTGCCCTCGACCCGCCCTATAGGAATCCACAAGGGGGCAAGCCCCCTTGACCCTCATCGTCCCCCTAAGACAGTCGTGTTGTGAAAAGAAAAGTCTATGTTTTGACAAAGTTGTTAATACATGAATTTTCCAAATGCAGGTAAGTGATGTATAAATTATGTGAATGTTATGCAGCTAACAATTGTGTTCATGAACACATTTTACATAATCATAGTCACCTTCAAAGGAAGCATTCCAGATAGTGCAGTTCGGTAGAGTATGATGATGCACAGAATCCCTGTGACCATGAGGAAGATGTTATGGGGGAAAACATCCGTGTGGGAAATTCTAAGACAGAGTCTAATGGGAGAAGATTTCAAGATACTCCCCCAGATTTTACAGCCACCATGAGAAGCCTAAGGGTGGAGATGCAAAGTTACAGGGAAGATAATAAAAGATTGGTTAAGGCTCAGGAGGAGTAGAATCAGCTGAATATAGCCATGCTGCAGAGTTTGACAGACATTCAGAGGCGGATGAACTCTGGGGACCGAACAGTAAGACCAGAAGGAAGTAAAAGCACTACTATAAGAAGAAAGAGGTCTCCTAGTGGGTCATCTGACTCTAAAGGATCCACTAGTGGTTCAAGTTCTTCTTCTCACAAGAATAAGAAAAAGAGGCACTACCAAAACCATTCACATGATGAATTTAAGAAGGCAAGGTCACCTACCTTCAATGGTGAGATAAAGAATGGTCAAGAAGTTGAAGCTTAGCTTCTTGGGATGAGAAAATGTTTCCAAGTCCAAGATTACACTTGAAATATGAAGGCTAGGGTAGTCATCTTCAATTTGACTAGAAGAATGAGAAGTCTGACCAAAGGAAGAAAGGTTTCAAACCTTCTAACTTCAGGAACCAGCAGAAGTAGCCATCCCAAGCTGCGTGTAAGCCAGCTGGAGTGGTGAGAGAAAATCCAAGAGATCCACAATAGAACATAGAACCACTCCAATGTTGGAAATGTGGAGGACCCCACATGTGTCAGAATTGTCCACTTGAGAATGAGAATGCAAGGCCATCTTACAACATTCAAGAAGTAGAAACAGTGAGTCAAGTAGCAAAGGTTTTCCCTAGGATTTATGCAGCACTGGAGGACCACCAAGCAGATCACCAGTCAACTGTGGTTGAAGTTGCAGGTAAGATTGTTGAGCAATCTACTTCTATTTTGATTGACCTTGGTTCTACTCATAGTTACATTAATCCTAGAGTAGTGGAGATGTGTGCTTTTAAGAAAGTAAAGTATAACAAATCTTGGTTAGATCAGATAGCCACTGGAACTAAGAGAAAGGTTAGTGAAGTGGTAGAGAAATGTCCGTTGGTTATGAATGGGTTGGTCACTTGTGTAGATCTGAATGTTCTACCGCTTAGTTCCTATGATGTTCTCATTGGAATGGATTGGTTAGAAGCTGATAGGGTAAAGCTTGACTATTATAATAAGACTTTTGAATGCATGGATGAAGAAGGGAACCCAAGAATTGTAAGAGGCATTTCGAAGGTGATTTCTATGAGGAATATTTCAGCAATGCAGTTGAAGAAGCTCTGTAGGAAAGGTTTCCAGTTGTATGCAGTTCATATTTTGGAGGCAACAAAGAATGAAACTCCTAGGTTGGAGGACTTTCATGTGTTACAGGAATTTAGGGATGTGTTTCCTGATGAGATTCCAGGGCTTCCTCCAAAGAGAGACATTGATTTCACAATTGAACTTGTGCTAGGAGCAGCACCAGTGTCCAAGACACCCTATAGAATGAGTACACCAGAAATGATAGAGATGAAGATACAAATGCAAGAGTTGTTGGAAAAGAAGTACATCAGGCCGAGTGTGTCTCCCTTGGGAGCACCAGTTCTGTTTGTAAAGAATAAAGATGGTACACTCAGGTTGTGTATTGATTACAGATAGTTGAACAAAGTCATTGTGAAGAATAAATACTCGTTGCCTAGGATTGATGACCTCTTTGATCAAATGAGAGGAGCAAAGGTATTTTCCAAGATTGACTTGAGGTTTGGTTACCATCAGGTGAGAATCAATGATGAATACATTCATAATATAGCCTTTAGAACGAGGTATGGACAATATGAGTTTGTAGTGGTACCATTTGGTCTCACAAATGCACCAGCTACATTTATGTGCCTTATGAATAGTGTCTTCAGCAGGTATTTGGACAAGTTTGTTCTAGTTTTCCTTGATGACATTCTTATTTATTCTAAGAATGAGGAAGAGCATGAAGAACATCTAAGATTGACATTGCAATTGCTCAGGGAGCATAAGTTGTATGCAAAGTTGAGCAAGTGTGACTTTTATAGAGATACGATTCATTATTTGGGTCACATTATCTCAAATGAGGGTATACCTGTAGACCTTGAGAAGATTGAGGCCATTATGAATTGGCCTACTCTAAGAAATGTAACAGACGTAAGATCTTTTATGGGACTTGTAGGATCCTAGAGGAGATTCATTAAAGGATTCTCCAAGGTTGCACATCCAGTCACTTCTTTGAAAAAGAAGGGAATAAGGTTTTAATGGACACCGAAGTGTGAAGAAAGCTTCCAGCAGTTGAAGAATATTCTCACAAGTGCACCAGTCTTGAAGATTGCAGACCCAGAAAAAGATTTTGTGGTGTGTACTAATGCATGCAGTCAAGGGCTTGGAGGAGTCCTTATGCAAGACAACCATGTAATATGTTATGAGTCAAGAAAGTTGAAGGAGCATGAGAAGAACTATGCCACTCATGATCTACAACTTGCAGCTATAGTACATGCTCTCAAGATGTGGGGGCATTACTTGATGGGCAGAAGATTTGAGCTAATGACAGATCATTGTGGTCTGAAGTACTTGTTTGATCAAACAACGTTAAATGCTAGTAAAGCTAGATGCTTGGAGTTTTTATGTGAGTTTGATTTTGAAATCAAACACATAAAAGGAAAAGAGAATAAATTAGCTAGCACACTCAACAGGAAGGTGCAAGAAATGCGTGTGGCATCTCTTAGTATTTTCCAATCAGATTTGAGGCAACAGATTGTCAATCATACTGCTGAAGATGAAATGTATGTGCAGGTAAAAGACAAGTTGCAGTAGCAAAGCCTTGAAAAGAAGTATAAGGGATATAAATTGGAAGAATATGGACTTCTTACCTATAAGAACATAATTTATATTCCAAATTTAGTAGATTTGAGGACAATGGTTATGGATGAGATCCATCAAGCTCCATGTTCTGGTCACCCAGGATATCATAAGACAATTGATATAGCCAGAAAGCAGTATTTTTGGCCAAGAATGAAAAAGGACATGGCTGAATATATTTCAAGGTGCATGAAATGTCAGCAGGTAAAGGTTGAGCATCAACACCCAATAGGTTTGTTGCATCCTTTTCCAGTTCCAGAATGGAAATGGGAAGTTATTTCCATGGATTTTATTACAGGATTGCCAATGACTTGGAGACAACATGATTCCATCATGGTTGTGGTGGACAAGTTAACAAAGGAAACACATTTCATACTGATTAATTCCACACATAAGACTGATGACATTGCAAAAATCTTCATGAAGGAGATTCTCAAATTGCATGGATTGCCTAAGGCAATAGTCTCTGACAAAGATGTCAAGTTCACTTCCAATTTTTGGAAGGGTTGTTTGCAGATTTGGGTACAAAGCTAAACTTCAGCACTACCTACCATCCTCAAACTGATGGGAAAACAGAGAGAGTGAATCAAGTGCTTGAATACATGCTTTGCATGTATGTGATGGACAAGCCAATCAAGTGGGAATATTATTTACACTTGGTAGAATTTGCATATAACAATGTACAGCAAGCATCCTTGGGGATGAGTCCATATGAAGCTTTGTATGGTAGGAGGTGTAGGACACTAGTGACTTGGGATAATCCAGTGAACAAGATTGTACTTGGTCCAAAATTTCTCAAGGAGATGGAGTAGGAGGTTGTAAAGATTAGACAGAATCTGAAGGCAACCCAGGACAGAAAGAAAATCTATGCAGAAAAGCATAGGGTGAATAGGGAGTTCAATGTTTGGGATCATGTTTACCTCCGAGTGAGGGAAAGGAAGAGTTCCTTGAAGCTTGGAAGTTGTGCCAAGTTGACACCTAGATATTGTGGGTCATTTGAAGTGCTTGAAAGAATAGGGTCAGTTGCATATAGACTTGCATTTCCTGCTAGCACTAGAGCTCATAATTTTTTTCATGTTTCTTTTCTTAAGAAATATGTACATGATCCTAACCATGTGATAAATTGGGATGTAATTCAGGTGGAACCCGAGGGAGAGTTCCAAATCAAGCCAATACGCATCGTTGACAGGAAGGTCACAATGCTCTGGAACCAAGCCATAGTGCAGGTAAAGGTGCAATGGGAGCACTACAGTCCTGAAGAGGCTACATGGGAGCTGGAGGATTCCATGCGATTGTCACATCCATTTTTGTTCAATTCTATGAAGCACTGAGGGTGGTGCTAGTGTAACATTTTTGTTCAATTTTGTAAAGCACTAAGGACAGTGCTGTTGAAGGGGGAGGGGAATGTAACACCCCAGTTTTGACCCCATTCGCATTAAAAATGTATATGATGTAAATATTGTATTTAATCATGGTGTGGAGCTAAAGGAAAAATCCCCACCATCGATTTAGTGTTATATGTTTCGGCGATTAAAATTGATGCCGATGGTATTTTGTGCTAGCCAACACATTATAATTTTGGACATCATGTAAATATGCAATTTTATTAAATACCCACAACCAACTATGTCAATGCAACATTAAAAGAGATGGGGCGTGATTTCCTAAGGATAAGGGGGCGGATGTTTAACCTTGAGCCATTGGGGAAAATCCAAGTGTCAAGAGGAGAACCCATCATCTGTCAACTACTTTCTTGTCTTATTCAACCAACCACTTAATTCTCCAAGGAGTTAGTTGGGAATTTATTGCCTTGGGGCTTGGGGAGTATGTGCATCCTTCAATTCTGGCAGGGTTGTCAGCCTTGACCGCACGCTTTCCAAAATGGGAGAGAAATTCATCCATTACCCTCACGTGGAAGGAGAGAGTCGCACACACGCAGGAAACCACCTTCCACACTCACGCAGGCAATGGATTTTTCCTCATGCACTCATGCAGCGGATTTTTCCTCATGCACTCATGCAGTTGTTCTTCCTCACATTTTTGGAGAGCTGATGGACATTTTTCAGCATCCATCCTTCCTCCACATTGAGCTCTCACATAGCTGAACCCTCTTGGGTTTTTATCCTTCACATTTTGGGTCGTTTTTGAATCCTCGTGGTTGGGATTTTTGTGTTTCAGTGTTGCATAGCCAATGGGGGTGACAAACCGACAATTTCAAGGACTGGGAGAGTCATTTTGGCCCATGTGAAGCCATAGATCGTTTTTGGAAATGAATTGCACAGCTTGGACTGTTTTACTCAATTTCCATTTCCTATTTTGGCCTCTATGATGTTTTTACCCATCTTGAAAATTCATTTTGTTGCCCAAACTATTTTTCCTCAAACCCATAAATTGTATTGTGTGGTGGTTGCATCCTTTGTTTTGGTCTAAACTAGTTTGGGAGTGGAAATGGGGTCTGAACTAGCTTGATAAACCTATAGTGAGAAGGAACCTCATAGGCATATCTAGGGGGATGGTTTTCTTCTTTACACACCCTGAATAGCACGGGAAGGGAAGGCATAGCCTGAGGGACTGTGTAGCATAGAAGGGGATGCTTCCTTGTGTTGGGAGTGTAGATGTTTTAGAATCCGGGCTAGATCTGGTGCAGGTGACAATAGCTATGTGGTTGATCTCACTAGCTTAGCAGTCAACCTTTCCAACTCCTTTGCAACCTGATAAACCCAACTATGTTCTCTTGCCTGAGTTTTGTTGTATCCTTGGCTATGTGTGAGCATGATAGTGTTCCTTATTACTTGTGGGAATCATGCCTAGATCGGGGTGGCAGTGCGGCTAAGAGATTGATGAGCACACTGGCATAGGGTTGGGTGGAACATTGCAGCAACATAGAAGGTTGTGGAACGAGCTTCACTTTCAAGATAAGTATTTTCTTGTGTGTAATATCTGCAACTGTATTTTGTTAAGGAATTATGATGAACATGTGGAATGCTTGAATGAAATGTAATTGCTTCCACTATATATTGCATGTTTATACATCTGTGTATGTTTTTAATTTCAATGCATTTTATATTACGTTCATGGGGCTTAGTTTTACCCAGATTAGATAGCACTATGGTTGCATTCTCTCTCTGGTGGACAGGAGGGGACGTGACACTAGGTTCATTTATTTCAGTCTCAATTTGTTTTTGAGTGTGATTTATGAAGTAAATGTCTAGTTTGTTTTCTCTTTACTTTTTATTTTGGAAATTGTAAGAGTGAAGCATTAGTTAGCTCTTTATTTTTATTTTTATTATAGATCATGCTTTGGTGAAATATAAAAGTTTTGCATCTTTGGAGTTTATCGAAATTTTTTGAAGGATGAGTGATGAGTTAGTATGGTATTTCAATTGATTATTTGAAAGGAAGAAAATATATCTCTCTTTTCTCTATTTAGATTTCATTGAAAAGAAAACTTGCATTAAATTTAAGATTTACGTAAGTCTTGCAAGTCGATCCACACTCCATAAGTCCATTAACTATTCAAGATAAAACCAAGCGGTAGCTTAGGCTAAAATCTTTTAGAAACTTGAGTGATAAGCTAGAAGACATTTTCTGATGTCTATAAACATTAGAGTTGTTGTGTACTGCCTCCACTGCATCATGATGACTGTATGGTTCTTCCACGTACTAATTGGTATATCGAACAGCTTTTCACGTACCCTTGAGGTATATATAAAGGTTCTTCATGTACTCGACGATATATTGGAAGGCCTCTTTCGAACGGTTGTGCATTAGAGATCACTAACACATATTTGAGCTACTAGGTACCTTGAGTATATCAAGAGACCCCTCTAGGAACCTCAAACCAACCAAGTGAATCTATCAGTCGTCTTATTGAAAGCAATACACTGAGAACAACATTCAGAGAGCTACTATGCATGTACCGTCTAGGTAGTCGAGTATTCAAACAAGGGTAAGGTATCGATCCTCCTTGTCATGTTTCATTGTTGGACCCTGCGGTATATATTGATTTGTGACGACTTAACACTCCTGGTGAGGATCTGACTTATTTAACCCCTCGTATCACCTAAGTTTGCTTGTGGCCTTAGCTAGTGTATGAGTTTTATGTGTGTATTTTTTATTATAAAACTTTTAGAGTGAATATTTGGCCAAAGATCTGGCTGAGACACCTATGAGGATATCTCACAGGAAGCAGGGTCTGCCACTTGAATATCCTCCTGCCAGGGAAGAATGCGAAGGGGTAACCATGGACCAATCTGTTATGGTTGATCCACACAGAGAAGATATACCGATTACTGAATTCAGAGAAGATTGTTCTTCTTTTGAAAATCCATCAACCCCCACTCTGGTAGTGGTTGAACAACCTTCTTCATGTGACTCAACTTTTCATTTCCACTTAAAGGGTATTCTGGGGCACAAGATTGGGTATTTGCTTAACCTCCAGATGATCCCGTAGCATCTAAATTTGGTCAAATTGCTCCATTTTGGGATACTTCCTTAGGTCAAACTATTTTCAAATATGGTACTTCCACCATGTCATGTGTTCCACTCCCACCTCCACAACCCACAACATTTCTTTCAAACGATCAATTTTTTGAATCAACTCATAATATTGTGGCTCACCTATGTACGTTGGGGGAGAATTTAAGAAGACAAAGCTTCTCTTATCTACCCATAACTTCAAAAGTAATTAATCCTTAATACCACACTCCTACTCATTCTTATGTTGTTACTGCTTCAAGAATACCAGTACAAAGTGTAGTCTCTTATGATCCAGGTCAACCCTCTATCCCAACCCTACCACTTCAGAATCTCTCGATTGGTTCAAACCCTCCTACAAATTCAATGACTAGGATTCAATCATCTACCTAGGTTACTTCCATAATTAGACAAAAGTTTTCAACCATTGGGAAAAATGTCGATGTGGGACAACCCGTAGTTAGTGGTCACTCCATGACAAGAGGTGTGGTTATCCCTCCTCCAGTCACAGGCCAACCATTGTGGGTGCAACCTACGTCAAATCAACCCACATGGAGTTATGTGTATATAGGGAATCAACATACAATGCTCAATCAAGCTTACCAAATGATTGCATCAGGGAAAATTTATCCCAAGATCCGCTACCCTGGAAATATGAATACCTCATGGGGTCAATCCAACTTGGAAAATTTCCCCATGCCTGGGACCGCCTAGAGGATCACCTAGAATACCACTTAGGAAACCATATGAAGAACAACATGATTGACCACTTAGGGGACCACTTGTAGGATCACTAGGAGGACCATCTGAAGGTCCACCGAGAGGACCACCTAGAGGATCATCAAGAGAACCACCCAATGGGCCACCTAGAGGACCACTAGGAAGATCACCTAGAAACCCACCACCACATAATAAACCCTTGATGGGAGGACCATCGTCACCCTTCCATCAATCACCTTATGGTCCTATTGGTACACAAATGCCATATCAATGCTACCAGTCTCCACAATCAAACCAATAATTGCCATTTATGGCTGCGCTCGATCTTCCAGACTTGTCACATTTGACTAATGATCCCATACAACATGATCCTTCGTGGACACCAATTCTTGTTAAATTGCTTTCAAGCATACCAAAATTTGATGATAAATCTGATGAAGATCCAAAGAACCATGTGATGACTTATCACTTGTGGTGTTCCTCCAACTCTCTCATCGATATTTCTATCTCTTTGAGACATTTTTAGAGGACTCTCACTGGATCTTCTACCAATTGGTATATCAAATAACCTTAGCATTCCTTTTGTGATTTTAACACTCTATCCATGTTTGTTTTGACACATTTCAATTACTAATTAGGTATGAAACAGGTACTGATCTTTTGACTTCACTTCACCAGTCTACTTCTACCCATATATCTGATCATATTCATGAGTGGAGACAACGACATAGGTTAATTAAAGCTCCCATTACTGATCAATTATTGGTTAATTGGTTAACTAAGTCATTATTCCCACCCATTTCTAGAGATGTTACCATGGGAGGTGTTGTTACCAAAGAGCAAGCTATTAGTCGTGCTCAGTACCTAGAATTGGTTCAGATACTTCGTGACCTTCGATGGAACCACTTGTCAATGGAGTGGTAGGTTCTGTTCAAAGCCATTCTGTTTCTAAATGAACAAAAAAAGCAAAACCAAACAACTTCACCATCTAATTAGACTACTTCTACTGTTGTTGTTTCCACATAAGTGAATGTAGTGCAATCCTCATAATCTTCGAGAACTAGGAAAAAGGGTAAAAACAAATCCAAAAAACCCATGAACCAACAGGATGATACCAACACACAAAATATATATATCAAATCTAAAATGAAGAGAAACGCTATGTTCCCTTTCCTTATATGTGGAGGTGATCATTTCACAAAGGAATGTCCTCGTCGTGAGAAGGTTAATAAGTTTTTAAAGAACACTTCCACTTCGGCAGTCTTAATTGATCCTTTCCCTACTCAACAATGATTGATTCATCATCAATCCTTACATGGACCTTCCTCTTCTTCCATCGAAGAAGTCAATATGATGTCTAGTGAAAGGTTGTTGGAGACATTTACCCACCATTCACACTTAATTTGGTCAATTTGACCTTGTTAAACCACTATCCTAAGTTTTATTGACTTAATCAGCATCAAATGAGCACAATATGACATCATCATGAGCACACCGACACCTACCTTCAGTCAAGGAGGCCAACTAAGCCTTATCCTTCATTCAGGGAGGCCAACTAAGCCTTATCCTTCATTCGGGGAGTGGTCTGAGTGTCATAAATGCACCTAATTGCTAATTGATGGTTACAATCAATTAAGATGAGTGGTGACCGCACCTCCATTCATTATATTGATTATTTTTATTAATATTTATGAACTATAGTCAACAGGGGTTCCTCCAACCACCTCTGATGGCCAGTTTGACTTCAGTTAACCTCATCGAGGTTCATTGGAGTTAATGATGCGCTACGAAGCACTCCAAGAGTGGTCTGAGTGCATAAATGCACCTAATTACTAACTGATGGTTACAATCAGTTAATATGAGTGGTGAAGGTTCCTCCATTCATTATATTGATTATTTTTATTAATATTTATGAACTGGAGTCAACAAGGGTGCCTCCAACCACCTCTGATGGCTAGTTTGACTTCAATTAACCTCATCGGGGTTCATTGGAGTTAATGATGTGCTACCACTTGTTGTTTGGCTTGCAGTGACATGTGTCTGAGCTACTTTTAGTTAGTCTCAGTCATCCATTGCAGTCCAACTTCAGTTAGGACTCAGTTGAGTCAATCGACACTTGATCAGTTGGTTAACTAGTGTGTTTACTATGGCTTACAGTCAGTTAAGCTACATCCATTCATTCAATTTGAATGACCTCCTTGGGAATTTGAATTATCTTGGAATTCATGCATCTTGCATGATCATTGTATTGTATTACTCATTCTTTATTGAATATACAGATCTGCTACTCCAATTGCAACACCATTATGCCATTTTCATGCTTAATTGTCTGAAATCTCTTATGACACTGTGTTTTAATCCCTAGATTACTATGAAATATTAATATGGTATTAGATATCACAGTGGGACAAAGCTTAGATCTTTCAAAAACATGGTTTTTGATAGATCTTGCATGAAAAATTGAGCAAAAGCTCAAAATTCCAGCACTACACCAGAAGCCAAGGCTTACCACTTAATACCCCAAGTAAAGGAATTGTCGATCAAGCTTGCTTGATCAATTATGTTGGGTGTGATGAAAGCCTAAAATGTGCAGGATGTCCGACCTTACAGTGCCCCTTTTGTTGTGATTTGTAGGTTTTTACAGGTGAAAAGTATTCGCTACAACAGTTTGAGATGGCTTCTTCCGTTGAACTCTTGACTCCGTTCAATTTCCATTCATGGAAAGGAGACATGGAGATCTAGCTACATGCCAGAGGACTCTACCGGGTCACTATGGACACTGAAGAAGAGCCTATTCCTGTGGTATAGAAAGCCAGATTCTTGAACAAGAAAGATGAAGCATTCGGATTCTTATGCCTCTCTATTTCCCAGGATCTTCTTTTCCATCTCTCGGGATTGAAGACTCCAAAGGAAATTTGGGACAAATTGGACACCTTGTATGGAAAACAGGATGATTTGAGAGTTTACCAGCTTGAAAACGAGTTGATGTCTCTCCATCCTTCCAATTTCAAGACCTTAAATGATTTTTTCACAAAGTTCAAGCATATTGTCTTACTGTTGAAGCAATGTAAGGTGGAGAAGAAGGATGATCAGCTCATCCTTGCCATTCTCTCCAAACATGGAGCTAATTATTCATTGTTTTTCTCTACATTCCGTGTGGGGAATATCACAACCCCTGGATGGAAGATGCCTTCACTCAATGCCTTCATTGAGTCCCTAACAAGTAAAAATGATAAGCTTATCCAGATGGGGATCATCAGATCCTCTCGTGATCAAGACCTCTATGTCTCAGGGCCCAAAGATCTAAAGGGTAAAGGAAAGTAGCAAAAGAACTCAAAAACCAAATTCAAAGCTCCAAATCCTAAAGTTGAAAACCAACAGCATGAAGAGCCTTCTAGCTCGAAGAAGAACAAAAGCAAAGGGCATCATGGAAAGTAAAAAGTCAAGTGTTCATACTGCGGGAAGGGATTCCACCCTGAACATTCCTGCATGAAAAAGAAAATTGATGAAGCTACTTCTCTTCTTGAGAAAAATCACATCAATCTTCCTGAAAGCTTTCAGAGGAGAGATCAGCAAGATCGGGAACCACATCATGAAAGAGGTCATGCTCTCATGGCAAGCACTTCAAAGTCCAAAGCACTCTTGATAGATTTTGGAGCTTCGAATCACATGATGGATGAAAGAGACTCTTTCTCATCTTTGGAGATCGGCAAATCCATTCCCATCCACATGGGAGATGACTCCACAATCATATCCGAAGGACATGGTTATTTTTCCAATGTTTTGTATGTGCCATTTCTTGCATCAAGCCTCCTAATTGTTTATCAAATGACACATACGGGAGTGCCCAAGAGAGTCTCTTTCAGCCCGGATGATGTAGAGATCATAGAACTTGCATCCGGAAAACTTGTAGCAAAAGGCCTTGCAAACTATCATTCAAAATCCTACGAGTTCTCCCATTTTGGGGCAGATGCAAAGCCCACTGCATTGTTGACTCATGGAAATGAAGTTAGTAGACTATGGCATGAGAGGTTTGGCCATCTAAAATTCAAATAGTTGCATAAATTACAGAAGAATTCTATGGTCAAAGGCCTCCCGTTCATCAAAGCTACCACTGGAATTTGCAAGGGCTATGTTGTTGGAAAGCACCCTGAGCATAAGTTCGATCGGGGGAAGGCAAGCCAAGCATCATGCATCTTGGGACTGATACATTCTGAAATTAGTGGTCCCATGCCTATCACATCCATGAATGTATTAAGGTACATTCTGACTTTCATTGATGACTTTTCCAGATACACATGGGTCTTTTTTATCAAAAAGAAGTCGAAAGTCTTGGAAAAATTCACTGAATTAAAGGCCTTGATTGAGAATGCATCTGGAAAAAAGTTCAAGATTTTAAGATCTAATAATGGTGGGGAGTATGTCAGTAATGAGTTACTACATATATGTTCCCATACTGGTATTCAGATCCAGCATTCAGTCCCCTACACTCCCCATCATAACGGTGTAGCGAAGAGGAAGAATCGGTCTCTCAAGGAGATGACCACCTGTATGTTGGAATCAAATAAGTTGGCTACAAATTTGTGGGCTGAAGCCATGAATAATGCAGAATATATTCAAAATAGAGTTCCACACTCATCCATGAAAGGGAATACCCCTTTCGAATCATATTTCAGGCACAAGCCGGATGTGTCGAATTTGAGGGTGTTTGGGTCCACTGCATGGGCCCGAATTTCGCTTGATAAAAGGAGGGATTTGCAACCGCAAATCATAGAATGTATATTTGTTGGATATCCTGATGAATCTAAAGGTTTCAAGCTTATAGATATCAAAATAAATCAGATCATCATTGAAAGGAGTGTCATGTTCGATGAGCCTCTTGAGGAGGTGGAACTAGTGAAGGAGAAAACTGCTGAATTTCCTTCCTATTCTACTGAATATTTGGATGATGTAATTGGGGGTGATGACCCTGATTTCTGATATAAGTGTACAACAAACATCAGATTCTGAATCAGAACCTGAAGTACAAAATCATCTCCCAACTTGGGCCCGACGGACACTCTCCTCCGCAGGTGATAACATTGGAAATCCGGATGATCCAGGGAGAACCCGGTCTAATTTCCAAAGAGCAGTTATTGCGCTCTCTTGTCCTGATTATTTGATGTCCAAAACTTGTTACTTAATGATACTTTCTGATCCTAAGTCTTACTACCATGCTCGGAAGGATCCGAGATGGCAAGATGCCATGGATGAAGAGATGAATTCTCTTCGGAAAAACGCTACATGGAAAAGTGGTTCAATGCAAGTGGGTGTTTCGGACTAAGGTTGCTGCTGATGGAAGAACCTAAAAATATTAGGCAATGCTGGTAGTAAAAATTTTCTCCCAAGTCCAAGTTGTGTACTACCATGATACTTTTGCACCAATTGCAAAAATTGACTCCATCTGCCTAGTTTTGGCAATTTCTGCATCTAAGCACTGGGAAGTGCATCATATGGATGTTAAGTCTACCTTTCTGCATGGATATCTTCATGAGGAGATATACATGAAGTATCCTGAGGGCTACATTTATGATCCATATTTGGTTTGCAAACTAAAGAAGTCACTATACAGGTGAAAACAGGCCCCAAGAGAGTGGTATTCCAAGATGGATGCCTTGCTTCTCTCGCAAAACTTCCAAAGGTGTAGATCATATACAAATGTGTATATACAACAATATGATGGTCATTTGATTATTATTTTTTTATATTTTGATGACTTACTAATCACAGGTAGCACAGTTGCTTCTATTTCAGTCATCAAAACTGCTCTCCACAATGCATTTGAAATGAGCGATTTGGGGCTCTTAAAGCAATTTTTGGGGCTCAAAATTGAGATAAATTTTGATGGGATAATGATAACTCAGTCCAAATACATATCAGACCTGTTATTCAATTTTAACATGGCTGAATGTAAGGCTGCTCCATTCCCTTTCCTTTCAAGGATTAGCCTTGAAGAAGGAAAAAGCACACCTCCTATGGATTGCACTATTTATCGACAGCTGATTGGTAGCTTGTTGTACTTGACTCATTCTCGGCCTGGTATATGTTATGTCATGAATTCTATGTCAATATACATGCAGCAACCCCATGATCTTCATTGGAAGGCAGCCAAGAGGATCCTCCAGTATATTCAGGGAACCAGGACTTGCGACATTCACTATGTTGCAGACTCCGAGCTAGAGCTAGTTGGTTAGACAGATTTCGATTGGGAGGGTGATTCTATTGATCAGAATTCTACTTCTATATATGTCTTCATGTTTGGTGGTGGCCCCATTTTCTGGTCCAGCAAAAATCAGGCCGCCATAGCATTGTCTTCAGCAGAGGCCGAGTACCGAGGAGCAGTGAATGCTTGCATCCAAGCTGTTTGGTTGCAAGGCATTCTTTTAGAGTTTGAACTTGGTAGTACTTTGTCCACTATCCTATTTTGTGACAATCAAAGTGCTATTAAGATATCCATAGATCCAATTACAGGTAGAGGACCAAGCATGTAGAGATACACATGCACTATATTAGGGAATTAGTGCATGACAAGACCATCATTCTGCAATATTTCCCTACTGATGAGCAGATTGTAGACATCTTCACCAAGAGATTTTCAGAAAAGAAGTTCACTTACCTCCATTCACTGTTGGGGGTGAGTTCATCAGGGTGATCAGGCTACTTTTAGTGTTTAGCATGGGAGGGGGGGTTCCCACTGGGTTTTCCCACTTTTCCTCACTTAGATTTATTTTTGAGCATTTTTTGAGTTACATTATTGTACAGGGTGACCTATGGCCTTAGTTGTCGGGGCCCTAGAATTTCATGCAGTTTATGTTTCTACTTCTCCTTAGTATAGCTTAAGGGGGGGTGTTGGAGACATTTACCCACCATGCACACTTAATTTGGTCAATTTGACCTTGTTAAACCACTATCCTAAGTTTTATTGACTTAATCGGCATTAGATGAACACACTATGACATTAGAATGAGCACACCCACTCCTACCTTCAGTAAAGGAGGCCAACTAATCCTTCTCCTTCACTCAGGGAGGCTAACTGGGCTTACTCCTTTAAACAAGGAGCACTCCGGGAGTGATCTGAGTGTCATATATGCACCTAATTACTAAATAATGGTTACAATCAGTTAAGCTGAGTGGTGAAGGCACCTCCATTCATTATATTGATTATTTTTATTAATATTTATGAACTGGAGTCAACAAGGGTGCCTCCAACCACCTCTGATGGCCAGTTTGACTTCAGTTAACCTCATCGGGGTTCATTGGAGTTAATGGTGTGCTACCACTTGTTGGTTGTCTTGCAGTGACATGTGTATAAACTACTTTCAGTTAGACTCAGTCATCCATTGCACTCCAACTTCAGTTAGGACTCAGTTGAGTCAATCGGCACTCGATCAGTTGGTTAACTAGTGTGTTTATTGTGGCTTACAGTCAGTTAAGATACACCCATTCATTCAATTCCAATGAACTCCTTGGGAATTCGAATTGTTTTGGAATTCATGCATCTTTCATGATCATTGTATTGTATTACTCATTCTTTATTGAATATACAGAGCTGCTACTCCAATTACAGCACCATTATGCCATTTTCATGCTTAATTGTCTGAAATCTCTTATGAGACTTTGTTTTAGTCCCTAGATTACTATGACATATTAATAAGGGTTCACATCATAACCAAATCAAAATACTATAACACGCCTCTAGAGAAAAAGAGTGATAGCATTTCGATTCATAAACCTTCCACTTTTGTTCCTCCTCTAACCAATGGTCTTCAAATTGAAAAAACATGTCCTTGACACAGTCCTACGACCAGCTAAGAGTACTATTCTTAAATCGGTATTCAATCCTAGTGCACGTGTTTCCCAGTGCTATAATGTTATTGAATATTTGGCTCAAGCATCATGCACTGTGTCCACTCTTGAAGTACTCCAAACATGTCCAACAGAAAGGAAAAACCTGTCGTTGGTTCTTGGAGCTATGGATCCTGAAAATAACAATGTCATCACTTTTAAACTATAAGGCTTTAAGTCGACAATTTCTCACCAATTTGCTTTCCAATTATCTACGAAATTCAATGGGAAAAATTTCCATCGTACCATTTTGGATGAAGGTGCCTCTACTTCACTCATGTCCCTATCTTGTTGGAGAGCCATTGGTTCTCCTAAAATTAACCGATCACCTACGGCATTTGTTGGGGCGCGCACCCTAATGGTCCTTAAGGTGGGTAACTCCGCGGAGTTATGGGAGTTTGTAAGCGAAGTTACGACTCAAAATAGTCTTAGGGGTGTCGGGGTTGAGTAAAAACATTCTTTTGTAATAAACCCATGCTTTAAGTCCAGGGTTTAGGGTTCAGGGTGCCCATGGTTTTGTAATAAGTGCACTATAAATAAGCACTCTTGTAAAGAAGTCAGTTTAGGATTTTGATGTAAGATCAATTGATGTGAAGCTAAGGCTTGTTTTGTAAGAAGGTTGAGTCCCAGCTGTGTGCGTGGACGAACTCTGCAGCTGTGTGAGCAGAGGGTTTTGGGTGATTAAGGAAATCTGCAGCTGTGTGCTCAGAGGCCTGGAGCTGTGTGCATGGCTTTAAGGACTTGAAAGGATCTGCAGTTGAGTGCGTAGATTAGAATTGTGGTTTTAGCAAAGATTTGAATAAAACATAGTTCTGTGGACGTAGCCCCTACACTGGGGGTGAACCACGTTATATCTTGTGTTGTGGTTCTTTGTGTTGTTTCTGTTATGTTCTTTCATGCATTGATAAACGTATATCTGATAAATAAGATCACTGCTAACATAATAACTTCGATGTGAATTCCCAGTGAAGGGTTAAGCAAGTCACTGTCTGTTTATTTAGCTGCGAAGTTATATATGTGAATGTTAAATCTCTGTGTTATATGAATATAAATTATTAAAGGATAAAAGTACAGTAATATCCCTCTTCTTCTTGCAGAAACCTGATTATGTGGCATCCCATAGCTGTTTCGGGTGAGACTGCAACCTGTTCGCAGGTTGTTGCCGAAAGGGCCAACACTGTGGGTCTTTTGTTGGTGCGAAGTTAATGGTATAAATCCCAGGTCTACCCTATAGACCAACAAATTGGTTTTGTTGCTGGTTGAACTCGGTATCTGCTCAAGAGGGGTTTATGTTGTACCTCGAGGGCTATGTTCTGGAGACCCTCTGTGAAGGAAATCGATGATTGGCTTGATGAGACTTATCTGAAATTCGCTGAGTAAGAGAACAGATCCGCATCGTAGTGCAAACAAATTTTTACAAAGGTATGTTTTCTGTGATGTTTATGAAATTTTCTTTGGTAGTATCCACATAGAGTTGCACCAGTGGTTATCCAGGTTAACAGAGCGAAGGACGAACTTCCAAGAACGTCAGTTTCCTGATTGGACCCCCGCAAGAATTAATATACTGAAAAGGGTGAACAACGAGATCTCCCATGCTAGTGATTTATGGACAATGCGAACCCTTGAAGCATTTGTGATGGAATTCACCATCGACACGAGTACTTCCTTTAGTGAAGCCGAGCGACAATTTTTCAAAGGACCAAGGGGTAAGTTTTTGAATTCATTTAGTTTGTGAATTAAAATGCTATTAGCTAAAAAAGGTATATTGCTAATTGAATCAGACTCCTAGATTTAGTATTACTAACCTATGTTTGCAAGTGAAAATACCTTCGACGAGCAAAGCGGTTTGCTGGGAAGTGGAAAAAGGTACAAGAGATATTTTAGATCCTATTCCCGTAGATTCAGAACCCGAAGAAACCCCTTCTGTTGGAAACCCTCCGGTAACCCCGCAGTGCAGACCTCTTATCCCTAAGAACCCGTCGTAGTCTGAAAGTAACCCTAGCTCGAGTATTCCTGTCGCAGGACAGTCTACCCCAGT
>LPNX010600467.1:74801-182034 GCA_001517045.1 Pseudotsuga menziesii
GTGGACTGCTAATACCATTACAGATCAAGATACAAAAAGAGCGCAGCTGGTTACTTCTTTCAGAGACTGTGCTCTGACCTGGTTCATGAAATTTTCCAACACTCAAAACCATGCATTGGCTGATATAAAAGCAACAATGATAAAGGAATTTAAGAAGTCAAAATCAGAGTCACAGTGTATCATTGAATTGAAAGAGATTCAGCAGAGGCGCGACGAATCAGTGTGGGATTTTGATCAAAGATTCAAAGTTCTGCTAGACCAAGTTAGTTTCCCCATTCGACCTGCACAGCACAAAGAATGGTTCATTGCAGCGTTGCTACCACATATAAGAACTCCACTCATGCAGCATAAGGTTGCTGACCAGCGGGAGGCTCTGGAAATCACGATGAAGCTTGAAACCGCTCCTGTCAAAGACAATTCTGGTATTGCTCAAATCCAAGCGCAGTTGGCAGTGATGGCTCTGGAGCTTTGCGATATGAAGAAAGGAAAAACTGGTCGCGAAGAGGTTTGGTGTACACAATGTCGGACATAAGGTCACAACAAGGAACAGTGTTCTGTGGTAAGAAACTACCTGAATACTGGTGCGCCAAACCCGTTCAGCCCTACTGTTCTATATTGTGAGATCTGTCGGACAACTGGCTAGCATCGACCTGAAGACTGCTATCTTTTGCGGAGGTATGTGCAAGTCCCTAAGAACCCTTATTGTAAGTTCTGTAAATCGGTGGGACACAACGAAGATGAGTGTCGTGGCTTTGACCTCATGAGAGAATGAACTTACGATGCTTATCGGGTACAAAATGAGGGACAGAGCAATGATGGCTATGGTTACCGCGGTGGTGCATCAGGTAGAGGTGCTTTTGGAGGTCGTGGTTGAGGTGGTATGGATGGAAGAGGAAGAGGTCAGGTTGTGTGTTACAACTGTAACCAGGCTGGGCATCTAGCGAGAGACTGTCGGAACCCAACTACGACAGGTTGGTATTGCCGAGCAGTAGATCATGTGATCAAGCAGTGCCCGCAGTTGATAGCTAAGATTCAGGAAAGAAACAGTGCATCTACTCAGAATATTTAGATGTTTTCCGTTGTGCAAAGACCTTCCCCAGCCATTAATGTTGTTACCCAGAGTGGAGCTACGACGGAAGTACAGAATAAGAAGCAACAGCCTGATGAGGCTTGGGTTCGTAAGGCCCCAGCAAAAGTCCCAGCATTTGATATCGAAAGAGAAAAAGAGACATTCATGGAAGCCAAGCGAGATTTTGCTGCTCCTAGCACATCAGTAGCACCTGCGCAACAACATCAGCAGCAGTTGCAGACGCAAGAAGATTCGACAGACAAAGTAAGTACACTGTCCTCCTTTTTACAGAGTTGTCTGAAGCTCTTAAGAAATTAGAATGCTTTAAGTGAGCTACAGAAAGTTATTGCTTCCTGCGAACCTCAGCAAAGTTCTGGTCAGGCAAAAGCTGTTAATAGAGTTAGGAGAACTGGCAGGGAAATGAGATTGAATGCTCAGATAGGAGAGTATGATATGATTGATGTTATCTTGGACCTAGGATCAGAGGTAAATGTCTTAACTAAGCAAACTTGGGAATAAATGGGAAAACCTACCCTTGATTGGTCCCCTATATAGTTGAGATTAGCCAATCAGCAGAAGATTGTACCCCTAGGACGCTTCCCTAATGTCCCAGTAGATATTGATGGCGTCTGTACTATAGCAGACTTCGAAGTTATTGAGCTCATTGACGACAGCAACCCCTATCCAACATTGCTAGGTATTGAGTGGGCATTAGACAATGATGCAGTCATTAACCTTAAGAAGAGATAGATGAATTTCGAAGGGAAAGGACTGAGAGTCATAGTCCCATTGGATCCTTCTCAAGGAGAGAGATACACAAACCCAGTAAGAGATGAAGACCAGGATGTTTTGGACCACATCTACAATATCATAGCGAAGGAAGAATATTATGTTGGTCCTACTGCCAAAGGTATCATGGATTGGCAGTGTGACAGCTCCTGCATGAGAGACTCAGATGATGGCCTAGAGAATTGGTAGAGTAGACTGTATGAGCTACATGGCCATCGATGTGCCAGAATTACCAAGTCTCTCAGATGGCTTGGCTCACAGACAAGACCCTTACCTGTTTTTTATGGTTTGACAGACCCAGAAGAGTTTATTGTGCAGTTCTCAGAGCAGGTACCAGACTCACAGAAAATGGAGACTCTGGATTCAACATTTAGAGCCACAGCAGCCAGATGGTGGAATGGTCACAAGAAGTACATTCATAGTTGGGAAGCATGCCATAAGTCCCTTTACCTAAGATTCAGGGACCAAACTCAGGTGGTGCAAAGTAGGTTTAATGGTAAGACTAGTCCTCAGGGACATTTGGAGCAATGCTACGAGGCATGGAAGCATGTACCTCGTGAAGAATGGGTACATAGGTTTGTGCACACCCTGGAACCCATAGCAAAGAATTGGTATCTGGAGGTCGAGCTTCGCCATGGTACTGTAAGTTGGGATTGTCTTGTTGATATTTTTGTGCTGACATTTTCTATTAATGAGGTTTCTCCTGCTTTGGACACAGCTATTAGGTTGATCCATGCTAAAGTATTTGATGATCAAGACATAGAAGAATACTAACCTGATTCGAAGGCACATGAAGAAAATGCAGTAGAATGTTACAACCTCGCAATTGACGAGGATGACGATCCGCATAATATTAACATTCCTGAGTCAGAAGGACACTGCGAAGTACATGGACCAGTAGTTGAGGCACTGGAAGTGACTCAACCCCTGAAGACGCGGACCGTAAACATTGGGTCAGAAGAAAAACCTAGATATGCTACCATTGGAGATTATTGGGATGACGAAATGGTAAGCAAGGTGACCCAACTTCTCCATGAATATCAGGATCTATTTTCAACGAAATTCTTAGAGATGAAAGGTATCCTTGGGGATATAGGAGTGATAAAGATCCCTTTGAAACCTGATGCGAAGCCTGTGAAACAGCGCCCCTATAGGATGAACCCTAAGTATAAGGAAAAAGTCCGAATAGAGCTGGATAAGATGCATGCTGCAGGAATCATTGAGCCTGTTGAAGAGTCCGAGTGGGTCAGTCCTATGGTGGTGCAAGAAAAGAAGACTAAGGGAGAAATAAGAATCTGTGTCAATCTGAGGAAGCTGAATGATGCCTGTTTGCATGATCCTTTCCCCACTCCCTTTACAGATGAAGTTTTAGACAATGTGGGAGGTCAGGAAGTGTACTCTTTTACTGATGGATTTTCAGGTTACCATCAGATTCGAATTGCTCCAGAAGATCGACATAAGACAACCTTTTCTACAGAAATGGGATCCTTCCAGTATACAGTTATGCCCTTTGGATTGAAGAATGCACCTGCCATGTTTTCTAGAGTAGTCATCTCTGCTTTTAAGGAATTCATACATAAATTCTTAGAAGTCTATTTTGATGATTGGACTATCTTCGGGTTAGTAAAAGACCACATAGCTAGTTTAATACTTATGTTGGACAAATGTAGACAGCATCAGATTTCCTTGAACTTGAAAAAGTGTATCTTTTGTGCCCCTTTTGGAATTCCGTTAGGTCACATTGTCTATAAGTAAGGATTGATGATGGATCCTGCGAACATAGCCATTATTGTAAACCTACCACCTCCGAAGTCTGTTAAACAACTACGCACTACGCTTGGTAATACTGGTTATTACAGGAAATTCATTAAAGGATATGCTCAGATAACAGCCCCTATGGAAAAGCAGTTGAAGAAAGATATTAGGTTTGAATGGACACCTGAGTGTTAAGCAAGCTTGGATATTTTGAAGGAAAAGATGGTAACGGCCCCTATCTTAGTGTTCCCTGATTGGAATAAGGAGTTTCATGTGCATGTCGACGCATCCTCCATTGCTCTGGGAACAGTATTGGCTCAGTCAGGTGAAGGTAATATCGATCACCCTATTTCTTTTGCAAGTAGAAAACTGTCCACAGCAGAAAAAAATTATACTACTACAGAACGAGAAGGTTTAGAAAAGGTGAATGCATTACAGAAGTTTCGACACTATCTGTTAGGATCTCATTTTAAGATGTTCACTGATCACTCTGCTTTGAAGTATTTGGTTAACAAGCCTATGCTAGGTGGAAGGATATGCAGATGGTTGATTCTATTTCAGGAATATGACTTTGAGATCATAGTCAAACCTGGAAGACTGAACCTAGGTCCTGACCATTTATCGAGGCTCGAGTCAGGAGAAGAGCCCATTAGATTGGACGAAGGTCTTCCTGATGCCCAGTTGTTTTCCATCCAGATGGTTGATGATTATTTCCAGGATATTGTTCAGTATTTGTCTACAGGTTTTGCACCAGCCGAAATGACAACGCAGCAAAAGAAACAGCTGGTGGTTAGAGAAGCCGACTTTACCTTAATAGTAGGACAACTATATAAGATGGGACCAGATGAAATACAACGCAGATGTGCTCTGGAGCATGAAAAGCCATTAATATTGGCTGAGGCACACTCTGGTGCAGCAGGAGGTCATTACGGAGGAAAATCTACAGCACAAAAGATTCTGATAGCCGGATTGTGGTGGCCCACAATTCATAAGGATGCAAGAGAATATTTCCACAGCTGCGACATTTGTCAGAGGACAGGAAAACCATCCAGGAGGGATGAGATGCCTCTAGTTCCGTAGGTAAATTTACAACCCTTTGATAAATGGGCTATTGATTTTGTTGGACCTATCAATCCCCCTGCAAAGAAATCCGGAGCAAGATACATTATCACAGCAACTGACTACCTTACTCGTTGGGCTGAAGCTCAACCAGTCAAGACCTATAGTGCTGCTACAGCTGCGAAGTTTATCTTCGATAACATCTTGTCAAGATTTAGGTGTCCTAGAATTCTTATGAGTGATCAAGGATCACATTTCTTAAATAAGAATATTGAAGTATTAACTGAAGAATTTCAAGTATATCATTAGAAGAGTATTGCCTATCATCCTCAAGCAAATGGAACTGTCGAAGCCTTTAACAAGATCCTTGAACACGCTCTGACGAAGGTTTGCAATGCTAATAGAAATGATTGGGACCTTAGAATTCCGACAGTACTATGGGCTTATAGAACCACCTACAAGAAGTTGACAGGCCATACACCTTTTAGGCTGGTTTATGAACAAGAAGCAGTCATGCCCATGGAGTACATTGTACCTAGCCTCAGAATATCTGATTTTATAGAGATGGATGACCCAGATATGTTGAAAGAAAGGATGGAAAATATACTAGAACTTGAAGAGGACAGATTCATTACAGGGTTCGAGTAGCAAGTTCAGAAAGCTAGAGAAAAAGCATGGCATGATAGACACATCAAGAAGAAGCAATTCCAACAGGGTGATCTTGTGCTCCTTAATGACAGCAAATTCATGAAATTCCCAGGTAAGTTCAATACACATTAGAAAGGACCATATATAGTGCAGAAAGTTATTGATGGTGGCACAGTCCAGTTAGCTAAATTTAATGGAGAAATTTTACCCTCCATGGTGAATGGAAGTAGGATAAAGAAGTACAGGGACAAATCGGGACCCCTTGATCAGGAGTAATAGCATGAAGGATAGTCTAAGTACCAAGAATAGTTGGAATTGGGTACTAGACTATAATGAAGTTGTTCTCAAAGCTACGAAGTGTTGAAGACTGTCAAAGTCTGAAGGTTGAAGTTTGGTTGTTGTATAGGTCAGGATGGGTCGAAGGTGCATATTGTGTCGAAGGTACTTATCAAGGCGCAGTTGAAGTTAGTGGTTATGTCGAACATCAAAGGTGTGTCGTAGCCTAAAATGTGACGTATGGGACAAAACTACACTCGGCGACGCCGACACGAGAACTTCCCTAACTGCCTGCAATGATGAGATTTTGGGAAAATCTGGCACCGTGTGGACAGGATTTCCACCACTCCATCAAATCCAGTGTCATTAATGCATCATGATGACAGATTCTGTTGCAGGATTCTATAAGATGCTACACCTGCCTATGACTCCTGCATTGTGCATCTCTTTGAGTTTCTTCAGTTAGAACCATGTCAAATGATCGTGAAGTCCAGGAGTTATTACGATTGGTCAGGGAGAGAGATCTGCTGAACCTCTTGAGCAATCCACCCATGCAGCCATGTTCGACCAAGGCACAAAGAAAGGCAGAAGTTCACTCTAAGAGGAAGGAAGAAAGGCAGAAGTGCGCTCTAAGCCGCACGAAGAAAAGCACTGGTCTTCACAGGAAGCCTATGAAACATCCCAAGATGTATCCTCCTGGTTTGGCAGAACCAAGGTGGTTCTTTGTCTTATGCACCTTGACACACAATTCTGGGGACCCTAAGTTGTGGATGGTCAAATGTTCGAAAAGCAGATTGAGGGATGGGATCACTGATAGATCAAGAAGGCCTTGACCAGCATAAACATTACGAAGGAAATAAACAAGCAGCCGACAACCGCATATATGGATTCAGCAAGCAGCACACTATGTTCACCAACAAGATTCTACCACCAGAAAAGTAGCTGAGTGTCCCGGGATTGGACACTGGTGAGTCTTAGGGGCCTATTGGGGTGCGCACCCTAACGGTCCTTAAGGTGGGTAACTCCACGGAGTTATGGGAGTTTGTAAGCGGAGTTACGGCTCAAAATAGTCTTAGGGGTGTCGAGGTTGAGTAAAAACCTTCTTTTGTAATAAATCCATGGTTTAAGTCCAGGGTTTAGGGTTCGGGGTGCCCATGGTTTTGTAATAAGTGCACTATAAATAAGCACTCTTGTAAAGAATTCAGTTTAGGCTTTTGATGTAAGATGAATTGATGTGAAGCTAAGGCTTGTTTTGTAAGAAGGTTGAGTCCCAGCTATGTGCGTGGACAACCTCTGCAGCTGTGTGCGCAGAGGGTTTTGGGTGATTAAGGAAATCTGCAGCTATGTGCGCAGAGGCCTGCAGCTATGTGCACGGCTTTAAGGACTTGAAAGGATCTGCAGATGAGTGCGCAGATCAGAACTGTGGTTTTAGCAAAGAGTTGAATAAAACACAGTTCTGTGGACGTAGCCCCTACACTGGGGGTGAACCACGTTATATCTTGTGTTGTGGTTGTTTGTGTTGTTTCTGTTATTGATAAATGTATATCTGATAAATAAGATCACTGCTAACATAATAACTTCGCTGTGAATTCCCAGTGAAGGGTTAAGCAAGTCACTGTATGTTTATTTAGCTGCGAAGTTATGAATGTGAATGTTAAATCTCTGTGTTATATGAATATAAGTTATTAAATGCTAAAGGTATAGTAATATCCCTCTTCTGCTTGCAGAAACCTGATTCTACGGTATCCCATAGTTGTTTCGGGTGAGACTGCAACCTGTTTGCAGGTTGTTGCCGAAAGGGCCAACACTGTGGGTCTTTTGTTGGTGCGAAGTTAATGGTATAAAGCCCAGGCCTACCCTATAGCCCAACAACATTGAAGGCATTTGATGGTCGTGGTTTCCAACCCTATGGATTATTGCCATTCTTGTTAATAGATTTAGGGGGGGAATCAGTGTCCATTCACATCAAAGTTGTCGATGCACCCCTAGATTATAATATCCTCCTAGTCAGAAATTGGTTCTATGCAATGCATGCGGTTGCATCATCCATTTTTCATGTGGTCCAATTTCCATTTCAAGGGAATATTGTCACCTTCGATCAACTAGAATTTTGTTCTCTAGATAAAAATTCCAAATTTACAAATAATGTTCCTCTTTTATTGTCCTTAGTTCCGGAATATGAGATCATTTGGGTGGGCCTTCGTAAATATTCTTCGCCTATGGGAGTCTTTCCGTTGAGAATCCCTCCTCCTCCTTCGCAAGTCACATTGATTAACATGATCTTGACAAGTTATGACAAATTGATAAAAGGGAAATCAATTGATGATTCTATACCTTTGAGTCCATCTAAAGAAATCTATCAGACCATTCAATCCAACTCTAATGATTACAGCTTTAATGATCACCTTTTGGTTGCATCAGATCCCTACCATCCACCATATTGGTTAGATCCCCCCATCCCTCTTTGGTCTATCCTCTACAACCCCTTCCATCAGACGAATTGTTCATGGAGGCTATGTCCTTATATGAGATGCCTTGGAAAGATGCTCAACATCAATCTTATTTCCTTCACTATTACCAATTGGTATAAAATGATTTTGAGTCATTGTTTTCATTTGATATTGTAGTTTCTCCTCAATCACCTTTACTCATCCAAAATGTTGAGTCTAAAGGTGATTTGAACACCATTACTAAGACCACCCCGATTGATATATCGGTGAAACCTGGAGTTATTGAACATATTCATTTGGGCCATAATTGTTATTCTCATGAAGTTGGCAATTATACGAACCTTTTCAGGAATTTTGTGATGTTTTCACATGGAGCGACAAAGAAATGCCAGGGATTGATCCTTCAATCATTGTTCATGATATCGGAACATACCTTAATGCAAAGTAGTCCAGCAGAAAACAAAGACCATTAAATACATCCATGGAAAACAACGACCAATAAGGAAGAAGTTGAAAAAATTCTTAGAGTTGGGTTCATTTATCCCATGGCGCTCACAGAATGGGTTTCCAATATTGTTCTTGTTACTAAAAAATAGGGCACAAGTAGGTTTTGTATCAATTTCATATATCTCAATTAGGTTTGTATAAAGGACAACTACCCTGCTCGGTATATCGATCAAATTATTGACAATTGCACCGGAAGTGTCATCTTTTCATTCATGGATGTTTTTTCTGGCTATAATCTGATAGAGATACTCCCTTTTGATCAACACAAGATGACTTTCATATGCCCATGGGGGACCTTTTCTTATCGTAAGCTACCTTTTGGTCTAAAAAATGATGGTGCTACTTTTCAACGTGTTATGTCTTATTCTCTCCATGATATCAAACATATAGCGAAACCCTATCTCAATGATTTATCTGCCCATTCATATCATCGGGAACACCATGTTTACCATCTAAGAGTAATTTTTCTTAGATGTCACCACTATAACATTTTTTAATCCACATAAATGTGTTTTTTTTGTTGAGACTGGATGACTGCTTGGATTTATTGTTTCCAAGGATGGCATATGCATTGATCCTTTGAAAACCGAGGCCATTTTGGCCCTACCACCACCTACCAACATTACTGAACTTCAAAGTTTGCAAGGGAAGGAAAAATTCTTGCATCACTTTGTATGCAATTATGCCGAGAAAAAACACGGTTTTATGCGATTGCTTAAGAAGGATACACCTTTTGTTTAGGATGACCTTACGTAGCATGCTTTCGACAATCTCAAACATGCCATCATGCATGCAATTGGGTTGCAACCACCTGATTATACTAAGGATTATTCCTTATATGTGGTTGCATCCCTTATCACCATTGGCATGGTACTGGTACAAACAAACAATAATGGCCAAGAACATGTGATATATTATCCGAATAAGAGTCTTCTAGATTATGAAGCCCATTATTCACATGTTGAGAAGTTAGCTCTAGCTATGGTCATCGCAGTCCAGAAATTTTTCCATTACATTTTGCTCTGCATGACAATTGTTTATGCATATTATAAACCTATGTATTATATCTTGAATCGTCAAGTACTTAGTGGTAAGTATTCTTGTTGGATTGTTATACTCTAGGAGTTTGAATTAGAATTTGCTAAATCCAGTTCGAAAAAGTCTTAGTCTTTGCTGAGTTGATGTGCGATCTTCCCTGTATTACTTAGGAATCGTAACCAATTGATTCATTTCCCAATGAATATTTGTTCCTTATTAGTACTTCTGACCGTTGGTATGGAGATATGATTTCATATCTCCAAACACAACGTTTCGAGCTGAGTTTAATTCATGACGAACATCATTGTATCTGTCATCGCACTAAGTACTATCTTATTGTTGATGATACATTGTATTGACATGGCATTGATTCCATTATACGACGTTGTTTAACTCATGAGGAAGCTGAAAGTGTGTTGAATGATTTCCACTCTGGAGCTGGTCATATTTTCTAAGATGGATACAACTCGTAAAATCCTACGCATTGGGTACTTTTGGCCTTCTGTCTTCAAAGATTGTATCAAAACCATTAAGAAATGCCTTCCTTGCCAACTTTTTCAATCCAAAAATTGCACCCATCCTGCTCCACTTCATCCCATCATTGTTGTCGATCCCTTTGCAAAATGGGGCATTGATTTCATGCATTGTAAGCCTACCTCAGTTGGGGAACATCGTTATATTACAGTTTTCGTTGACTATTTTACTAAATGGGCTGAGGCTATGCCTACATATGCTGAAGATGGTAAAATTGATGTCCAATTTTTATTTAATCACATTATTGTTAGGTTCGGGGTTCCTTAAGCCATCATTATTGATCACGGTTCTCATTTTAAGAACCTAATGATGTCATAATTAAGCGTTAAACTAGTTTTTTGTCATGGTAACTTGACACCCTAGTACCCGTAGGCCAATGGCCATCTTGAAGCTATCAATAAAATTTTGAAAACTATGCTTCAACGGATGGTAGGGCAAGCCAAGTCTAGTTGGCACTTACAATTATTCTCAACATTATGGGCTTATAGGACCACCATGAAAACATCAATCAGTTTCACACCATTTCAATTGGTGTATGGACTGAAAGCAACTCTTCTTATCAAATTTGAAATCCCTTCTCGAAATCATGTTGTAGAACTCCTACCTAATACCACTACAGAGGAAGAACGTTTTTTGTCTTTAATCAAACTTGATGAAACTTGTCGAGATGCAACCTTGGATAATGAGGTACACAAAAGACGAATTAAATCTCAATATGAAATATCCGTTCAACCTCACCTCTATAGTGAAGGTGATTTGGTCTTGACTTATGACCAAAAACATGATAAACTAGGAGGCAGAAAACTCGAATCCATGTGGCATGTTCCTTATATCATGAGTCATGTTTTAGAAAAAAGGGCTTATGAGTTGATTGACTATGATGGGATACCTTTAGGTGAGCCCTGAAATTGGATCTACCTCAAAAGGTATTATGCGTAGACAATTTTGCATGTGTACCTTGTACATTTTGTTAATAGAATGTGTTATGAAGTTTGAACTTTTTACTCTTTTGAATTTAGGATTCATCCTAGTTAAGACTGCTTATATAGTGTCATTCTTAAATGAACAGATGGCCTTATATTCAAGATTCGTAGATGGTGCTAGTCAGCATACCTTGAATCTCACATCAGTGGAATGGGTACTTTATTCCCCTACCAGTGATTTGGTAAGCTTAGGTGGAAGTTGCTTAGGCCCCGCAACCAACAATCCCATTGAATATCATGCAATGATTAGACTATTGACTTATTCTTTGTCAAATGATGTGAGTTGGGTTATGGTTTAACTAGATTCATAGATAGTTGTTTCTTAGTTAAACAACGTCTACACTATCTGAAATCCCTTACTTCTTCGATTATTTCGAAGGGCTCGGCTTCTTGAAAGGTCCTTTGAATTTTATTCATATCAGCATATTCCAAGACAATTAAATGTAGTTGTCGATTCATTAGCTAATTACATTTTGGATTGGTACATAGCTCATATTTAATTTTCATTCAAAATAGACTACATGTGTAAAAACAATAGTCATTCATGTACAAACACACCATCATAGACATGCCATTTTGTATAAAGTCATTTTCTATAAATATTTTACAAAATATACGAAGCATCAAAATCTGAAGCCAAAAGCTTTCAGTACATCAAAATCTGAAGCCAAAAGCTTTCAATACATCAAAATTTGAAGCCAAAAGCTTTCAGTACATCAAAATCTGAAGCTAAAAATATTTCACTATGGTACTATAATGGGATATAACCGCTACTCCTAACTAGACTCGGTGCTCATGGTAACACATTTTGTCCCAAGCCACCCTATGGAGTAGTCATCTGAAGTGACCAAAAACTCCTACTATATTGCATTGATAACACTGGGGTAAGTTATCTATGGAGATGTCTAGGAAATCTGCAGTCAGCCTCTGCAGGTTCTCCTCGATCTCCTGCAGCTCTTCCTTGACCTCGATATTTTGAACTGTTATCTCCCAAACTGCTCCTCGCCTCTACAACATAGAACATGAATCCTTAGTATCACAAAAAGAATAAAAAATGAAACATTACTAAATAAAAAGAATCAAATGAAGGAATCTTTCTTAGACATCTCTCCCCATTGATTGTCCTCAGGAAGTTGCAGATTTGGATCTCCTCTTAAATTCATCCATGGATATGTGTAGTCCTCCACCATAAAGATCTAATCATGGAGCCATCGAAAGAATATAGATCCATAGGTGACCATAGATCCACCTACCCCATGTTAAGTCATGGCCTCGACCCATCTTAGCATGCATGGTTCCTGCGGCTCAAGATCGTTTAATGGTACATGTGGGCGTAGTAGTGGAACTTGTTCCAGGAACAAAGAAACCACAATGGCACCATAGTCGAACTGTTTCATTTCCCCTAGTCAAAATTTGGTTAACTGATCTTTAAGACTCACCAAGAATCCCTCACTCCAGTAGAAGATCATTGGAACCATACACTCCAATGCATAAATCATGTGAGACCGTGTAGTTTGGTGGGAAACCCAACTACCTACCACCTTCTCAATAGTGAATAAGACAATCCTTAGGGGTCGATCTGTCACATGTTTTATGGGTATCTTCCAACCTCGTGACCGTGTACCAATGGTGTAGTACTCATCTATTGCCATCTCTTCCCCCTCTTGGTCAAGAGAGTGTTACATGGCTCCCCCGACTTTAGAGACTGATGAGGAAGTAGATGTATTCTACATATATGGTGAGAATGTGGGTTTCAACCTGAAAGTATTGTTGCTATGGATACCACATCTTGATCAAGTGATCTAGCAATTGAACCTGGGCCCTCATACCTAGGATTTGGAAGACTTTTGGGAGACCACACTCTCTCAAAGTTAATACCGCATTTGGATCATTGGTGGAAGATGCAGATTGGCTGCTAGATGCAGATGCGCCGCCAGTGGGAAGTCGTTGAAGGATCTGGGCAAAGTTATCCATCATCGCGTTCCTTTTTTTTTCAAGGGCCTCCTCGAGCAACATTTTGATAAGATCTTCTGCGCCCTCGTCTTTCTTTTTGTCCCCCATGGGTGGTCGTCGAGATTTGTGAGGCTGATCTTGCAAATGTTCAACCAGATCGAGCCCTAACTCTTTATACACCGCCCTCATTGGGGACATGCAAAGAACGATCGAGAAAGAGCACATTGCTCTGATACCACTAATCCGGATTTATGCAGGAAGTCATTGAAGGATCTGGGCGAATTTATCCATCTCATGCCACTAATGATCCAAACGCGGTATGACCTTTGAGAGACACCATAGATAAATGGTTGAATCTATTAGAAGGATATTTCTCAGTTCATGACTTTTCTGACCGGGAAAATATTACTTTTTTCTCTACTCAAAGCCGCCCCCCATGTCAAGGACTGGTGGGAAACCTACTATGAGAGAAAGGATGAGGAGGAACCCTCTCTGTTCTCAGCCATACCCACTTGGAATTCTTTTCAAGATTCCATAAAGGGACAATATTATCCAGTGGGGGGATATGAGGACAAGTACATCCAATGGACTATGCTGTAGCAGCAAAGAGATCAAGATGTGCATGAGTTGACAAATATGTTCCATACCCTGTGCACCAAGTTGGGTATCAAAGATTCAAAGAAACATTTGGTGCTGAAGTACCGTAGTTGTCTGCACAGATACATTCAGAAGGAAATGGAGTTCCTCAACATCTCCTCGCTTGGTACAGCATATCGGTATGCTACCAATATTGAGCAAAAATTCAAACAGAGAAAGCGAGACTTTGGATCTGTGAATCAGAAGCAAGGGAAAGGTGCCCCAAAACCGCAAAACCAAGGACACAGCCAAGGCATAGCAACTCAAGAAAACTTGCCAAAGCCGCAAGCAAAGAGCAACACTGCAAAGCCGAAGAAGGAAGTAGGAAAGTGGTGCGAGTTCCATAAGAGCCCCACTCACAACAAAAGTGAATGTCGGGTTAAGCAGTCACTCGTGGCTGAGATAAAGGATTCTGAATCAGATGCATACTCTAACACTGAATCTGAACCTGAGAAGGGGAATGATAGAGGGAAGAAGATTATCGATGCAGAGCTAAATGCCATCGTTTCCACCACGAAGATGCAAAAGGAAGAACCAGAAGATTCAGAAGAGGAGGAGTGTCTTTTCCACTCCCAGATGTGGGTAAAGGGTTCCCCGCTATAGTTCATGGTCGATAGTGGGATCCAAAAGAACCTAATTTCAGCAGAGGTCGTGAAGCGGTTGGGTTTTCCGACCATTACACACCCACAGTCGTACACCATCAGGTGGCTTCACCAAGGACGATATTGTCGCGTCAACCAGCAGTGTCGCCCTCCCTACAGCATCAAGCCCTTCATTGATGAGGTATTATGTGATATTTCTCCTCTTGATGTTTGTGATGTATTATTAGGTCAACAATACTTATGGAAGCGACATGCTATGTATGAGTCCCGGCCTCACGCTACTATTATTACGTTAGGAAATAATTTGTACAGGATACCAGAGGTACCACCCCCTACCGCTATCTCTTTGGTTACTGCAAAACAATGTAGTAAGCTCATTTCCAAAACTGGGAAGTTTGTTTTCTTGATGATCCACCCTCAAGGAAAGAAGATGATCATGACCACAACCTCCAGATAGGGCCCCTCCGCATGACAAAAACAAATGGACAAGGTCATGGAGGAGTACGGAGACATATTCACCTCACCCACCGTGGTGCCTCTCCACTGTCAGGTCAAGCACCCCATCAATCTGACCCCAGGTGCGTCGCTTCCCAATGGACCGATCTATCATCGCTCTGTTCTGGAGAATGATGAAATCAAGAGGCAAATTCAGGAGTTGCTGTAGAAGGGTCACATCCGGCCAAGTTCATCGCCCTATGGGAGCCCGATCGTGTTGGTACAGAAAAATGATGGGACTTGGAGACTCTGTATTGACTATCAGGTGCTGAACAAGATCACTATTCGGAATAGGTACCCGATCCCATCGATTGATGACCTTCTGGACCAGCTTAAAGGGGAAAAATATTTTAGCAAGATCGACTTAAAGTCCGGGTATCACCAGGTACCAATCGAGCCGACCGATGTGTGGAAGACTGCCTTCAAATCCAAGGAGGGCCTTTTTGAATGGTTGGTCATGCCTTTTGGGTTGACGAATGCTCCTCCAACCTTCATGAGACTGATGGATGACATTTTGCGGCCATTCACCAACTCATTTGTAGTAGTGTACTTGGATGACATCCTGATATTCATCCAAACTTGGGAAGAGCACCTCCACCACATCCGATAGGTCCTCCAAACATTGTGGTGGCACAAGTTGTGTGCCAATTTGGACAAGTGCACTTTTGGCATGACCTAGGTTCAGTATCTGGGAAACATTATTGATGACTATGGGTTACATGTGGATCCAACCAAGATCCAAGTCATTCGGAATTGTCCAGTCCCAACTACTCTAACAGAGCTTCACAGCTTTTTGGGCCATAGATAAATGGTTGAATCTATTAGAAGGATATTTCTCAGCTCATGACTTTTTTGACCGGGAAAATATTACTTTTTCTCTACTCAAAGCCGCCCCCCATGTCAAGGACTAGTGGGAAACCTACTGTGAGAGAAAGGATGAGGAGGAACCCTCTCTATTCTCAGTTGTACCCACTTGGAATTCTTTCCGAGATGCCATAAAGGGATAATATTATCCAGTGGGGAGCTATGAGGACAAGTACATCCAATGGACTACGTTGCGGCAGCAAAGAGATCAAGATGTACATGAGCTGACGAATCTGTTCCATACCCTGCGCACCAAGTTGGGTATCAAATATTTAGAGAAACATTTGGTACTGAAGTACCGCAGTTGTCTGCACAGATACATTCAGGAGGAAATGGAGTTCCTCGACATCTCCTCGCTTGGTACGGCATATCGGTATGCTGCCAAAATTGAGCAAAAAATCAAACAGAAAAAGCGAGACTTTGGATCTATGAATCAGAAGCAAGGGAAAGGTGCCCCCAAACCGCAGAACCAAGGACACATCCAAGGCATGGCGACTCAAGAAAACTTGCCAAAGCCACAAGCAAAGAGAAACACTGCAAAGCCGAAGAAGGAAGCGGGAAAGTGGTGCGAGTTCCATAAGAGCCCCACTCACAACACAAGTGAGTGTTGGGCTAAGCAGTCACTGGTGCCTAAGATAAAGGCTTCTAAATTAGATGCATACTCTGACACTGAATCCGAACCTGAGAAGGGGAATGATAGAGGGAAGAAGATTATTGATGTAGATCTCAACGCCACCATTGCCACCACGAAGATCCAAAAGGAAGAACCAAAAGATTCAGAGGAGGAGAAGCATCTTTTCCACTCCCAGATGTGGGTAAAGGGTTCCCCGCTATAGTTCATCGTCGACAGTGGGATCCAAAAGAACCTGATTTCAGTAGAGGTCATGAAGCGGTTGGGTTTTCCGACCACAACACACCCGCAGCCATACACCATCAGGTGGCTTCACCAAGGACGAGATCTTCGCATCAGCCAGTAGTGTCTCCTTCCCTACAGCATCAAGCCCTTCACCGATGAGGTATTATGTGATATTGCTCCTCTTGATGTTTGTGATGTATTATTAGGTAAACCATACTTATGGAAGCGACATGCTATGTATGAGTCCCGGCCTTGCGCTGTTATTATTACGTTGGGAAATAATTTGTACAGGATACCATAGGTACCACCCCCTACCGCTATCTCTTTAGTTACTGCAAAACAATGCAGTAAGCTCATTTCCAAAACTAAGAAGTTTGTTTTCTTGATGATCCTCCCTCAGGGCAAGAAGAAGATCATGGCCACAACCTCCAGATAGGGCCCCTCCGCACAACAACAATAAATGGACAAGTTCATGGAAGAGTACCGAGACATATTCACCTCACCCACTGTGGTGCCTCTTCACTGCCAGGTCAAGCACCCCATCGATCTGACCCCAGGTGTGCCGCTGCCTAATGGACCGATCTATCACCGCTCTATTCTAGAGAATGATGAAATCAAGAGGAAAATTCTGGAGTTGTTGCAGAAGGGTCACATCCGACCAAGTTCATTGCCCTGTGGGAGCCTGATCGTGTTGGTACGGAAAAAGGATGGGACTTGGAGACTCTGTATTGACTATGGGGCGCTGAACAAGATCACTGTCCGGAATAGTTACCCGGCCCCACGGATTGATGACCTCCTGGACCAACTTAAAGGGGAAAAATATTTTAGCAAGATCGACTTAAAGTCCGGGTATCACCAGGTACCGATCGAGCTGACCGATGTGTGGAAGACTTCCTTCAAAGCCAAGGAGGGCCTTTTCGAATGGTTGGTCATGCCTTTCGAGCTGAAGAATGCTCCTCCAACCTTCATGAGACTGATGGAAGACATCTTGCAGCCATTCACCAACTCATTTGTAGTAGTGTACTTGGATGACATCCTGATCTTCAGCCAGACTTGGGAAGAGCACCTCCACCACATCCGACAGGTCCTCCAAACATTGCGGCAGCACAAGTTGTGTGCCAATTTGGACAAGTGCACTTTTGGCATGACCCAGGTTCAGTATCTAGGATACATTATTGATGACTGTGGGGTACATGTGGATCCAACCAAGATCCAAGTCATTCGGGATTGTCCAGCCCCAACTACTCTAACAGAGCTTCATAGCTTTTTGGGCGTTGCTAATTTCTACCGTAGGTTCGTGTTGGGATTCTCTCATATCACTTGGCCCTTGAGTCAAGTCACCAAGGGAGGAGTGAAAGAAAAATTCTTTTGGTCAAAAACTCAGTAGAAGGCGTTTGCAGAATTAAAACATCGCCTCTGTTGTGCCCCAATGCTCACATTACCAGACTTGCAACAACCATTTAAGATCGAGACAGATGCCTCTGACTATGCTATTGGGGTAGTCCTCACTCAACAAGGGAATCCAATGGCATATCACAGTGAGACACTGTTAGACACTGTTCTCAAATATCCCAATGACAAAGAGATGTATTCCATTGTACAGGCTTGCCAGCAATGGAAGCATTACATTTCAGGGAAGGAAACGATCATCCACATAGACCACCAACCCCTGCAGTTCATGCAGACCACAAGGGAAGTTACAGATCGATCACCATTAGAAGTGGTCCACATATCTACAACAGTTTCATTTGAACATCAAGTACAAGAAGGGAAGCACCAATAATGTTGCAGACTACCTCGGCCGCCCATTAATCGTGGCGATAACGACCGTGCTCAACTCTTGTGGGCACGAGAATTCTGATTGGTCGCTTCTCTACAAGAGTGATCCAGAATTCAGCCACACATACTAGATGCTCTTGAAAGGAAACCAAGTTCCAAAATTTCACCTCCAGGATGTACTACTGTGTCACATGGGACACCTTTGTGTTCCTTCAAGCGAGCATGCTAAGATGATTTGGGAAGCACACTACAGTCGGGTCGCTGGGAATTTCAGGGTCGAGAAAACAGTGGCAGTACTGCAGAAGTATTTTTATTAGCCGAACCTTCGACAGGACGTCATGAAGTACATCCGATCCTGCACTGCCTGCGCCATTTCCAAACCATCCATCAAGAAGCAAGGCCTCTATACTCCGTTTCCTACCCCTAGTCGACCTTGGGAATCCATCTCCATGGATTACATGTCAGGACTTCCTTCTACTAAGCATGGCAACAACTGTGTGTTTGTGGTCATTGACATATTCTCAAAGATGGCCATAATGGCGGCCTGCAAGAAGAATATCACAGCATAAGCCACTGCTAAACTCTTCTTTGAACAAGTGTGGGTACACTTTGGTATTCCACGGTCTATAATCTCAGACCGGGACAGCAGGTTCCTTAGTACATTCTGGTCTAGGCTATGGTCAATGCTAGACACCAAGCTCACAAAGTCCACAGCTTTCCATCCCCAGACTGATGGCCAAACAAAGGTCGTCAACTGGATGATCGTACACATTTTGTGCATGTACAACTCAAAGTATCCACACACATGGGATGAGAGCCTCCCCTATGTACAACACAGCTATAATCGGGCCCTCCACAGCTCAAACAACCACAGCCCATTTCAGGTGGGCTTGGGATTCTAGCCACTATGTCCCATTGACGTAGCCATGCCATTTGCAGCTACTCAGGTTGATTCAGTTCATGTCCAATCTGAAGTTTCCAAGGCAAACAGCTTCATTGAGCGCATTCAGCACATTCTCCAACAGGTTCATGACATATTGGATAGATCCAATGTTAAGTAAAAGCAACAACATGATCAGCATCGGGTGCAACACAACTTCCATGTGGGCAATAAAGTGTGGCTACATTTATAGAAGGAGCACCTCGCTGGACCCCACCGCAAGCTTTTCCCGCTCTAATATGGGCCATCCACAATCACCAAGGCTATTGGGGACAATGCCTTCGAGCTCATTATTCCACCATTCCTTGGTCTGCACCCAGTGTTCAATGTGGACCTCCTTCGGCCCTACTTTCCACCTATACTGGACACAGCAGACGTGGCAGAACAACTCACACCAATAGAATTAAACCCCGACTACATGGAACAAGACACAACTAATTGGATTATGGACACACAGATCAAGAACACCCGCTAGCAGAAGATCTAGCTATATCAAGTTGTTAAAGCAGGCCAACTCCTTCACCAGGGAAAGTGGCTCACCGGGGACCAAGTTCAACAGAAGTTTCCTCATCTCATGGAGGAACTCCACGCAATGGGGACCATTGCTTCCTAAGGGGGGAGGAATGATCCAGGAGGATATTGGTGGCCACCCACCTATTCCTCTTAGACCCCCACTACTGTTTCTTTCAGTTTTCCAGTTTCCTTAATTGTAGCACAATTTACTATTTTTGGTAGTTTTCGGGTCCTAAACTTCCGGAGTCGTTTTGAGGCCCTAAACAACGTTTTTTTGGCATCGAATGGTCGGGGAAATATGGGTCCGTTTCAAATTTAATATTCACTATTTTTGTATGTAGTCATTAAATAGATATTTCTAACGATGTATCATGCACGTCAAACGGAGGTAGTATGCTAAAGTTACGACCCCGGGAAATTGATGTACCAAGTTACCCAACGGGGCCCACATTAAGGCGTTTCACCTCCTAGGGTTAGGTTTTTGGATGTTTAGGGTTTCCATTGTTTCTAAATAATATATAGGCCTTCGAGCCTCATTGTAACACAGAGTTCAGAGGCATGTAGCCACCACATCTCTTCTCAGAGATAAGCTACGAGCACTCTAGCCAGTTTATTTCCATTCTGTATGTAAACAAGTTTCAGTTATTGATTAATGAAATGAAGTGTTATTTCCGCTACATATTTGTTTCTATGGTTATTTGTGTATTCTGTTGCATTCCTGCATAAATCTGGATCAAAAAGTATACTATAGTTTATCATAACTAGAAGAGTTCTCTCAGGTACCATTTTACACTTTTTCGGACCTTGGGGACTAAATTTACAAAAAAGACCACATTGGAGTTTTCTTTAGTCCTTTCAGACTCTCTAAACATGAAACAACATCAAGTTCACCTTCTTCGGACTCGTAAAATCAAACGATGAAGGACCCTTTCTAGGACTGAACCCTTCCTTTCTTCGGTTCATAAAACATGTGATATTGGACTCATCTTATGATGAGCTATATTGAACATTTGTTACCTTTTTCAAGCTTGTTAAACAACAAAGAGGTACTTATCCATCATGATGGGGAAATTAAGGAAATAGTAAAACATTTTTCATGTGTATTGATGCCAGTTTATAGTCACCCTTGAACATGACACATGTTTGCATTTCATTCGAACAGTTGAGTAATCAACTTGTCCTCGAGTCAGTCCACTTTCATGAGTCATTTTACTCCTTTGAGTCATTAAAATAATGCGTCGTCTTGTTCTTTGCATTATGTCTGGTCTTTTCCTCATTGAGTTAAAGCTGCCAAGTCACTTGTCGTGTCACTTAATGGTTAAGGGAGTCTTTTACCACAACCAACCTCTACAGTTACCTTACCTTCCTTAGATTCAGTCATCTCTGAGTTAGTCCCATGGTTGTTCCATACTCAAGATCACTTCAAACCACTTTTGTTCTAGTTTCGTGTTGATTATGGGAAAACATCATGGCCCTCATTCGATGAGGCTATTCTCGTTGACACCAACACACCATCAGAGAATTAGTGTTAGAAACCAATTAGTAACTTTAAGCATGCCTGCCTCAATGGAAAGTTTCCTCTCTTTCAACAATAGGCTTCCGTCATTGGCCTCTGATTGAAAGATTATGTCGATTGTTCGACTTCAACTCATTTATTCACATTCGGAGGAATGTACTAGGGTAGCTTTGGAATCATCGACATCAATGGTGATTTCACTCGCACTTGTTAACAGTATACATCAACGACCGATAATCAAGTGGTTTCTACCATGTTTGACATAAGAAAATATATTCACATGGGCATAATCATACTTTTCGAGATTGGGATGAAGACCGTGGGAGTTTAGGCATTCGCTTGAATATTTGCCTTTGCGAGTAGTACCTAATTTTTATCTTCTGAATCATACCGCATTCGTATTTAAACTCAGTGACTGCATTTTACTTTTGCTTAATTATTTTAGTCTCTTACTTTTCTCTATCGCTCCATTTACTTCCCCAACAACTTGTCCTCCAGTGAGTGGGATTTTTCATTTCACCCAACGACTCCACAAGACAACTCTGCTGAGAAGCGAACCCATCCAATAATGAACTCAAACATATTTCTCTGATCCATTAAAGAATTAAATAAAACTGTAACTAAGCTTAAAGAGAAAAACGAGGAAAGAAATAGATGGAAGTCAAATTATTGGTATGAGAATGATTTTGAGCATGATTATCACAATCCTTACCATTCCCACCAATTTCCTTATCCCTTTAATAAAGTATCCCCAAAAAATTATATCGAGTCGATTAATAAGCATCAAACTCATCCAAGGCCTCGCAATTAGAGCAATCAATTGAATGATTCTTGTAATATAGTTAGACATTAAAATCAAATCCCATTTATAGAATCCAAAGTAGTTAGAACACAAGCTAAGCTATCTCCTTTTGAATTTTTTGAAATAGATGGGGCTCCTCATTCTATGCCTAAGGATTTCATTAAAAAGTTGCCTCGTTTCTATTGAAACAATGCCACGTCTATTGAAGATCATTTGCAAATGCTTTGGGACCATATTGAAGTTAGAGGTGCAGATGATGGAGATTTTTACATGCGGGGCCTTGGTGAATCCTTAGATGGGGATGTTCAATTATGGTTTGATCATTTAGCATCAAGATCCATCACTGGTTATGATATGTTTATTAATTTATTAAAAGAGGAATGGGGTGAGAAGATTGATGAACCTTCAGTGTTGATTTTTGTAGGTTAGATGAGTTTTAATATCAGTAATAATCTTCAATACATGAACATATAAAAACTAAGGTAAAATTTAAACTGTACTAAAATTTAACACATAACTTTCATCTCTTTCAACTTAACGCTCTGCTGGTCACTGCGTTAACTTTAACGCTCTGTTGGTCACTGCGTTAATGTTGATCATTGAGATGTTTTTCCAAATGTCATGTACAGAAAAATAATCATGTGCAGTAAACTCAATCTTAAATAAACTACAGAAGATAAAGAATCATAACCATTCGTTTGATCTGCCTTATATTCATATAGTTCTGAGTTTGATCTTGTCACTGAAAGGACAAGTCAAACTAATTAAACCATATACGTACCTTGAGAGAGAGTAGGAGCAAACAGACCTCGGATCCTCCAATCAATTTAGCAAAACATGCAAGTGACCATGTGTAAAGAAAGACACCCAAACACCCACCTGTAAGAGACAAATCCAGCCCGTGAAAAATCACGCTGGGTAAATTTGCAGAGATAAAACTCAACCGGTAAATAAACAAATTGCAGAGGCAAGACTTAGCAATCGTAGAAGTAAGACTTCAGCTGTAAATCGCAGAAGTAAGACTCAACAATCTCAGAGGTAAGGCTCAAATGTAAATCGTAGAGGTGAGACTTAGCAATTGCAAAGGGAAAACACATAGAGCCCTTAAAGTATAAAATTGTAGAGCGAGAACTAGTAGATCAGCTTGTGAAGGATAAACACACAAAGAGAAAAAAGAAACTGCAGACAATTTCTAGACAGCCGGTAGAGAGAGGGCCCTTGGAGGCAGTCCTGATGCCTCTGTGAGAAAGCCACAAACAAAAATAGATCGTGAAGAAACTGCAAATAATTTGCAGATAGCCGGCAGAGAGAAGGCCCTTGGAGGCAGCTGTGAGGCCTCTGTGAGAAAGTTGCAAACAAAAAATAGATTGTGAAGAAACTGCAAATAATTTGCAGACAACAGACAGAGAGAAGGCCCTTGGAGGCAGCCATGAGGCCTCTGTGAGGGAGCCACAAACAAAAAACAGATCGTGAAGAAATCACAAACAACCGGTAGACAGAGACAACAGGCAAGGCAGGCAGGATCGTGGAGGAAGCCGTGAAGGAAATAAATAGTCAATCACCATAGGAAATAGAACTCCCCAAAAATGAAAAACACGTGAAAGCTTCAAACTCGATATCACATATAAAAAATAACCTTATCTATTTATACGATTAAGTGGTGTAAAAGATTCATGTGGAGGTAAACACAATAACCATAAAGTGACCAAACCATGAACCAATAATATTAAATAATCCAAACCAAAAATAATAATATTAAATAATCAAAATCATAAAATAAAAGGTTTGACCAATAACCTTATTATAAAATACTCAAAACATAAATCATAAAGTAAAGGTCTTAAGATAAGACTAGATGGTAAAAAAAAAAGGTTTTATTAATAAAAACATAAAGATTTTATTAATAAGACTATAAAACAATTAATTATAATAAAGTCATAAAGTTAAAATCCAAAGGTCCAATATAAAGTGAATAATCCAAAACCATAAGTGGTTAAAGGTCCTTTAACAAAATATATGGTAACCATAACAACACATGGTCCAATAGTCTTTAATAAATCATTAGACAAATACACTCCATAAAATAGGAGTCATCATAGTCAAATGTGCACACAAGTGATAGTGCTAGGACCAGTAAGAATAGGACTAAGATTCAATAACCACAAGATCAAGGTGAACCGTAAAGATGGACAATCATTCAACAAGACCAAAGACTTTTCTCTCTCTCAAGATACATAGTTTATATATATATATATTGTGTCATCAATGTATAAGGGGGAAGATCCAAACAGATGGTACAATCCTTTTGTCCTTAACACTGCTCCTAAGGGTTGGGTACTAGGGACATCGTCAAGGGGTGGCCAGTCCCTTGAAAAGCAACCTAGTAATAACCGATTAGGAGAGGGGACATCATTAACCTCCATTCTTAATGAATGGCTTTCAGCCTTAGGTTGAGTTTCAGTCTCACACTGAATCAAGTTGATCAATCCCTGGACCCTAACCGGGTCCTCCATTCTCTTGCAGAATGGTTCTCAATACTAAGCTAACTTTCAGTCTCACACTGAAAGTTGATCAACTACCTGCAAGACCTACTTGGACATCATGTCCCTGGTCCTATACCAGAATATATCTCTGCCTCTACCTACAGGCTCTACTTGGACATCACATCCTTGGTCCCAAACCAAAATACCCTAGAGGCATATAGGGGCCCTAGGCACATGCTAGGGGCTTTGCCATGGCATCAACCTACTTGGTCCTAGACCAGGAACCCCAGGAGACTACTGGGGGCCCTAGGGTACCTTCTAGGGTCTTACTCTGTCCTAGTCAATTGACTAGGAAACCATTCTCTGAGAATGGGTCTCGCAACTGCACTAACTTTAACATTCAAAGCCTCACTCAAGCAATGATTGTGATGTTGAGGATCAATTTGATGAAGATGATTAGGATCAAGACGATGATATAAGTAATGGTTGTCCTTATCAATTTGATTTCTCCTCTCATGAACTAGTGGTGAGTGTACATGTGATTGAGTTTATGAGTGGGCCGTTAATCAATAGAAATACCACAGAGTATCTTAGGAATAACCACGATAGATCTCAAAATGAAATTAAACATGACATTAATCGAATCATATGGGATACTTTGTCATCATTACCTGAAGAAGGCACAGAGTTGGAGCTGACTCATGAAGGGGAGCTTGCAACCTAATCATTGCTTGGTTGACGACCATTCAAATCAATGTTTAAATGATCCTAGGGTTGATTTAGATTCTAATCATGCCATTGAACAAAAGGATGAGGATAGTCAAGATGTGTCCAACGATCATTATGTGATTGAAGGTCAAATTAAGTGTAAACCTATTGAAAAATAATCACATGGTGATGGTTTGGTTGTGATTCAACGTAACCAAGACTGCTCTTTGTTTAAGCTTTCAAGTTCCTTAATCAATTACGAAGAGCCCTCAAAGGATGATTATGATAGTATCCCTCATTCAATCTTAGATCAAGACAAATCAAATGACAATCATTTGCTTAGATAATCCTTCTTTCCACTGAGAAAATTTTGACTTTGCTCCAAACCTTCAAATCATTTATGGAATCAAGAGAGCCAATGATTTAAAAGTTTTTCCTTCTTATTAAATTCGAAGATCAATTAGTCCAAGCTATTTGGGAGAAAATATATATTTTCAATATTTTCAGACTACCCCCCCCCATCCCATCTTTTTAAGTCCTCTTGTATGGGTTCATGTTCCAATCAATTTTCAACTTGCAAAATTTTCGATAAAGAGCCTTGAGAGTGCCAACTTCTTGAACACGCATGCCTTCTCACATTGGTAAGATGGATAGGACTCTAAATAGATCATATTGCTCAACAACAATCTCATGGCCTGCATGCCTCATGAAATCGAAAGCTAAAGAGCCTGGCGGTCTTTGATATAAGCTTCAGTAAGTTTGTTGGGCCTTTGTCCAATGGGGAAATGGCGAGCTTGGAGCAGTTAGATGTTGCACACAACATCTTTTTTTGTTAGATTCCTCACACCGTCTGTGCACTCCCAGCCTGATGAAATTCACATATTCCTTCAACTTCTTCATCGATGAGGCACCCAATTGCCTCGCTTTGCCAACCATAGGAGCTATGTTCAATGACCAGGATAACTGCATTCCTGGTAGGATTGCTTAGCGTTCTTTTAGTTAATGTGCTTCATTCCTTTCTCATCTTGTTACTTGTTCTTTGTAGATTTGCACAAATTGGTCATGTTACTTCTCATACAACTACATGTTCCGTAGTTGATTCGAAACCGATTGACAATAATTCAAGATGGAGAAGAACTTGTAACATATACCAGACCTATATAGAATACCTCAAAGAGTTCTTTGGTATTATAATGGTTGGACCCATACTTTGAGAAAATAATGATAAACTTTGTGTATGAGTCTCTAAATCATGAATAAAAGGAGTCGTATCTTAAGTAAGCCAAGAACAATTCGGATAAGGAGGGTGATAAAAACACTCTTGCACATAAGGTTAATTGGTGTTAAATCAAAGTTTTAATCAACAATAAATTATATATTGTTTTGAAGATCTTCATGGAAATTCATTGGTAAGGATGCTTGGAGGGAAATATGAACAATAATGATAACAACTTTCTTTGACTTGGAGAATTTAATTATTTTATTGACTATCACTGGAAGATCAATTTAGTTTGGTAATTTACATAACTAGTTATCTTCATTGCAGGGCAACAACGCCTCAGGACGTGAATTTTGCAAGTTGCGTATTGTTAATTAAAAACACCACCAATGACAAAAAAAAAATTGCCTTCTTATTAATTTAAAATTTGAGAAGTCCCAAAAATTCATTGTCTGCTTGTGAACATTTACTGTCCTTTGGGATGGTATATTGTTGATGAGTATTTTTTATTTTATTTTGAGTACAATGATCTTATACCAATGCATTAGATCATAGATACACAAATGATCTTATACCAATGCGTTACTTTGAGTATAGTGATCCTCACAAACTGGTAAAGATCCTCTTGGCGTTTCTAGAGGGGTCATGAGCCACAACTTTATGGTGGCAACTATAATCTGCAAGCAAAGACGCCCAACAAGCAGCCATTAGCATCATTGTGAGGGAGACTTGGCTATGATCATGGATTTGTGGGAACTCAATGAAGCAGTAGTAAGTCAGAGGAGGGATCAACCCAAGCAAGGGGACCATGACCAAATTGATGAGGTCGTAGCTAGAAAAGAGGGATGGGTTTGACATTAGAACCGGGGTCACCGTGACCAAGAGCTGCGAGCACCTAAGGAAGAGACCGTGCATCATTGCAGTGGCGATAAGAAGCAACCTGTGACCAATGGCAAGACGTGAGATCAATCAGGGGTATGACGTGCAATCCAATGCAATCTGCAATACTTTGTTTGATCCTAGAAAGAAAGAAACTGTTGCTACCCTTTAAATGGTCTCTAAGATCTTTAAATTTCACATTCTGCATATTCTCAAATAAGAAAACAAAATTGAGATGTAATCCTCCAAACCTTGCCTCACCTGATTCACTATTGATTCCTAATGCCAGAAATTCTCCCACTCATAACCAATATTTTATGCCAAAAGTGGCTTGAGGTATAACATTAAAATAAGCACCTCAACCAAATAAAAGCTTGTAGTAGAATTTGACGCTTAATGCAGGTGTTATGAACCATCTAAAGGATTTGCCACGCCATGATCTCTGTAAATGTCAAATTCATCAAGACTTCATTGGCATACAGGGTTGAGTTGGAACGTAGCCATTTGAACGTCGAGTAAATGCAGTAAACGAGATGCTTCGGGTGATATTGACTCTTAATTTGACAAGTAACCATCAGAAAGCATACTAATAAAGGCATTTGTGAATGTCACCCACAATTTGCAAGAATTCAAAGGCCATATCTCCATTTTGTAGTAAGAGAGCGTAATTTATGTTGCAGGTCCACCAAAGTCTTTGCATATTGGTTAATGACAGGTTATCATCGAGCTAAATAATTTTTTCCAATATATATTTTAGTATGAACAATTTAGAGGTCGACCTCGCAAATCCCGAGGTGAAGTTCTTATACACTGTAGAGATCTTAATTGTTCCATGCATAAATATTGTGTATGTGTGTCTATATATATATATGAAGGAATCTATTCCCTTGCATTCTCGTCGAGGTTTACCTTCCTGAGCCTTACGGATAGCTCAGAGCTGGGTCTTACTTGAAAAGGCTTACCTTTGTACCCTCTTTTAAGGATTTTGCTAAAGACGGGGCATTCTAGCGGTGTGTTTCTCGGCTTCTACTTTCTTGATGTTGTACTTTCTTGATGTTGTATATTGGTTAGATCCTCCTCCTGCAGGGTTTTAGATTTAGTTGAACTGTCAATTTTACTTTGTTAGTGATAGAAGTCATCTTGTGCTCTAACGGTGTTCCACGGCTTATTTCATGTTAACAATCTACGGGTCGTTTGCTGATTAGAATTTGTATTGACCTTTTGATAGTAGTCAACTTGTTAGTATGGAAGCAAATCAATGAGTGATTGAACTTTTCTTCAAGAGGCCAATGCTTAGATATTTTCTAGTATGACTCATTGTACTTATGATTTATTAATCCCTGTTATAGGTAGGTGACTATATTTTTCACTAACCATATTAGTTTGGCTAAGAAACCAAAGGTATTTCTAGAGTTTGGGAAAAAGAATATTTATTTTATTTCATTTATTCAATTTATGTTCATATGTATTGAACTTTGATTGGGCTATAGCCTTTGAAAATACTATTTTTATCATTAACCACATTAGTTAAAATAAGAAAATAAAATAAAATTTACATACATTATAAAATCTATAGAAATGACATGAAATATTTGTGGTTAAGTGTTGTACTAATGTAACTTAAAAGTTGTACTACTTTCACATCACACACATACATATATATAATTTCCTACATATTCCAAAAAATTATACAATTTAAATCCATATGCTTGTATTGAAATAATACCATTAATATTCTTGATATTTTTTTTAATGCAATCTTTAAACTAATTTTCGAAAGTAAAATATATAATTTTTATATTTTATGTTTTTTTAAGTGTGAAAGTTTCTCTCATTTTTCACTTTTTTTTTTTATTTTAATTTTTTTGTATTAGGGAAATCGACAACTGGGGACTGGGATGGTACTTGCGTGACATGGGCTCTAGGGATCCAATCCCGCTACCACTATACCCCTAGGTGCACCCACACGGCCCGAACGCATGGGGCACGGGTAAGACGGGGTGATTTGAACTCGTGACCTCCATTTACAACATGTCCTTCATATGAAGCGAATCGTTGGTTGAGCTACACCCCTACGGGCATTCCACTTTTTATTTTTAGTTTAATATGGTTTTTAAATTATCTTTTAAACATATCAAAATATTAATAAACATAATTATGGTTTCATATTTTTTAAATTAATTTTTGAATCTCTTTTCCTTTTAGAAAATAGTATGAGTTTTCAATTATGTATTATTATTTATGGAAGAAGATAATTTCCTTTATTAATATTTGCAATTAGGGTTTAAATGCTTTATTTTTTATAATTCAAGTTTGAAATTTAAATTTGTTATTGTTTTTTTATTAATTAAAAGGCAAAGAGTAAGTTGGATGCAACTCTTGTTATGGTTTGTGCCTATCGGAAGAATTCGACACAAGATTCATATTCTTTTCTTAGTTTATTCCATTAGCAATCACTATCGTAAATAATGCATTCAAGCTCTTCAGTTTACATGCAAGAAATTTGATATTTTTCAAATACATGAACCAATGAATTCATAGTTTTTTCCATGTTCGACCACTAAAATATATTGATTTAAAGAAAGCAATGAAAGTTATATGGCCCATTGCACCCAAAAATAAGTTGCAAGAACTTGAATACTCGAATGAAGAATTTGGTTAAAATACTCATTAGGGAAAAAGCCCGAAATCGTGTAGTTTGAGTAACCTAGTCCATATTCTTAGAAATAACAGCTTTATAATGGTTGAGGTTACAGAGTGTAATTCTTTATCAGAAAGGACAGAGGCCTTGAACAGTTAATAAAGTTCATTGGTTGTTTGCGGAGGTTGTTGATTAGATTATTAGATTATAATGATGACGTCTGCAAATGGGTAGGTATGTTATACCATGTACCCGCTCTGTATAAGTGAATCACACAAAACCGTGGAAACATTTGTCATGGAGATAACAGACAAATGCCCGCATTTTATAGACAAATGGGTGAAACATTGCTTGGTTTGAACTTGCAGCACTGCAGTGGAATGAGTCAGACAACACTTACTTCAATTGAGGAACATTTATGGCAGTGTGGCCTACTTGTCTCTCAGAAAACACTTGGAAAATTAGATGCAACAAATGCTACAATCTCACTTTGAATTTTCCTTCAAATAGGGTAAGATTAATAAGCATCAACAATAAATATTAAGTGAATAAGTTTGTTTATGATAGGACATTGGAACCAATGCATTGGAGACAATTTCTTGCTTTTCATGGAAGCTCAGAGGAACAAGTCAAAAACAATTTCTAGATGGTTTTCTCCATTTGGGATTTTTGGGCCCATAGAAGGATAACATGGCTTTAAATTTTAAAATTTACATTTGAAACTATGATTTTTTGCAGGTGTCCTTTTCGATAACCCTGTTTATAGTCTTTGGTGGTCACATCCCTAGTTAAAGCACTTATAGTGGGCATAATGTACAGCATGAGTGGGCTTAATGGTTAAGAGCATGTGTTTCTTCTTAGGAGGTCACAAGTTCAAATCCATAGGGGGGTAGTGTATGTACAGCTCTATAGACTTTAGTAGTTAAATCACTACGTAGAGGGGGGTCCCTTGTCCCACAAACAAGGGGGTATCATACACCAAATTGGTGTCTCACTTGGCGATGACCTTAAAAATAAAATATTATTATTATTATTTAGAACAAACAAACTCTTGTGCAAGGTGGCTAGGTTCAACTTGCATGTTTTTTCACTTTGTTTTTTTAAGAGGTTCTGGTTTTCTTTGTTGAATTTTATTTTTATTTTTTTTTATCTAGTGTTTTGGCCATACTTCATTAGCCATGTTGTGTGTACAGACTTAGTTTCTTACTTTGGAATCACAATCCACAACTTCTATAGTGATTATGTTTTGACTATGGAATTGTTATTTATACCAATTTAACTCTGGAAGTTGTTTTTTCGAAAGAATCCTCCTAATATTGACCAATCCTAGGATCACCAAATTTCATTACCTTAAGAGAGACACTCTTCATTAAACTGAACAAGCTTATAGGAAGAGAAACACAACCATAATCCATATCCCCTTAGGCATTAAGTCCAGGGTCTTATGGGATAAGAGAAGTGGTAAGAACTCCATTTCACTCAAGGGGACTGCTTCATTTGCTGCTTTGTCAGCTTTCCCATTTAATCCTCGCAGGATAAGAAAGAAGTGGATTCGTTTGAAAGAAGGGAGCAGAGCCTGGATTTTCCTGATAATTTGGCTAAGCCTCATTTGACTAGGAAGCTTCCGAGTATTTATCACTTTTATTATCAACCTTGAGTCCCCGAAGACGTTGATTTCTAAAATGCCATGTGCCAGAGATTGTTGAAGACCTTGCTAGAGAGCCAGAGCTTTGACCAAATTGTTGGTGTCAACTCCTAGTCTCCAAGAGAAAGAAAATTCCAAGATGTCATCGGGATAAAAAGGACCCCTCCCCCTCCTACCGCCCCTCTACTATCTCTCCTCTTACTCTCTTATTTTTAATTTATTTTATTCCTCTTATGATTAATTCATTATAATTCTATTTAATTTATTATATTTCTCTTATATTATTAATTGTATCGAGAGGCTCTTTGCATAGCCCCAATGGGTGATATGTGTCATATCTGTCATGTTGTTGTGGTAGATGTTGGTACTATGTATAATTTATTATATTTCTCTTATACTTATTAATTGGGCCAAGAGGCTCAAAAATTTAAATAAATAAAATAAAAAAATTTAAACCTAGATTATTTCTTATCTCAATTATATTTACATAAATATTGAATATCTAACGCTTAGGTTTCTTGTTGTTGCTAATAAAACAAGAAGAAGTTGGAGACAATATATTTATATATACTGCTATACTATAAAACAAAATAGGAAGTCTGATGATAGCATGAAAGGGATAACGATAGTGAGTTTGTTTGCAATAAGTCTGATGATAGCACAAAAGGGATAACAATAGCGAGTTTCTCTGCAATAAGTCCGCATAAATTAGATAGTGAGTTAAATAAAAAAAATCAAAATTTTCAATCATAATTAAAATTTACGTTCTTCCAAGAACCTTGAGTTCTTTTTGAATTTTTTCCGTTTTGCTACTAGTGGAGTCTGGACTCCTTCCAGACCCATCTGATAGCCTAGGTTTGCAGATCATTGTGGAGGCTGGAGATCGTGGCTTTTGAAGGAGGAGGTCACATTTTTGCCTCTTCTTGGCTAGTCCATGAGTGTTCTACGATGAAGTTGGATCAAGGCTGAATTGTTCTCGTTGTTTGTTTCACGTTAGCCCTTTGAAGTCTGCGTTTCTAGGATCCAAGAATTTGGTTGGTATTCTCTCTTTGTTTTAAAACATATTTTGTTTGATTCTCCTGGCTGGGTTTAGCTCTAGTGAACTTATGGCCTCGGGAGGAGGCCCCATTCCACTCCCTTCTAAGTTAGATGCTTTTAAATGTCTAATTTTTGCATGCGGGAAGAGAAAGGGAAGCCCTCTGGGGCAACCATTCGCGAAGAAGGCAGATATACCCTCGGTTGATCTTTCGAAAGAGCGTCCCTGTCGAACTGCTTTGAATCTATCTGAAAGAGGACTTATTGGACAATTCATCGGGTTGTGGCCATCCCCGAAGGGTGTTGATGGCTATGTACAACGAGATTAGAGACCACTAGTTTCAGATGGAATTAGTAATCATCTTGTTGGAAGAGGTTACTTTGTTTTTGTTTTTGAATCAGCAGATGACCGAGATTTAATATTCCGAAATGGCCCTTATTTTATGGGTCCTCAAGGTTTATATCTGAATAAATGGACGTTGGATTTTGATCCAACCCAGGATGTGCCTTCAGCTATTCCAGTCTATGTCAGGCTACCCCATCTTCCTCTCCACTGTTGGAATTCTGAATCCTTGGAAGCTATAGGGAATACGATCGAAAAATACATTAACAGGGTAGAAAGGAAAGAGAAATACTCATGTTCTAGGATTTGTGTCGAGGTCGATTTGGAGATTGGATTGCCTAAGGCAATCAGGCTTAATTTAGTTGATTGGTCCCATATTCAGGAATTAGACTATGAACAACTTCCTTTTAAGTGTTGTTTATGTCATGAATATGGACACTTTGCACATAATTGTAAAAAAAAATTGAATCAGATATAGTATTAGACAATCCCAATCAATGGAAGCAAGGGAAGAAATCAGGTCCTTTTAAACAGGTAAATAAAAAACAGGGCAATGTTGGTAGTGGATCTAATCCTGAAACACAAAAATCTTCTCTTCTTTCGAATGATGGCAAGGACTCAGGATTTTTAAATCCCTTTGAGGTGTTAAGTTCTGCTAATGATCAGACCTCTCCAAATCTGGAAGAAGGTGAAATTAAGCTTCCTAAAGCCAGTATTGAAGAAGGAGAAGGTAATATTGAGCCTGATTCAGTAAAAGCCAATATTGAAGAAGGAGAAGTTATTTTTGACTCTGATCTAGTAAAACCCAGTGAAGGGGTTTGTTCATAGGATCTATCTCCCATAAGATCTGCCTCTTATGCTGATGCTCTCAAGAAGAAAGTGGATTCATCTGGCTCCTCAGAAGATGATGGACAATTCGCAAAAAAATTTGGAAGGAAATCTAGAAAAGAAATTAGAGAGGAAGAAGCTGAGAGGCTCAAGATGCAGGGTAGCTAGTCTACTATCGAATTGTCATTTGGCCGAAGCAAGCGTAATAGGCCTCAAAAGGGAGGAGCAACTCCCTGTCCTTTGGGTAAATAATGCAGATAAATTCTTGGAATTGCAGGGGTTTGGGGAATCCTATTAAGGCTGAGGCAGTAAAAGACTTACTCAAAATGAATCCTGCGGACATTCTTCTGCTCCAAGAAACAAAGATAGACGATGAAGCTCTTTTTATTAATCAGTAGGACTAAATGGAATAAACAGGTCGGGATTGCCGTAAGTGCTCGGGGCACTTCTAGTGGTCTTGCCACTCTATGGTCAAAGGACAATTTCCTTCTTCAATCCTCTCATTCCACGCAACATTGGATTTTATCTGAACTACATCATTTGCCGAGTAATACTACCATCGCTCTTTTTAACCTTTATGTGTCGGTCAATTATCTTGAAAAAAACATATGTTGGCAAACTCTATCTCTCTTCTTGGAAAATCATGATCTCAGAAATATTGTAGTAGCTGGTGATCTTAATATCGTTTTGGATCCTAAGGAGAAGCAAGGTGGTAATATTGGTAAAGATCAATTTTAGGAGATGGTAGACTCCTTGATCCACACCCACGACTTGCTAGATCTAAAACCCAAGAAGGGTAATTTTACATGGACAAATAACAGATTGGGTTAGCCCTGAATTTCTTCCCGATTAGATCGTTTTCTTGTTCAAATCTCGTTGCTGGATTTTGGCATTTTATCTTTATTAATTATGCCTAAGCTCACTTCTGATCACCATCCTATAGCTCTTTTATTGGAAAGACAAGTGAATATGGGCCCATTACCTTTTCGCTTCAATCCCCTTTGGGATGAAAGGGACGGTTTTGGGGATTTAATCTCTCAGGTCTGGTCTCAATTTATTGTCGGTTCACCCAGTTTTGTTTGGGAACAAAAATTGAATCTCACAAAGGTTGCTCTGAAAAGATGGATTAAAATTCCTATCAAAAATCATTCGAGAAACAAGGAAGAATTTGTCCAGGCGCTAGTTGATATTTAGATTAATATGGAAAATCAGATCATTTCCCATTCTCATTTGGCTGTTGAATAGGATGCTCAATCCTTAGCCTCTCTTTCTTTTCGCCAGGAGAAAGTGCATTTGTGGCTAAAATCCCATAGTCTTTGGATGTTAGCCGGGGATAAGAACTCGGCCTTTTTTCATCATCAATATAGGTCCAGGCTTTCCCATAACCATATATCAGAGATTTGTTCTACTTCTGGAGAGATTATCAAAGGTCAATCGCAATTGCTAATAGCTACTAATGAGCACTTTCATACTTTGTTTCAGGAAGACAGTGAATTTGATGCTGATTTGAACTCTGATTTTCTCTCTAGTATTCCCTCATTAGTTAGTCAAGAAGATAATGTTGGACTTTTGGAAAAAAAATTTGAGAAAGAAGTGGTTGATGTCATTTGGTCTATGAAGCCTGATAAGGCCCCGGGGCTGAACGGTTTTTCTATCTATTTCTATAGATTATGCTGGAATATTATCAAATTCGATCTCCTTCGAATGATTTCATCTTTTCTCAAAAAAGCCAAAGTCGGAGTAAATACCAATTCTACCTTTTCAGCCCTGATTCCAAAGGAAGCCAATCCCATTGCTTTTGATAGATTTCGACCAATTTCTCTCTGCAATTCCTCTTATAAAATTCTGGCCAAATTATTAGCCAATAGACTAAAATCTCTGCTAGGAGTGTTAATTTCTCCTCTTCAGGGAGGGTTCATCAAAGGTAGACACTTAATAGATAATGTGATTCAAGTTCAGGAGGCCCTTCATTCCAGTTTCCAAAGAAAGGAAAAAGGCATGCTGATAAAGTTAGACATGAAAAATGCTTTTGATCAAGTTAATCTCTCATTCCTTTATCAAGTATTAAGCTCTTTTGGTTTTAGTGCAGAGTTCGTTGCTTTGATAAAATCCTACATAGACAAGCCTTGGATTTCACCGCTTGTAAATGGAAGGCTGACATAATTTTTTCAAGCTACGACAGGGTTGCGGCAAGGATGTCCTTTGTCTCCCTTTTTGTATATTTTGATGGCGGAAGTGCTAAGTAGAAAGCTTTATTCTGAAATGGTTTCTGGAGCTCTTCCTGGAATAAATATTGCAAGAGGGGTGGCTCCCATTAACCATGCCCTTTTCGCAGATGACTCTCTTCTTCTGGGAGGGGCATCTCTCATCATTGCCCAGGGTTTCAATGTAATTTTGCAAAATTACTGTTCAATTTCTGGTGCATTGATTAACAACAACAAGAGTGTTGTTTATGGATGGAATATAGACCATCAGTATCTTCTTAGAATAGCTCAATATTTGGGTTTTCTTGGTTTCGAAAAATGGGATAAAATTAAGTATTTGGGGCTTCCCTGAACTTTGGGACCTATTCCTCCTTCCCTGTGGTTGGATGTGATCAGCAAAATCAAATCTAAATTAGTTTCCTTGGGTGGGTATTGGTTAACAAAGTCTGGAAAACTTATTTTGATAAAGTTTGTGCTTTCATCTCTCCCTATTTTCTAGCTTTCTTTGCTTCTTGCTCCCAAATACATTTCTGCTCAAATTTCTAAACTCCTTTGTGATTTTCTTTGGGAAGGTGGCAAAGGAAATCACAAGAAAATGCATTTAGTGAATTGGGAAACCCTAAAGAGACCCATCTTGAAGGGCGGTCTTCAAATTCGAGATCCTGAGCTAGATAACTTGGCTTTGGGAGGAAAGTTAGTATGGCAATTATTTTCAAAAAAACATCATCCAGTTAGCATGATCTTCTGGAAGAAATATCTAAAAGGAGGATCGTTGAGAAATAGCTAATACTCCTACAAGAACAACAATTTGGAATCTTTTTCGAAAAGGATTTGATACTATTCAGTCTCGGCTATATAGAATTCTAGGAAGTGGGAAAAAGACTTTTCTCTGGGAGGATATGATTTTAGGAAACCAACCTCTTTCTTCTAATTATTCTTTGATAGATATTAAGCTTTGGTTAACTAATAAAGAATTTCTCAGACTGGAAGACATTTGTACCTGGGACAGTGATGGGAATTGGGCTGGATAGGTCTTTCCTGAGATTCTGGTTCATCTTACACCTCAACTGAATTTGTTGATTCTTCAAATTTCTGGTATGGCTCTTGTTAATTGCTATTCCAAAGATGCTTGGGGGTGGGGAAGTACAGGAAAATACTCAATTGGCTCAGGTTTCTCCATTCTTCAAGCTTCCTCAAGCTCCTGCTCTGCTATTTGGAAAAATGTGTGGTCCTCTCCTTGCCTCCCAAAAGTTTTTTTTTTACTTGGCTTCTTCTCCATAATTGAGTTCTAACTAGCGAGAATTTGCAAAGGCGTGGCTTCCATGGTCCGTTTATCTGTTGTTTCTGCAATAACACAGAGGAAACATCTGATCATATTTTTATTAATTGCATTTTTTCTCATCAAGTTTGGGAAATTGCTCTTCAAGGTTTTTATGCTATAGATTTATCCCAATATTCTATTTTTCCTTTCTTCTCTAATTGGCACGATAGCGTTCCTGGCTGGCATGATGGTTCTGGTAATTCGACTTCCTTTAAGGAATTGAAAAATATTATGATGGTTATTCCGAAAATAATTTGGTGGTCTTTGTGGCTTGCACACAATGATTGGATCTTCTATGCTCAGAGGGCGACTCCTATCAATGTTGCTGCTAAAGCCAAGTTGATTATATCAGAATTAGTATCCAATTTTTTCTCCCTGGCTGATTTACCTACTGAACTCTGCGTTTGGCTTGGAATTAGTTCTATTACCAATCAGAAAATGAAGATTGCTAAATCGGTTTGCCCTTCAGTCTGGCGAGTACGATGTACTACGAGTGAATTTTTAAAGTGGTGGAAAATTTCTTCAATTGCTAGTATTTTTTTTGACAGGGCATCCAAGGGAAATCTTGGGTTATCTAGAGCTAGGGGGTTGTTATACTCGTTTGACCGACTGACCATTACTAGATTCAGTTGGGGACTTGGTAAAATGTCGAATAATCAAGCTAAGAGTTACAGTCTACTTAAGGCTTGTCAGTTGGCGAAGGAGGCTAGTTTTAAATCTCTTCATGTTTATGGGGATTCCGAAATATTGATCAAATTGCTAATTTCATATGGGCTTTTTAATATTCCAGATTTGAACGTAATACTGAAGAGAATCCGAATCATTCTGAAAAAATTCGATAAGGTTGAATTCTTTCACATTTTGAGATCCTTAAATGGAACAGCAGATTCTCTGGCAAATGTAGCATGTCTTCTGGCTCAAGGTTCTCTAAGTCTTAATGGAGAATACAAATCATTTCATCCAATACCCTAAGTTTTTGGAGATTGTTGTTTCTCTTTGAAGGGTTTTTGGCCGCTCTTCTTCCTATTGTAAATGGCTATGTTGATATTCTTTCTTATCATGTAAAATCTTCAAAAAAAAAAAACCTATCCGTTTTTGTTAAAAAAAAAATTACGTTCTAATAAATCCATTCTCATTCAATGAATAAACAAACCGACGTGGTGGTGGTGGTTGTTGTTGTTGTTGTTCGCACTTTATTAATTATTACATCAAATTTGATAATCATGACATAGTTTCACAATAAATATGAGGAAAGGTTTTGTAGTTCAAGAGACTTGATCTCACTTAATAGAACTAAAATTTAGATGAATTATGTTGATTTATCTTACTCTTTTATTTTTAATTTAATTTAAATCATTTTAAAATAAATTCATTATAATATTTTCTTCTCTTAGATACCTTTCGGATTTAATCATCAATTTTTATGTAAATATTTTCAATAATTTTTATTGTTTTACATGATGCATCTTTGAGCGGAAAGGGGTGACTGTATAAATAGTTCAATTCCAGTTGTTAACTCGTGTGTAGGTTCTATCTTGAGCCCAAGTTCAATTTGGCTCGTAAAGAAATTCCTTGCAGATGAGAGAGAGAGAGAGAGAGAGAGAGAGAGAGAGAGATTGTCTCAAAATTCTCCACCAAAATAATTTAATGTTAGTATCTCAAAATTATTTCTTCTTCCATTTTTTTAATCCAGTTTTCAATAATTAAATAAAATTAATGCAGTGATCAAAATTTTAAATCTTGTATCGATTCCTCGTCTACTTAACATACATGGAAAATATTGTATATTATATTTAAGAGATTCATTCTTCTTCGATCCACTTACCATATCTACGTGGCTAGCCGGTATCCAGTGCATTAAAAATGGAGCCATGGTACTGAGAATTATATGTCAATTATATATATAAAGATTTTATAAAAGTGAATACTTGAATTGTAATTATTATTGTTATGACAAACCAATATGGTCATTAAAATTCAATTGTGTATTCGACTCATCTTATGGACATGTAACAAAGGTAATGGTTTCCTTTGCCGTGTGCTTGTTAGATGACCCAAATGCACAATCCTAAGTGAACGTGTGGCACACCAAAATAGTTGGTTGGAAGGGGTGTTTTAGTGAAGTGTAACAAGAAACTTTACAACTATGAGAGAGCTGACAAAAAAAATTACAACTTATCGTTGTTGATCTAAATCATAAAACCTTCAAAAAATAGTTGCACAAACACTTAAAGGATTTGACTTCAAGGGTTATGCACACTCCTATGAGCATACTTTCATAAAAAAAATAGAGACTATATATATATATATATATATATATATGAGGAGAACAATTTAAAGGGCTAATTTATAAAATGTTTCTATGTAAGAAGCTATAGGGTGGCATTGAACTCCTACCAAAATGCTAAATTGTGCTAAGGAGATAGCATGTATTTTTTCTATTATATTACTAAGTATAATGAGAAATTCCATTGGAGAACACTTAAATAAGTCTAAATAGAAAGGAATGGAAATACATTCAATTATAACTAAATCTATGAACCATTGAACCATAAGTAGATATGGACCATTATACATCAAAACCCCGAGGTGTTAGTGAAGGCACACTAGGTTCCTAACATAAGTCCATAAGAATACTGTGACATAAAATTGGGTCTCTCATCAACCAAAGTACCCGTATGTTTAAACCATCCGAAAAAATACTATGCATACATAAATGAGAGTCTGTGCTACAACAAAAAATGTTACCTTGGTCCCAAGCATAAACAAAGAATCATCATGTTTCGTGATATTGGGTGGAAGATCATCATGGGGTTGGATCCCAACCTATAGCGATAATAATTTGAAAAAACAAAATACTACTCTTTTTTTCACTTCATCACACCTACTTTTTTCTTCTCATTTTTTTCCTTTCGACATTTTATTGCACTCTTAGGAGCAATTGCTAGTTTTCAAATTTAAAAGGCAGAAAGTAAGTTGCATGCAACTAATGGTTCCCATACGGACGCACTCATATTCAAATCCACTTTAAGGATTTTATGCTCAGCTACAGGCATGGTTTGCAACAACTTGAAATCCTCGATGTATTTTATGAATTTGGCTCCTAAGGAGGCTGCTTGGCACACTCGCAAATTTGATTATATTTCTGAAAATGTGGCATTGGGCCTCAAATATCTAGGCTTTCTCATTAAGCCAAATGATTACTCATGCAAATATTGGGTCTGGTTGATAGTGCGTATAGAATAAAGGCTCAAACTTTGGTGCAACAAATGGATATCTCGTGGGGTTCGTTTGGTATTGATCAATTCCATAATTGAAGCTATACCTATATTTTTGTTTGCTCTGTCATATGTCCCTACTGGTATTATTCAGAGGATTCATAAGCTTTGCAAAAAAATCTTATGGAGTGGCCCATACAAGGATCATGTTTTCTCTTGGATTTCTTGGCACAACATCTCTCACCCCAAATGTTTGGGTGGTTGGGGTATTAAGGACCTTCTATGTTTTTCCAAGGCTCTTGTAGCTAAATGCATTTAGCAAATTATCAAAGGGGTTGGTCTGTGGAACCGTATCATATATCAAAAGTATATTGTGCCCCTTAACGTTGTTGAATGGATTTGGGTTAAAGACAAGCCATCCCTGAACATCTCTAATATGTGGAAGGTGATCATCAAGTCTTTTGATCTTATTGGTGGTTGGCTAGCCTGGAAGGTAGGCAATGGTAATTACGTTCGGATGGACAAGATCTGTGGGTTGGCTGTACATATTTTGTTTGTTTCCTTGCTAATCTGATCAAACTTTAACTGATCGTGGTTTTATACATTTGCACCATATTAAAAAACCGAATATTTTTCTTCATCTTAATTAGTCTTGGTTTTCGGCTGCATATCTTGAGCTTTTTGTCGGTGAGAGTCATATTTGGGACCAATAAATTCAAATTCTATTGAACAATAATGTTTTCCTTTCCAACAAACCTAATGTTCTACTATGGGCTAAAAATGCTAAAGGTGGGACCTATTCCCCCAAGTTGGGCTACTTGGCTCTCAAAGAGGAGGAAGAAGCTCCCCCTCCGTACTGGTGGTGTAAGTGCATTTAGAAGCTAACTTGCCCCCTCAAAAATCAAGATCTTTTTCAGGTTTGTTTTTGATGGAAAAGTCCTTATATGGGATGTATTGACTCACAGGTTTAAAATCGATCCTAGTAGATGTCCTTTATGCACTATAGTAGCTGAAAAAATTGTCTACCTTTTCATATTTTTTCCATATACTCGAGAAATGTGGAGTCATCTCTCCATCCTCTATGGATCACCTTTGGTTTGGAATGGTAGAAATATTCAACAAGCTTGGCTCTCGTGGAACTGTAGCACCTCTTTCTCTCTGTTCTCTGCACTTTCGACCTTCATTTCTTGGGGAGTTTGTGTTAGAACAGTAATCCAACCCCTTAGTACCTTATTTTAACTCCTTAGTCAATTTTATTGCATTTTGCATTAATACACTATGGTTTTGGACTTAGGGTGCTTAGTTGGACCAATAACTAGCTAAATTGATGCATTCACACCCACATGAGCGCTCCAACTCAGTCAATCATCCACATGTGCGACCTCATCATTGTTGGTGTACTCCCATTCTTTGAATGTGGACAATTTGGTTGACTAGGAGGGCTAGAGGTGGATTTTGTCCATTTTTGAGCTGGTTTGGTGCATTTAATGCCACCTAGAGCCTCTAACCCACCTATTTTCCCACACCCATGCATGCCAAGGTGTAATGATGACCCCATGTCACCTCAGCCATGTTCACACAACAATTCATGGCCATTTGGGCTGATTTGGAGCATGATTGTCCCACCTAGGGGGGATTGAGGCCAATTTGGCCAAGTTCACTTGTACAATCACATTGGGCTTCCTAAGCCTCATGAAACACTTCTGATGTAATATAAACCTGTTACTAACATGTTTTTATGTTAGACAATAAAAATATAACTTGTTTATGTTCACATTGCATGTGTAAATTGCTTCTCATTTAATGGTTTTTTGTTGGTTTTGCACCAAATTCGATTTGTGAGTTTCTCTAAGGATCCTAGATCTTCCATCCTGTGGATTGAAATTCTCATAGTTTGGCTTTCTAGAAATAGGGTGATCTTCAAAGATGCCCATATTCCTACACAAGTCTTTGCTGGAAAAAGTTTTGGCATCTTTAAAGCTTTCCCTCAACCGGTTACAACCAAACGTGCTCGCTCTCTTGCAACTCCAATTGTGGATGAGTCCTTTCCATGGGATTTTTTGGATGGTGCTTCTCAAGGAAGGCCTCGGATGGGTGGTACCAATGGGATCCTTCATCTTTCCATATCACACTCTTTCCTCTTTGCTAGTGGACTGGGAGATGTCTCGAATAATTATGCTGAATTTGTAGCCTTTAAAATCCTTCTGAGAATCTCTCACTCCATTGGCATCACACAGCTTCAGATCTTTGGTGACTCCAGATTGGTCATCGATTGTCTTAAACTGGGAAACCCTCCATGGAACATTTTTCTTCTTCCTCTTTATGAGGACATTGATAGCGTCATAATATATTTTCAACAACTCTCTTTTACGCATATTTTCTGGGAAAGTAATTCCAAGGTTGACTTGATTTTCAAAAAATATCTTTTACTAAAAGGCTTCATGAACAAATGGAAGAATTCTGATGGCTCCTTGATTCCTATGTGAAGAAGTTGTTTCTAGTTCACTATTTGAATAACTAAACTATAGTAGTCTTGTTTAAGAGTTTTACTTGATATCTATCTGCTATTTTCTATTGACTTATATGCCATTTGGGTAGCTTCAATGCATACTCAACTTTCTTATCTCGAAATGTACAACCTAAATTCTTTTTAAACAATGCGGTTCTATCATAATAAAATAAAGCTATGATATTTTTGTGTGGAAAAAAAAAAGTTAGTTGAATTCATGTTACTATATGGTTAAAAAGCCACTCCATAGAGTAAGAAGTAATTAATAGTTCATAAAGTAGCGAAGGGTTTGGTTTAGGGTTTTGGATGCGGGTTTAGGTGTTAGGGTTTTCTAGGATTTAAGGTCGCGAGCAAAGAAGAGTCAGTTAAAGGAAGCTGAGCTTTCCAATTTTGACAGTTCTTTGCATCGAGGCAACCTCCAGCAGACGAGCTTTAGAAGTTTTATCAGCAGAGATTTTAGCATGATGAGGCCACCAAGAGGTCAACATGCCTTATAGTTTCTCACATCACGTCCACTCTTCGACTACTGAGACTGTTAAATTTTGCTCTTTTGGTGCAGCCGAGTTTGTAAACCTTTTCAGGCTGTCTTTCTCGTTGATTATATTTTGTGTGCGTCCCTCTGTAGCGTCCTTGAGGCATTTTGTGTTGTTTTTGTGTTTTTAGGAGGTGGCCGGGGTGGATTCAGAGGGGGGTGCAATGGCGGAGGGAGAGGAGGCAGCCGCTTCGGTGGTCGAGAGGGTGACCGTGGCGGCGGAGGGAGAGGGGGTGGCCGCTTCGGTGGTCGAGGGGGTGATCGCGGCGGCAGAGGAGGGAGAGGATGCCATGGTGGTAGAGGCGAAGGGATGAAAGGGGGATCCAAGGTTATGATTGAGCCCCACAGACACGAAGGGGTTTTCATTTCCAAGGCAAAAGAAGATGCTCTTGTCACCAAGAATATGGCTACAGGAGAAAGTGTTTACGGAGAGAAGAGGATCAGCGTTCAAGTATGTTGTACCATTGGGTTTTCACTTTTTGTTCTCCTAGACTGTATATTTTAGTTGGGTTCTACTGCAAAGGGTTCAATACTTTCTTCTATCATGATATCTCTAGCTTTCACAGTACGAAATCTTCAAGAGCTTTCCAGAGAGAGAACAAGAATTCCAGATTCTCATTATATCAAAATCATTTTTGGCTGCATTGCTTATAGGCCAACAATAGATAAAGAATATAACTACATTGGCTTCCCATTATCTGTGAAAAACCCCCAACGTAAAGATGAACTATGAATTTGTTACACTTTAGCTGAAATCTTGATTTTTATGTTCTATAGTCATTTCATGCAATAGTACTCTACTACATTTTTATGCTTTCTTTTATGTTCTGTAGTTATTTCATGAAATACTCTTCTACATTTTTATGCAGAATGAAGATGGTACTAAGACAGAAGACAATTTTCCAGATCTAGGGAAAACCAGCCACTTTCAGATCAGTGTTGAGGGTGAATTGGAGAGGGGAAGACCTGATCTACAAAACCCGGTTGTGGTTTGTCCACAGATCGAGCAATTTATTTTTTAGTATTTTTGGTTTTTTATTATTTATGGAATTTTCAGTAAAATGAAGAAAAGCATGTGTCAATGGATTGAGATCCGGAAGAAAGAAAATAACCTACAGATATTACCTGGAAATCCTTGTAGATACCTTGAAGATGATGATCCCTTCTATCCTGATCAATTTGAGAAGACCTGTGTGATTTCTAATCCCAACGTTGTGCTCCAAGTGACCAATGCACCCTCTCTCCTGCACAAGCAAACGTCAAAAATATCATATTTACCGTGTCATGAGAAAAAGGCAAGATCTATAGAAAAATAACAAGATGTAATCATATATCACAATGAAGCTAATGAAAACCCCCTGTTATCAAAAAAACCAGTCCAAGCGAGTTGAGGTCCCCCTGTAAAAACGCCTAAGTGAAGTCACCCTCCTGTAGAAAAGACAATGATCGAAAAATATATAGATCTCACACAAATTTCCTGAATGCTAGGAAGAAAAATACTTTCTAATCACCATCTAAGAACACCAGATATAAAGGAGATCCAAAAAATATCCACAAGAATTTTTTTTCTATTTATCAGATCCAAGAGCCAAAGACCCCTTATAAATGAGAAGCTCTCTCCTTTAAATAGGAATGAGAGAACCAAAATCATAACCACTTTTCAAATGAGTGGCTAATATTAAAATATGAAAATTTCTAATCAATGGTTGAGATGAGCTCAACATACAATACATGGATCAATATAACCATAAAGTACAAAAGTGGAATAAATCATCCTAGGAGAGGGGATCCCACTCAACAAGAAATAAATGAAGCACATGGTGGGTCCATGGAGTGTTAAATAACTCCCTATAGGTGTCGCCATGGAATAATAAAATAAAATAAATTTTAATTTTATGAATTTGTGCCTCGAGGAAATCGTGAGCCTCCCAAAAGCTCTATAAAATAATATAAAATGCCCGAAAAAATAGATGTGGGCCCAATCACCTGTTGCAACTGCTGGAGAAGATACGGAGTACATAAATTTCATCATCATGACTCATACCATGCCATTTTATTTCCTTGGTATCCCAAATTGAATCCTTCAGTATCCATTTAATCATTTTTTAATCTGCCTCACAAAATGTGAAACTGCCAAAACAGTTTCCTAGGGTGTCTTCGTTGACCAACTGAGACCACCAGGATCTCTAGGAGGAGGGTACTATGGTAAAATCAAGTGGATGCACCCCCTATTCCCCATACAAAACCCTAGGAGATCCAATAAAAAAATCTCCCTGCTGAGACACATAATCCAATGCAGAAAAACTGCATCAGAAGAGTACAATGAGCATGATCATCTATGCAAGTGCCTGCAACTGAAAACAAAATGTCTCACTGGACTCAAAGAGTCCAAATCCATCTAGGGTATATACTCATACCCTTTCCAAGTCTCTACCGGATCATCAACAATATCAAATAGAGAAAATAATAACCTGTAAATGATCAGATAACCAATATAACTCAGGCTGGCATCCATATGCTGTAAGTGTTCAAAGGCTAAGACATGCTCTACAAATCATTTATGTAACAATCATAAAAATTATCAGTCACTTCACTGGTGATTCATCAATCAAATACATATATATATGGTTTCATTTATTAATCATAACTCATATCAGACTTTCAAGACCATACTCACTTCATAGTTGTAGTCAATTTTCTAGTGAAGGGTGAAGGCTAAAAGTTACAAGGCTAGGGAAAAGGATGACCACCAACTCAACATTGTGACACTTTGGATATGGAAAAGGAATACACACTCTAGCCATATGTTGGACAAACAATAACAAAGGGGATGGAACTGCCTCACAAATGGGTGAACTACTTCAGAGGAGCCTACTCACCTTGACAAATTCTCATAATCCAACTCAATACAAGTAAGGCCAGCAATCTTTAGATAGAAATTTTAGGAACCATTGCTTCTTTTGGCCTTTGATTTTCCATAGCCTTGGTCTACGCACTTTTATGTGGACTGTATTATTCTAGGCTTTGCATTCATGTATGTTGAAAAACACTACTTTTCATGAATGTTTAAGATATTTCATTACAATATTTTTCAGAGCCAATTTCATTAGGTTATCCTTTCATTCATGTATGTTGAAAAACACTACTTTTCATGAATGGGATTTTTTCAAGATATTCATTTCATTTCCAGATACATTGTATTGATGGAAGCGCTACTTGTTTCAGGTAAGCAAGAACATCCTAGGTAACTTAGAGTCAATACACAAATAAACAGGGAGGTTTGTCCAACAAAGGCTCTAGCAAGGGGAAAGGTCCTCCATGCACCAAGTTAAGTAGTAGGTTGGGTTAAAACATAACTGGAAGGTAATAGATGGGTGGAGACAGTGCAAGATAAAAACATCACTAGCAAGCCAAAACATGGTGAGAATGCCTACCTCTATTATCCCTAAGGAGGGCAAAACCAATGAGTATAGATCAAGAACTTCCAATTTTGAGTAGGGACATCAAATACATAATATAGATACATCCAAGTCCACATATTTATATGACCACCATATCATGACACTAAATGCTAATACATGTCACAAAAATGAGTATAAGATCAAGGATAACCATAACACAATATGTAAGCTAAGTCATAACCATGCAAAGAATCCATCTGAACCATCATCTATCCAATGAGAAAATACTGATACAAATATGGGCATCACAAAATGCTCTACAAATGACTAGATGACTACATTAGCCCTCAAATCTAAGTGTCCTAAAACTCAGTCCTAGAATGGGAGAGTACTATAGTCTGCTAATAATAGTAATGATCCATCAAAACTGCTCATCTCAGTATCTCGTATGTAGGAGATCTGGCTGAAAAAATGTACTAAATATGAAGAATAGAATATGGTAGCCCGACTACTATATATGTGATAGCAATATTCTTCTTGTAGGCCACCATTATGACCATCTTTGAGAATATGTCGATGACCACGAACACACATTCGTTGTTGTGCTTAGTAGAAGGAAGACCTGACATGTAATCCATGGAGATGGATTCCTAAGGTCGACTAGGTGTAGGCAACGGAGTATAGAGGCCTTGCTTCTTGATGGACAGTTTGGAAACGGTGCAGGAAGTGTAGGATCAGATGTACTTCCCGATGTCCTGTCGAAGTTTTGGCCAATAGAAATACTTCTATAGTACTTCCACTATTTTCTCGATCCTGAAATCCCCAGCGACCCAACTGTAGTGCGCTTCCCAAATCATCTTGGCATGCTCGCTTGAAGGAACACAAAGGTGTCCCATGTGACATAGTAGTGCATCCTGGAGATAAAAATTTGGAACTTGGTTTCCCTCCAAGAGCATATTGTATGTGTGGCTGAATTCTGGATCACTCTTGTAGAGAAGAGGCAAATTAGAAGTCTCGTTCCCACAAGATTTGAGCACGGTGGTTATCGCCACGAATGGTGGGCGACTGAGGTAGTTTGCAACAATATTGGTGCTTCCCTTCTTGTACATGATGTTCAAATGAAATTGTTGTACATATGTGGACCACTTATGATGGCTATCGTTCTGTAACTTCCCGTTTTTCTATATGAACTGCAAGGGTCGGTGTTCTATTTGGAGGATTGTTTCCTTCCCCAAAATATAATGCTTCCATTATCAACAAGCCTGTACAATGGAATACATCTCTTTGTCATAAGTGGGATATTTGCGGACTATGTCAGATAGTTTCTCACTATGATATGCCACTGGATTCCCTTTTTGAGTAAGTACTTCCCCAATAGCATAGTCAAAATCAGCTAACTCAATCTCAAATGGTTGTTGCAATTCTGGTAATGTGAGCGCTGGGGCACATCAGAGGAAATGTTTTAATTATATGAATGCCTTCTATTGAGTTTCCAACCAGAATAATTTTTCTTTCGCTCCTCCCTTGGTGACTTGAATCAAGGGCCAAGTGATATGAGAGAATCCCAACACGAACCTGCGGTAGAAATTAGCAAGACCCAGGAAGCTACGAAGCTCTGTTAGAGTGGTTGGGGCTGACCAATCCCAAATGACTTGGATCTTGGTTGGATACACATATACCCAACACTCATCGATAATGTATCCCAAATACTGAACCTGGGTCATTGTAGCTAGTAATTTTTCACCTCATGCGGATAGGAGTTGTTCCTCTAGTCTTAATGGTTCAGATCTAGAACAAATGGTACACAACAAGATTGGAAGACATTCCCTAGAATGGGTGGAGATATAGAATCAAGTCTCTTTGATGTACTGGTATAGTTGTTTCCTGCAAAGATGATCCTTCATGGGTGTACCTATGTAATCACAAGAAAAACAACAAACAAGATCAAACAGAACTAGAATATAATCCACTATTCTATATTGATGACTAAGGAATTCAATAATAAAACATACGATAATGACACAATATATTTTATGGGAAGGGAACCAATTTTACATTAGATAATAGAGAATAAGTTTACAACCTCTTCCTTAGTGTCGATGTACTCCTTCACAAAGCCAACATCTCGTCCCCAACAACTCCAACTTGCTCCCTCAAGTTCTCTTGACTCAACCATGGAGATTGAACTTGCTTTTATAGGCTTGGAATGGATAGAGATGGTTGAGAAATTGGTGGGTGAGGTGGCTAGGATATCCTACAAGGATAGATCTCAAGCCCCAACTGGCCCTAGTCATCAGGGATAAGGGTGTCACGAAGCCTTCTTTCAAGAAGCTTCGTGAGAACCTCTATTTTTCACTTTTTACCAAGGGAATCGCTTCTTCCTCGTTGAGACAGAGCGGTGATAGGTCAGAACCACACCTTGATCAATGGGTAAAGGCGGTGCCATCGCTTACTGTCAACACATTACAGGTGGTGCTTAAGAAGGTACCGCTTTTTGACTAAAGGGTAGAAGTCGTGCTAGATTTTCATATATAAATTTGATGTCTAGACCAATATTCTTGTTTCACAGTTTAGGATTAAGGGAAACAATGAAGTTTGGGATCTCATCACATGCTGATGATGAGATTTAGGTGTAACAGTCATGCCAAAAGTGCACTTGTCCGAATTGACACACAACTTGTGCTTCTGTAGTGTTTGAAGGACCTATTGGATGTGGTGGAGGTGCTCTTCCCAAGTCTGGCTGAATATTGGGATATCATTCAAGTACACTACTACAAATGAGTTGGTGAATGGCTGAAAGATGTCATCCATCAGTCTCATGAAGGTTGCGGGAGCATTCGTCAACCCGAAAGGCATGACCAGCCATTCAAAAAGGCCCTCCTTGGCTTTTAAGGAAGTCTTCCACACATCAGTCAGTTCGATCGGTACTTGGTGATATCCGGACTTTAAGTCGATATTGCTGAAATATTTCTCCCTTTTAAGTTGGTCCAGGAGGTCATTAATCGATGGGATCGAGTACCTATTCTAGAGAGTGACTTTTTTCAGCACCTGATAGTCAATACAAAGTCTCCAAGTCCCATCCTTCTTCTGTACCAACACAATCGAGCTCCCACAGGGCGATGAATTTGGTCGGATGTGACCCTTATGCAGCAGCTCCTAAATATACCTCTTGATTTCATCATTCTCTAGAACATAGCGACGATATATAAGTCCATTGGGTAGCAACACACCTACATTCAGATCGATGGGGGGCTTGACATGACAGTGCAGAGGAACCCCTATGGGTGAGGTGAATATGTCCCAGTACTCCTCCTTGACCTTGTCCATTTGTTGTTGTCATGCAGAGGAGCCTTCTTTGGAGGTCATGGCCATGATATTTTTCTTTCCCTGAGGGAAGACCATCAAGAAAACAAATTTCTCAGTTTTGGAAATGAGCTTACTCCATTGTTTTGCAGTAACAAAAGAGATAGTGGTAGGCGGTGGTACCTCTGGTATCCTGTACAACTTATTTCCCAACATAATAATAATAGTGCGAGGCCGGGACTCATACACATCATGTCACTTCCATAAGTATGGTTGTCCTAATAATACATCACAAATATCAAGAGGATAAATATCACATAATACCTCATCAGTGAAGGGCTTGATGTTGTAGGGAAGGCAGCACTATTGGCTGATGCAGAGATTCTGTCCTTGGTGAAGCCACCCGATGGTGTACAGTTGTGGGTGTGATGTGGTCTGCAAGCCCAACTATTTCATGACCTCTACTAAAATGAGGTTCTTTTGGCTCCCACTAGCGATAATGAACTGTAGCGGGCAACCCTTTACCCACATCATGGAGTGGAAAAGACGCTCCTCCTCCTTTGAATCTTCTGGTTCTTCCTTTTGGATATTCGTGGTGGAAACGGTGGCATTGGGATCTACATCAATAATATTATTCCCTCTATAATTCCCCTTCTTGGGTTCTGATTCATTGTTAGAGTATGCATCTGATTCAGAATCCTTTATCTCAGCCACCAGTGACTACTTGTCCCGACACTCACTTGTGTTGTGAGTGGGGATCTTATGAAAATCACACCAATTTCTTGCTTCCTTCTTCAACTTCATAGTGTTTCTCTTTTATTGCGGATTTGTCAAGTTGTCTTGAGTTTTCATGCCTTGGCTGTGTCCTTGGTTTCGTCATTTGGGGGAACCTTTTTCTTGCTTTTGATTCGTAGATCCAAAGTCTTTCTTGTTTGAATTTTTGCTCAATTTTGGCAGCATACTGGTATAATATACCAAGCGAGGAGATGTCGAGGAACTCCATTTCCTCCTGAATGTGTCTGTGCATACAACTATGATACTTTAGCACCATATGTTTCTATGAATATTTGATACCCAAATTGGTGCATAGGGTATGGAACAGATTCATCAGCTCATGCACATATTGATCTCTTTGTTGTCGCAGCGTAGTCCATTGTATGTACTTGTCCTCATAGCTCCCCATGGGATAATATTGTTCCTTTATGGCATATTTGAAAGAATTCCAAGTGGGTATAGTTGAGAATAAAGAGGGTTCCTCCTTGTCCTTTATCTCACAGTAGGTTTCCCACCAGTCCTTGACATGGGGGGCGGCTTTGAGTAGTGAAAAAGTAATCTTTTCCCGGTCGAAAAATTCATGAACCAAGAAATATCCTTCTAATAGATTCAACCATCTATCTATGGCATATGTATCTATTCGGACATAAAATATGGGAATTTCAAAGTTGACTTGTACCTTAAAAGGGGTTGCGCCTCCAGAGTGGCTACTAGATGCAGATGCACTGCGAGTGGGAAGTCGTTGAAGGATCTGGGCGAAGTTATCCATCATCGCATTCCTTTTTTTTTCAAGGACCTCCTTGAGCAACATTTTTATAGGATCTTATGCATCCTCGTCTTTCTTTTCATCCCCCATGGGTGACCATCGAGGTTTGCGAAGCTGATCTTGCAAAGGTTCAACCAGATCGAACCCTAACTCCTTATACCTCGCCCTCATTGGGGACATGCAAAGAAGGATTGAGAAAGAGAAGATTGCTCTAATACCACTGATCCGGATTTATGTAGGAACACAACCGAATATACAAATAACCATAAAAACAAATATGCAGTAGAAATAACACTTCATTTCATTAATCAATGAACTGAAACTTGTTTACATACAAAATGGAAATAAAGTAGTAGAGTGATGGTAGCTTATCTCTGAGAAGAGATGTGGCGGCTACATGCCTCTGAACTCTGTGTTACAATGAGGCTCGAAGGCCTATATCTTATTGAGAAACAATGAAAACCCTACACATCCAAAAAACTAACCCTAGGAGGTGAAACGCCAGAATATGGGCCCCGTTGGGTAACTTGGTACATCAATTTCTCGGGGTCATAACTTTGGCATACTATCTCTGTTTGACACACATGATACATCGTTAGAAATATCTATTCAAGGAATACATCCATAAAAAACAAATATCAAGTCCATAACGAACCCGTATTTTCTTGACCATTTGATGCCTCAAAATGTCGTTTAGGGCCTCAAAACGACTCTGAAAGTTTAGGACCCAAAAACTGCCAAAAATAGTAAATTGTGCTACAATTAAGGAAACTAAAAAAATGAAAGAAACAATGGTGGGGGTCCAAGTGGAATAGGTAGGTGGCCACCAATATCCTCCTGGATCACCAATTTCTTTATGTTTTCTGAGTTAGGAATGTAGACCCTCTTCTTATACTTAAGTATTCCATATTCCATTTTATAGTGTTCAAACTTATGTGTTGTTCCTTGTTTCCACAAGCCTTCTTTTACATGTTGAAAGAATTCATATGTATTGCTTGTCTCTTTTATTCTATTGTTTAAATATGAAGTGCTAGTACTGAGCTACGTGCATCTCATGCTTTTTCTTATTGAGTGAATCCACCAACTTATTTGATTTTCCTTTTATATGTTTAATGTCAAAATTTTATTCACATAGTAGTTCCAGACATCTTCTGTGTATTTCATTTAGATTAGGTTGTTCTAACATATTTTAGTCCATTGTGATCAGTTCTTAATTAAAATTTCGTTCTCGTTAAGTAGTGTCTCCATATCTTTAAATCATGTACTACTACTACTAATTCCAATTCATGTGTAGCATAATTTTGTTCATGTTCCTTTAACTTCCTATACTCATAACAAATAACTTGACCATTCTAAGTTAACACACCAGCTATACCCTACTTACATGCATATGTACATACCACGAAATTTGTATCTGGATTCGTAATTTTCAAAACTGATGCACCAGTAAGCATCACATTTTGAGTTTTTGAAAACTTGTTTCACATTTAAATGTCCAATCAAACTTTATACCTTTATTTTGTAAAGAATTTATCGGATATTCAATCTTTTAAAATCCTTTTATAAACCTACTATAGTAAATCGCTAATCCCATAAAATATCTAAATTCTGACACATTCTTAGGTGTTGGCCAATTCATAATTGCTTCTATCTTTTTGGGGTCAATTGGGATTCCTTCTTCCGATACAATGTATCCTAAGTAGTGAATCTTGTTTTGATAAAAACAGGTCTTACTTAAATTAGCATAATGTACTTGATTATATTTGAGTACCTACATTACTAGTCTCAAGTGTTCTTCATGTTATTTATTTGTCTTAGAGTAAACTAATATGTCATCCAATAAAACATCACAAACTTACCAAAATATTTTCTAAAAATCCCACTAATCAAGAAAATAAAGGTAGATGGTGAATTCGTCAAACCAAATGGAACAACTGTAAACTCATAGTGACCATATTTTGTTCTAAAATTTTTCTTATTGATGTCATCTTCCTCATTTCTAACTTGATGATAAGCCAACCTAAGATCTATCTTTGAAAACAATGTGGCACCCCTTAATTGATAAAATAAGTCATCAATTCTCGGTAAGGATACTTGTTCTTATATTTGATTTAATTAAATTCTTGTAATATATGCAAAGTCTCGAGGTACCATATTTATTTTCTACAAACAAAACTGGTACTCCCCAAGGTGAAACACCATGCCTGTTATAACATTTCTTTAATAACTCCTCTAACTACATCTATAACTCTTTAAATTTGGGTGTACTTATCTTATAAGGGACTTTAGATGAAGGAACTGTACCAGGAACTAGATCAATAGTAAAGTCTATATCTCTTCTACGAGGCATTTCGAGTATCTATTGAAATACATCTGCAAATTCCTGTAATACTGGGTATTCATGTAATTGAGGTTCCTCTTTCTTATGTTCTTCTATGTTAGATGCGTAAATCTAACACCCTTTTCTAAAAAACTTCCTTACCTCCAACGTTGTAACATATCTTAAATATATTGGTCTGTGTATTCCTTTAATGGTTACTTTGTTTCCTTCCTCATCTGGACATGTTAATTATTATTGTAACAATCGAAGATATATCGGTGTGTAGTCAACCAATCCATACCAATAAGAACATCATAAGATCCTAATGGGATAACATTAAAAAATGCTAAAGTATTTAAACCATTCATTTCCAAAGGAAAATGTATTACTATTTTTGTTACTTTTCTTTTAGTCCCATTTGCTAACTGTACAAGGCTTGTTACGTCAAGGTTAATTTTCCTAAGGAAACAATTCAAAACTATATAAGGTGAAAAATAACAATTACTAGCTCCTAAATCAATTAAAATAGACACGTTTCTATTACAAATCTTATTTTCCACTTATATCATGTGAAACTGATGATTTTCCTACCTACCATCCAAAGCTACATAAATATTAGAAGTGTTACCATCATCACCTACTATTGCTTCCTAAATTTTTTCTCATTTCTTATGTGGACAATCCCTTGCATAGTGATTCTCATTACAATTCCAACATCTAACCGGAGATCTCTTATGTGAATATGGTTGCTTATGAAAATGACCACTTATGTTGACAGGAGTGTTGGTTCCCTTCTTTATTTAATCTCATGTAACAATATTTGTATCCTTAAAGCTCTTATGCTCCTTATTCTTATCCAACTTATACAAATGTTTTTCCTTCTCAATTACTTATTTAAGGGTCGTGGGCATATAATATTGAATCGTATCCTTGTAAAAAGTTGTCAGTCCACTTAGAAATATTTGAATCTTAACTTTGTCATATTTTATATAGTATGCATAAGTTAACAATTCAAGAAATGTCTTCTCATATGCATCCATAGTTAAATTTCCCAGCTTAAGTTCAAATAATTTTTCCATCTTAATATTAGAGTATTTATATGAAAGGTATTCTTGTTGAAAATGCTTTTCAAATTTTTTCCAAGTGATATTTTATTCATCAATATATTTTAGTTTAACAAATTTTTCCCACCAAAGACAGTCTCTTCCCTACAAATGATAGATATATATTCTTTCTTCCATGTTTTATGAATAATTATGCAATTGGAAAAACTTTCGGATCCCTACTATCCATGTTTCTTCTTCTTCACCTTGTTTAACTTTGTTGTCAGAGGTTGGAGGTTTAACATTTTTTTATTCTCCCATCAACTAATCAATTTTGTACCTTCTTATTCTAATATTACATTCATATGAAAATATGGCTAGACTAATCTTAAGATTTCTATCTCTTTTTCTCAACGGAGTGTACAGTAACTGTCTCATGGAATGTCCGTCCTAGAGTAATTTTTCATGCTTTCCCTTTGTTTATTGTCTAGGGTAGTCCTTAAGGATATTAGTTATTTCATGATTTGTTCTTGAAGGTGAGGGATCCTTTCATTACATTTCTTAACCAAGTCTTCCAATTCAAGGGATGAACTACTCCTCCTCCTTCCCACATACTCCTCTTCAAGGCCATAAGAGGTTGTCTATTTAACTTCCATCCTCTACTATTTTTCTTTGCAGGGTATTATTGGGTTAACATTCTAATTTTAGTTAATATTCCACTATCAAATTTATTTATTTTATCAAATAATAATTAATTTTGTAGTTAAGAATAAACAAATCATACTATACTAGTCTTCCATTTTTGAAATAAATAACTAAGAAAAATGCCTAGAAGGATATGATTATTTTCAAAAATATTCCAAATATTCAAAATAACAATTATTTTTCCATATTTCATAAATATAGAAGCACTTTCATAATTAACTTTCATATATGCAACACTTAACTTTTATTCAAGTAAGCAAACTTAAGACGACCAATAGGCCCAACAACTGCAATGTTGCACCCACAACTCTGATACCACCTATAATGTCCCCTAGTGCTATCAAAGGGTCTCAGGGACATATAATTATCTCTCTAATTCTAATTAGATAATTTTAGGACATCATATTAGTCAAACAAATATTTAATTTCATTTTTCATGATTTAATTTTGACAAAATCCCTTTAATTACCAATAAATTAAAATAAATTCAATAACTATTCCAAGAAATGATACAAAGGATGTAAAAGTTTCTTAACATCATATAAAATCATCAAACCTTCAATCCAATCCATATCTTATATGATAAGTAGTTCAAAAGGAGAATTATTCTTATTCACAGTTAACTAGTAATTAAGGTGCTAATTACGACAGTTAAGACACTTAGTGCACAAATGTTGACATTTATCACAAATCCAATTTTTTTAAAAATAACAATAAATTATCAATCCCAATGGATTAATAAATTATAATACATGTAAATAATTCATAATTACCAAAATTACAATAATTAATCTTGCTAATTACGAAAGAGAGTCCACAAGACTAGTTAACTAGTTTTCCAATATAAGAAACTAGTCTTGCACAAATTCAAATTCTAACCATGTTATTAAACCAAAAATAAATCCTACAACCATTAAAAATATATTTAATCGTGCACCTACATCCAATTAAATTTTTATTTACAAATCATTCCAATTTCACATAAGGTGTTATTTTCCATCAATTCCAATGAAACTAGTTAACGTTCACTGCAAGGAATTGAGTTTAAATAACTAAAAAAAATAAAATGCATAAAAATTAAAGTATCACACATTATAAGTAGCCACCTATATCACAATAACACGTTAGAAATAGATCACATGGTTGTAGCATTCTATTTTTACGAAAGAAATATTTTAATCCACAACTAGTTATCAAGTTTCACTGCAATGTACCTGGTTTCCAATTGAACTATCCAATTTCCAAATAAAGAGAAAGTGTATCAGGTTTCACCTAAATTCATATGGATGTATATTTCCTCACATATAAAGTCCATTAAATAACTCACAAAACTAGCTAATTCTACTCATCTAAATAGTCTAGTAATTCTATGAATGAATAGAATAATTAAATCCACAACTCATAGAATCATTAAAATTCCATTCCAAATATAAATTATTTTTTTATTAGTCATAAGGTATGTATATATCATTCAAAAAAATTTCAATCACTTCATATGCAAAGTCACAAATCTACTCAAAACAATTCCATTGAAGGAGCTAGAAATTGGAAATTGATCTAAAATTTCGAAAGAAATTTCTCAAACACTGTCAAGAGTATTTCCCCCCACATTATCACAAGAATTTAAAGTATATTTATTAGACATAATCAAAATAACACTATGGATTTTTTTACAAAAACTTCATGTGCCAAGTCTCCAAACTATGCAAAACAATCCAATCGAAGAACTAGTTTTTGAATAAAGGTAGAAGAATCAAAGAGAAGTGTCTTAAACCATTATGAGGATAATGTACCATAAAAATACACTTTATATGGTTAACTGGTCCATAAAAATAAGTTATGTAGAAAATTTGTTGAAGAATCATTTCGTCAAACAATTTGTGCATAAAATTGCAAAAACTAGTTTCCAAATCCTTCAAAAAAATAACTTGCATAAATAGATTGAATTCCATGAGAAGTTTATTCCACAAATTGCTCATGCGTTTCATCAAAAATTTCATGTGAACCCATAAATAAATCATTTTATATCCAAATAAATTAAATAAACATGAAATAAAGCACTTATCTTTTCCAAATATGCAACTGGAATCAACTGTTCCATGTTCCACCCAGTTGTAGACCCAATGAAAGAAAAAAATCACTTTGCAATGGTCAACCCCAATCCAGAACTCCAAAAGAAAGGGTGCACTCAACTGAAAATTCTCTCAAGAAATCCTTCCAATCACAACAAAATGGTAAGTATTACCTCTACTTCCACTAAAGGGAAATTCCAGAGGCTCTAGGACAACAATCCAACCACAACCCAATGGAAAGTAGCACTTAAAATCCAAGGAAATTCCATTGGCTCTATGACTGTAATAGTAGTGGTTCTAGAGTAATTTGTCTTGGGCATAGGATCAGGAAGGATCTCATACCAAGAGTAGCAAAATCAAAGCACGAGTTCCAAACATAAGACAAGAGAAAAAAAATGAACCAACACATAAGAGTGACTCCCAACACAAGAAATTCTAATTGGGAGAGAGGGAGGGGAACAAGCATGAGAGTTACTTTAAAAAAATAGAAAATAGGAGTTACACATCAAGTGGCTACACCAAGAGTCACACTAATTCAATTCATGAGGTAACACTAGGTGAGAGAGGGTCTCCAATCCCCAAATAAAGTTAATCTCAAGGTAAATAAAACCAAGGAGTAACATAACACATGAGGGTGTGTACATAATGAAGAGGGTCCATCAAGTACACAATAAGGGTGTATAACATCAGCATAGGATCAACACACATATGTAAACACTTTTCCACAAATCATTGCCCATAACATCATGGTTCCTCATACTCTGTTTTGGGGCATCAGTCATCTGGTTATTTTTTATTTTATTGATTATTTTATAATTTAAACATAACAACAATAATAATAATGTGCAAACCATAGTCCAGGAACCTTGTGCCACTATGTCCAACATAGAAACAATAATAATATGTCCATGGGATAAACTAGATGGCATTACATTTTTGTGATAATATTGTAGATTAGATTACATCAAGCAATAGGTCTATAATCATTGTACGATTTTATTTTTCACATTTAGGGATTAATGCAAGTATATAGAGTTTAAATCCCCATAGAATTAACCCTATATCCTAGACTCTTCAACCATATAAGTTAGATCTCGACCCACCAAATAAAAAAGGGCTAACAATAATTTCACTAACCATCCATTAGGTCCTAGTAAATTTATTTTTCAAATTGTGTAAGGGTATCTTCCACTTCTTGTATAGTAACAATCCTACCAACTTCTTAACTCTACTCACTAGAAAAGAATCTGGGATAATGGTTGATCACTTTCAGTTGTGAAGCAATGGTAGCTCTACCTGAATCCTTAAATAGATTAGAAAAGTGATCACCTATAGCTCTTTCCAGGTTCCTTTGAGAGTTATGTACTTGAACCTTAATGTCTGTGATATTCCAAATAGTATTATGATTCCTTCTGAAATTTGCATAATGATTAAAAATCTTAGTGTTTTCATTGCCTTAAGATGGTCATATTTCTCTACTCTTCGAACGCCATGTTTCTTCCTCAATTCTTAAAATATTAGCTTTCCAAACTTCCAATTTCACAATTAGTTATTTATTTATAGAGTTTTGGAATTCAAACATATTTCTTTCATATAGATACTCCAATTCCATTTCCACTTCGAACAAATCCTATATGAGTTGATGTTTCTTATCGCTTTCCCATAGGAGGACCACTTTTTTCAACCTTCTGAATTTCTCTACTAATGTTTCCATAACCATATCTGTAACAAAATCCTCTAGTCCATCCCAGCGATTCCTAACCAAATTTTTGAAATCCATATCTTCAAGCCAAGTGTGGTTAAACTTGATTGCGTAATTATGTTTCACCTTATTCCATTTGAGATGTAAACAAATTGGAGAATGATCTAATATACCTGAAGATATAGAACAAGATCAAAACCTATCTACAAAATTTGCAATACTTTCTGCTAACAAGAATCTATCCAACCTTTTACCCACCCTAGATTCCCCGATCCGACCATTCTTCCAAACGAGACATAAATTTGAAGGCATGAAATCAATAAGATTATCCCTTTGAAATATTTGTTGAAATTATTGATGTAATGGGTTAATCCTAGGGTTTGATCCCCATACTTTAGAAACAGATAAGGTAAGATTTAAATATCCTCCAAATATAATATTTGGGACAATAAGGAACTCACTAGAGACCACATCATCCTAGTATTCTTCTCCTAGAATATGTTCCCTAACAATTTATGATCCTAACATTTTATGTTAGCCCCTTAACTTTTCCTTCCAAGAGAATCCTTGCATAGGTTTTGAAGGTATTAAGATCATCCTCTTTGGGGTTCCAAATAGAGAAAATCCCCCTAGATAATCCCATTGAATCTATTGCACATGCCTCCCAACTAGGAAATATTTTTAAAAAATACTCACATGCTTTACTACCAAGTACCATAGTCTCATGTATCATCATTATATCATATTTAACAAGTTCAAAAATTCTCTTGAGGGAATGAAGTTTTGGAGGGAACCCTACTCCCTATATATTGAAAGATGTAAATATAATTGAGGAACCAAAGACAAGGGCATAGGTGCTCTAAGGGCCCTAGAATCAGATAAAGAAACATTGTCATAAATGGATTTTGAGTATCTTAAGTCTAGGATATATATATTGTTTAACTAAACCCCATCACCAGAGTTCAAGGAAGTAAACCCAACTCTATTCTTTTTTATTTATTTTATTCCTAATAGTTACATTTTGACATTTGATAGAACTAATGGTAGACACTTTAGGGTTAAGATATTGTTTATTAGAGTATACTTATAGGTGGTTTTTTGGTAAAAAAAAATTATGGGAGGGAGAAGACATTGAATTATTAGAAATAGAGAGGGAAAGGTACGAGGTATTAAACATACCATCCAAAGTATTTATATCATGATCTCATTCCTTATAATTTGGTTCATTCACAAACTGGCTGAGGGGGATATATTATATCCAGAATCCTACAAGCACAACGAGTCCAAATTATCACCATTGGAAGGGGAACCCCCATTGGAATGTTAAAAAATGTCAGGTCGAATAGTACAATCCACTACCAGTAACAAAGGAGACAAATATGTCATCTCAACAACAATTGAAGGCATAATTTCCAATAATTAAGACTCCAAATTTACAATATTGGACTGAGATTCAATATTTTTTTAACCATCTTTATTCACATTGACACCAACATATGCCAAGGTATTTTCATTCACATTTGAAATAATTGACTTAGACAAGTAATGATTTTCTACTTCAACAATTTCCTCTAATTATTCCTCATATATCTGATAGCTACATAAATGAGGGAGGAGAGTTTCAGTGCTACCAATTAAATATGGCACATATTCCTTCAAGTTAGTCTTGTGATCCAACAGAAGAGAAAGAAATTCCCCATAATTTGAATCTTCATATATTTCCAAACCCTCCTCATCAATTGAGATCCCATACATCAAACCCAAACATGATGATCGTAGGTAACCCATCCTACGAAAAATATGGCGTCGAAAGGGTATACCCTTATAGTCAAATCGTTGGATAATATTCATACCCCCCCAAATATATGTTGACTTACACAAGTAATCCTTGAGAAACATTGAATTCTACCAAAACCTTTTCCATGTTCTTGTCTGGTGAATTTAATATATGCTCATCTAGGTCGATAAATTTCCTGACTAGATTTGTCAGTGCTATCAGAACATCATTGATCTAGAGTTGGAGGGGGAACCCTGGAAGTTGTAGCCATAGATTCCATATCAATATGGAATATCTTAAATGGTAAAAATTCATATTCCACCTATCAAGGACTAGAGAACCCTTTCAAATGGTCCAAAATTTTCTCAAAACCTTAAGTGCATCCCCCTCTTTAATGAAGACAAAAAATATCCAACCCTTAAGTAAAAGGTTGATCTTAGGACAGTAGTGTAGCCAATTGTTCCATTTTTTAGTCATCCATTTGATATTCTCCTCTTGGTTGAGGGAGATATATTCAAAATGTCCAACCAATGAATTCTATGACATACTTGACACCCAATCCATATTGACATCTCGACCCAAAGTCACATGCACACAATTATTCCACACATTGAAGGCCTTACTAGAAAACGATTTCGGGTCTTTTGTCTTGATATTATGTTTAGAGTTTTCTAGACTAAGGTTTCCATGAAACACTGGTGAAACATCCCTTATGGAAGTTGTATCCTAAAACCCTTATTTCTTTGATTCCTCATCCCTTGGTGATCCATTTGAAATAAAGAGCGACAACTCCACCACATGTGAAGTGGAGAGAAGGTAGACCTCCAACAATGTCTTGGAAGTTACAATTGACCTGACATCTAATTATCCAACATAAATATATAAATGTAGATCTATCAGTTGCATACGAGGATGTGTACTCCAATAAAATCCCAAAGTCTATGATGTTGGGAACGTGGATCCACCAGCGGAGGATTTGAAAACTGGAGGCGACATATAAAACAAAAGTCCAATATTTTCCATGTGGCCATCCCAAAGGGTCCCAATCACTACAAGAAACCAAAATATCCACCTACAAATGACAAACTCAATGAAAATGATGAACAAAATTCCCCCTTTTTGACATGGTTGGTACTAGGCCCTTAGATATATAAGGGATGAAATCCATTGTTAGTAGATCAACTATAAAAACCAATGAATACCATTGGAATCAAAAAACCCTAGTTAGGGTTTGTAGCTATAATTGGAATAAAAAACACTAGTTAGGGTTTTGGGTGTCAATGTGTCATAATAGTATTTGTAGTTATAATTGATTAAATCTCCTAAAGACACACATCCAAACTATTCACTATGTGTGTGTACCATCTCAAAGATAATTTCTACCTATATTTCATGTCAGTGTCATCTCTTACAACAAGTATGAATACTATGTGTATTTCAAATAAAATATACATTCATAAAAAAGAAAAATACAACCTTTAAATACCATGTTGTTTTGAAATCTATGTAAAGAAAAAAAAACACGTTCCTTTCAATAAGTTTCTTTGAATATATTTTTTAGGATGGACAACTGTACATGATCACACTAAATTTTAGTCATATTGTTAATATCTAAATATCATTATGAAGTCTTCCCCCCCTATGGATTCTCCTCTCATAGGGTAGTGAATATATAAAATAAGCAATTGGGTGCAAAGGGATGCCATCAAAAAATGACACGTGTTAAAATGCAACTTCTATCATGGAGGGGGAATGTCTTTGGACCATCAAATTTTAGGCGAGCAATAATTAATAATAATATCATTGATTTAACCAATAGTTATTACCTTTAAGTTGTTTTGTGTGGAAAATATACTTCAAAAGATAATTAAAGTATGAAAATAACATATATACATTCTTAAATATTATAAATGTTGTATGCTTGTAGTCTCTATAAGTTATGTAATATAGTAATACCCCCAGTTTTGACTTGGAATGTATTTAATCAAAATGATGTAAATTATGTAAATATGCTAGTATGGATTCATGGTGCGAAGCTCAAGGCCAATGCCTGACTAGTGAATGGATAGGAATGCATGATGTATATATTTTTATTTGGACCTTATAGTTAGCTTATCATGCCAATTCAAAATGTATGCAAATATTATGTTGGAAGTTAATAAAATGGTCGTTCACTTTATATATATTCTATTCACCCATAGATCCCATTCCAAATATTATAACATCATCAACAAATAATAGGTGAGTAATTTTGATAATTGTTGATATGTTAATGCCATTGATTTCTCCCGTCTTCCTACTAGATTCAATTAATTAATAACTCAATCCCTCAATAATAAAAAGAAAAATGAGTGGCGATAGGGCATCCTCTGAAGGAGTTCATAAGGGATCCATTAATTAGTGTTGCATAATATATTGATTGAATATAAGCCATAATCCAATTTTTCGATGCCAAATCTAAGCCAATTTGAAAAAAATTAGTATGAGAAATCCCCAATCTACTCGATCATACGCTTTGACCAAATCCATCTTTAAAACAATAGCATGCAACTTCTTTGGCTTAATGCTGTGAAATACCTCCTGGGAAACCCCAACTGCATCCTCGATTTGATTATTTTCTAGGAAACCAAATTGTTCTCGTTATATATGTCTAGATAATACTCCCTTGATTCTTTTAGCAATTATTTTAGAGATGACCTTATATATCATATTACATAATGATATGGGTCTAAAATCACTAAACAATTCAGGTTTATTAGTTTTTTGGATTAGGGATATATATGTATAATTTAACCCCTCATATATCTTACTAATAGTTCTATATTCCTCCACCACATTCAAAATGTCTTGTCCCATAACGTCAAATAATTCTAAGAAAAGTTCCACTGGCCATCCATCTAGTTCCGAGCTCTTTGATTTTGAGAACCCATTCAATATTGACTCGATCTCCACTAGGGTGACCAGCTTGTTTGCCAAAAATCAGTCTTGTACTTAAAAAAGTGAGGAAAGTTTTGTATGATATCCATTTGATATACAATGGATTCATTCCTTGGATATGATAAAAGTTGATGAATGTGCTTCACCACTTCAGCTTCAATATCCTAGGGATATCTAACCATATTAACATCCTCCCTCTTAATTTCCCATATGGAGTTCTGGACTCTTCTGTCATTAGCACATTGGTGAAGAAATAACAGTAGTAAGCCCCCCTTGTGTCAGCCATATTTCCCAACTTTTCATTCTTTATCTTTCTTCCTCCATCAACAAAATATGCATTCTAGAAGATTTGAGGTATGTCAATCGACGTTGAATGTGTGCTGGAACATTTCCGCTCATATATATTTCTTATAAGTATTTAATATCATCCTCAACTGTAATGAGCTCTTACCACATCACACATTTGCAATCCTTTTCCCACTTTATCATCCAATTCTTCAAGAATCACAATTTATGTACTAAGAACTTCATCATCAACCCTTGGTCCACCTGTTTCAACTTCAACCATCCCTCCCTTACCATCTCTTTAAACTCATTTTCCTTCAACGACGAATGATTAAATTTGAAAGGGTAAAAACCCTTTCTTCTAGTTGGATCAAATTCCGGAAGAATTGGTGAATGATCAGAGAAAGACTCATATTCCACCCATGTCATGTATCTATCCATGGATTTGATCATATTCTCATCCATCATAAATCTATCTAATATTTTTGAAATTGCATCTTCCCCATATCTTTTGTTTCTCCAAGTTGGCTACAATGACGCCTATCCAATATGAACTAAATCCATTAACTGAAAAAATATCAAAAAGTAGTCCCCTAATACGTCCATCCAATCCCTATCTTACCAAAACTTCGTTGCACCCAAAGTGATGTTTAGATCTCCCCCAACAATAAGAGATGGAAATCTGAAAAATGCCATTGTCCTTCACCCTATTCCAAAAAGATTCCCTATGTGAATATTGTATGTAGCAATTTAACGTATTTAATTCCATATCAAACCCCATGTAGTTTCTAGTCAAGAAAATGCTAGCCATCATGTGGTAAGGGATAAATATCCCCAACTAGGTATTCCAAGCCGATAGAAAACAACCTAATATCCCCAAAGAATCAATAGTATCCATCTCTCATCCTGACAAAAAATGTACAAAAAACGATCTTTCTTTTTCTCTCGAGACCAATATAGTCTCCTGAACAAAAACAATATCTGGTTTATATTTAGAGAAAAACCTCTTAAGGGATTTTTTTGGAGCATCCCCCAACTCCACGAATATTGAGGGAGATAATTTTCATTTTGTGTCCCTGGCAAGGGGTTTCTTTGGTTTAATGGTCCTAATATTTGAAGAAATGGTTTCCTAAGTAAACGCCCTATCCATCTTCTCTAAATATGATTTTCTAGACCCTTTACGAGAACTTTTGGTCTTTGGCAAGGATAGATCTAGAGCAAGCTTTCCTTTAAGTGAACCATTTTCATTCTCCTTAGTACCCCCTAAAGACGACTTTGCTACATATCCTCCCTCCTAGAAAGACCCATCAAAAAAAATATTTATATCAAGCTTATGTATTTACCCCCAAATGTGAGAATAAGCATCCTCTTAACAATATCATAGAAGGATATAGAAGGGGTATTAATCCCCTCTCCACACCCAATGATGGAACAAACTTTCCCTGTAGATGAATCCTTAGCCATACATGTTTCACCCTCATATACATGATTCCTTGTAGAATCATTTATCTTGTCCCCCATCCCCGCCTCCTTCGACCCACCTAGACCCAAATTGAATAGGGTTTTATCCAAAGGGAAAGAACCTATAACCTCCTCCCAATTATCATCACGACCCACAGCCCCACCTATCTCTGGATTAATATCAGTACCAAACTTGGATGTATTAATAGGTATGACAATAGAAGGCCCAGGCTCCCCCTCTCTAGTCCCCATACTTCCCACAATCGATATATTAACCCACAAAATTTTCTCATACAACATGCATCTAGATAAATTGCATTATCTTCATAAGTGGAAGAATGAAAACAAGTAGGATTCAAGTCATGTATCTTATTTATTATGGATGGAAGGTCCTTAATACCTTTTCCTCTTTCAGTCAGTAGAGCAGGTTGCTGAAATGGTCCCAAATTTTCTAATTCATCAGAGTCACAAGCCTTATCAGTTGACCATTCACCATAATAATATGTAGAATATACGCTAATAGAACCTGCACTGGAATATTTATAGAACCTCCACATGTGTCCAACCTCCCTACATCTAGAACACCTGAAAGGGAGACCCCAATAATCAAGTTTCTGGAAGATAGACCTCTCATGCCATTCATTCTCAATTTCATCAAGGAATCCCTTGTTAATGTCAATCTCAACCAACATCCTCCCCATTCTTTTATCCTTTCCTCTCGGCACATCTTCACCCAAATGTAAAAAACACCCAAGATGGTTCCCAACCACTTCAAAAGCTTTCGTGTGCCACATTGATAGAGGAAAATTTGGCCAAAGAACCCATTTGTCGTGAAACCTGATGTTCTCCATACAATATGGATCAAAACCTGAATTCCATCGTTTTAACATAAGGCTCCCTTGTCCCTTTAACCAGGTTTACCCCAATACCGAGCTTGTGTGATCTCGTTTGAAGGTGAAGCCATACCACCTCCTAGTTAGAATATAAATCTCATAGAAATAGTCGAACAAAGGCTTTCCACACCTCTTCAACCCATGCATCAATATCATAGCGATTCATAGACTTGTAGTTAAACTTACCCACCAGATTTGTAAGAGACATCCTGACCACATGTTCAAGACCTAAATCCCTCCCTAGGATCATCTGATGATCATCTTCCCTCATAACCCATTTTCTAGCTTTTGACCTTTTTCTTCATCCATAAGGTGCCTTCAAGCCATCTCCCTTCCAAATTTCCTTGCAAATGTTCCTTGGGATGTTTTTTCCCTAGCCTTCCACCTTGTCAAGTTTTCAGATAGTATCCTAGGTCCACTACCCCTATTCACCGCATCCACCTTTGCAAGAGAGGGTATACCCTCATTTCCACCAACATACTAATCATTTACATATGTCTAAATAGATTATACACCTATCCCCTGCAACACGTCATGATTTCCATGTAGATTTAGGTGTTGTTGAAGGTAAATCTCCATTTACACTTCATCTAAATGGCTAACACCTTATTGAATCCACCACTCCTCTAATGCAACATCTTCTTTCGATAAAACCTTAAGTCCATGCTCCCCAGTCAGCCCCATATTCTGCCAACATGGATTCACCTAATAAAAAAAACCTCAGACAGATCCAAGCTTAAAACCTTGCTACATATGGTTCTGTTCCACAAAAAAAATCATCCCAAAATCCACAAAGGGTGTATAAAATAAAGTTTGCAAAGGATAATATTCAAAAGAAATACTATAAACACATTTACCACCTCAAAAACTGTCATGCACCAAGAGATAGGCTTGAAACCCTACCACTCATTGTGACCCTATCACAAGTCCCGTTCCATTAATACTAATTCCCAAACCAGCAAAAGCCGTAGATAGTAATACAAGGAGATAATGTAAAAAAACTCCATCATCTCATAAACCGTCCCAATATATTTTTCAGAGGAAAAAATACCAGCCTTTGTTATTCATATGAATCAAAAGACATCTTTTACATATCAGCATGACTGCCAATCTAGGACCGTCACATATAAAAATAAGTGACAATACAAAACAGCTGCCAATCCAAATCCATCACATATGAGTATAAGTGACAATAACATAACAGCAGAATCAAATAAGACAAAGTCTAATCGTAGCAGACTTTTCTCATCATCCCTGATAAATCAGGTCAGAAAGTACTGAGAAATATCGAAGATGAACTTCAAAACATACAATCATAGCAATATATGCTGGCAAGAAGATCTCAACAAGAACAGAAAGAGATACTCAGTCAACTGCTAATAACAAGCTGAATAATAGAAGTAATCAGCTACTCTAAAAAATATTGAGATTGCCATGATTCACAATCGAACCATCCATAGTTTCTGAAAAAGAAACAACTCCCATATCCAATTTCAGGCCTTGTTTGGAGAGAGCATCTGCCAGCGAATTATGCTCACGATATGTATGTTTAAAGATCATCGGTGGGTCCTTTTGAAGCATAAATATTATGTCACAACACCAGTGCATCAGAGATGGAACATCAAGTGCAGAATTTCTGTTAAGCCAAGAGATAATGACCATGGAGTCTCCATAAATTAGCTGCAATGGAATTCCCTCAATAAACTGACTCTAAGTATTCCCCAACATGCCAATAACTCTGCTCTTGTATTCGAACTGCTCCCACAGCCCATAGAAAAACTGAAGTAATGAGAATCATTTATAAAAATCACATAACCCGAGCCACCTATATTCTCCGCGGCTGCTCCATTAAAGAAGCCACATGGGAAGCATTTTGACGATTCAGGGCCAATATTACGGGTTTTATGAATTTTCATAGGCACAGGGTAAGACTTAATCAATCCATCAATTCTGGCAATCAACGAAGAGAATGTTGGTTTCTTATTTTCAAATATGCAGAGATTTCTTAATAGCCAGATTCCCCAAAAAATAAACAGTGGCAAGTATCTGTAAGGAGTAGAACTCGCAGAACGAGAAAACCATTGGCCCAGAAAGGAGTGAACAGAGCTGGAAATGGGAAACGAGCAGTTGAATTTTACCTCAAAATGAGAGTATACTCGGGTAGAAAAAGGACAGCAGAAAAAAAGATGATGAATATTTTCCAGGTTACCTTCACAAAGAACACATCGACTTGGCCCATTGATGCCTCTAGACTGCAATTGCTCCCAGGTTAATATTTTCTAATATAACAATAACCAGATAAAGCATTTTATTTTCAAAGGAATAGTCACAGTCCATAATATTTTCAGAACATTATCATTTAATTATGAACAGCAATCCAAGATTACACAGGAATAACCTTCAGCAACAGATAACGGCCCTGTATACTTATCATGAGACTAGGATATAATATCATTTTGATCCGTGAGCCGTATACCGCCAAATTCCAAGCCTCTTATATAATTTTCCCATATAGTTTTCCATTCACCAATTAAATCAAGGTCATCTGCAGAGAACCAATAACCTGTGGCATTGGGAGTATGATTGCGAGCCTGAGCTAAAGTACAAATACCATAATCCTCTAAATAATCTCGTAAACCTCTAGGTAGGAAAAAAGAGGATCCCATACCCACAATTGGGTCTGCACAATATATGAGCATTAGTATCTCACAAACACAATCCACCATGAACACCTGCAAATCTAAGGCCATAAACGTTCACCCATTCAAACCCTAACGCACCTTACGCTTGCCCATATTTTACCGCATTCTCGTCCAACTTAGAAAGACCTATCTATATATTATACTCGGGTAAAAGGTTCCCAAAGGTGCCCCATTTAATATTTTAATGGGTAAAAGATGATCCATGACATGAGAGACACGTAAAGTGTTTTGGGAATATTTTTAACGAATTTTAAATGAGATTAGTGGGTCATGCATAGGTTAACGGGTAGGTTAGGGATAGGTTAATATTCTATTTTTTTTCTTTATTTTTATGTTTATTTTTTATTTATTTTCTTTATTGTTTGTTTTAATTAATTAATTTTTGTCATTTTTGTTTTTAATTAATTTTATTTTATTACTTAATAAAATTTTAAATAGTATGAATAAATATAATGAGCAATTACCAATTGCATGAAGAAATAGGTTCAGAAAGAAAAACATATAAATTTTTACAAGTGAATACCATGTAGAGAGGACCACATTAAAAGAATAAGTTTTAGGTCTTGGAGTTGAGAGAAGCATAGAAGATGTAGGCGAAGATGAAGATTTGGATTATCAATGTCTATTTAGATGAACGGGAAGGGAGCCAATTCTTCACTGATGATGTTCGTTGGAAGACGAAATGGACATCGATGTGTGATAATTGCTTAATTCTCTGATGATGGATAATATGTAATGTACCAACATGCAACACCAATAGTATAGTGAAAGGTCACTTATGTGATTTGGCCATAACTTTCACCACTAGGCTCTATTTTGAACGTTCTTTATATCATCAAAAAGGTATCAACGAGATATATGACTTGATAGTTAAGGTTTTCTCATATTTCTTACGAAATGGTTAAAAAATTTAAAATACAGTAAAAGACCACATCATTAGCCACCAAAAGGTTTAGTTTAATTGAAGACTTTATATGGTGCAAATTTTTATGAGACAAGCATGGTATAGACTTATTTAGTCATATAGGGTAACAATGTACATGTATATGCACTCTCCATGACAATTGAGAAAGAATAACATGAGAGGACACCTCAAAAGGGCATGTCAAATAGTACGACGAGGGAGGTTGTTTCGATGCAAAACCAACTAGAACAAGTTGCATACACTAGTGGTGTAGTGAAGAAGGAAAAAATGTATTATCAAAAAAGGGAAATTTTCATCATTGACAAGCATTGCTCTCAAGGTAAATTGAAGGGGAAATTGATATGTTGTTGTTATTGATGTTTGAGAAAAATCAGAGAAGCTTGAACTTTAAAACTTTTACCAAACAATTTCAGCACTTATGAATTTTAGAAATCAACCACATATGAATCTTTATATCATCCACATTTGAATATTTATATCAACCACATAAATCAGCTCCATAAATCATCCATATAAATCAATCAACCATGAGAGACAAGATATACCTTGGGGAAACCATCCAAACACGGATGATGAAAAACCCAACAATTCTTTGAGTATGATAGATAGATTTGCAAAGAATGGTTACAACACATAAGTAAATTGTCTGATAAGAGATATCACGTTAGCAATAGAGAAGAGATATGCAATGTAACCTTGCAAAAAAAACCAATGCAACTATATTGAACTTTCCATATGCCTAGCATATTGATAACAATCCAAAAACCCTAGCATGCAGAAGTTAGTACATAGGAGGATCAATAAACACACTAAGAGTGCCACATAGTGCATTCACAAGTAGGGACTAACTTGAAATCCCTCCATGCAAACATTAGCGCCCTTCCTTTCCTCAATTAGCTTTAAGTGAATGTTCATTGTCTTGAACTGAAAGTGAACTCACTTGAGTTGAATGTTAACCAACCTCATCTGAATGTTTACTTACTTTAATTGAATGTTAATTGACTTGAACTAAATGTTAACTATATTGAATTGAATGTTAACTTACTTGAACTGAATGTTAACCTACTTGAACTCAATCTTTAACTGACTAATGATCACTTAGTTAACAAGATAACTTATGTGTCATCATGTTAGGATTAATTAATCCTCCTTTGTCCAATATAGTCTATTTGGTCATCTTTCCTGACTTAGGAAGACATTATTATTGTAATAGAGTGTGGGGGACAAACATAGAGATTATCTTCCACTTACTGCATGTGCATGCATGAGTTTATGTGCCTCCAAGACCTATCACTACATTATAGGAGCCCACTCTAAGTGCCACTGGCATCCTTCATCAGTTGGTTGTGGTAGGTAAGCAGTTATATCGAGTTAACCTCCAGTTACAATCAGTGATATCACTTTCAGTTAGCCTAGTGCCAGTTTTGCATGCATGTAGGGAGAGTGGCGCCTTGTTCCCACCTACATCATCGTTAAGTGATTGTAGACTGATTTAGACATCTAGAGTTAGACTAGTGAGCTCCAGAAGTGATTTAGACACACTGAGTTAGCTAAATAGTCAGTTAGAACTGATAGATTTGAATCCTATCTTTAGCATTCGAATTCTATTTATTGTACAATCATTGTATTATTGATTAATGTTGTGATTATCTGAGCAATTATTGTCCGGTTTATCTGAAATTTGTGGCATGAATTTCTTGTTAAGTGTACATTCTCTTTGATTGTTCCATTGCATAATTCCCTTCCTACAACTTTCATATTTTCTTGTAGATCAATGGTTAACAAATTTAACATGGTATCAAAGCCTTATTTAGGATAGCAACAATTCTTGTCGGATATCCATTATGCACCAAAAGCAGTTGAGTTTCCACATAAATCCTGCAATCTTTTCCTTTCTAACTCTAGATTCTTCGAGAGAAGTCTTTGTTGGTGTGACGGACTCTGAGAATGTGCACATGTCAAGGTGGAAAGGCTTATACTGACATATGATTGTGAATTGAATTGGTTTTGTAGGGTTATTTGTAGGTATCTACATAGATTCTTGAAGAAATTGACTGATCAACATATAAAAAGATGGAGAATTATTCAGCTCTCATACCTATAATCCTTACATCCTTTAATTACTCTGATTGGAGGGTATATATGCAGGTATCCTTGCACAAGATATGCCTATTTAGGATAACAATTGGTAGAGAAGCTGAGCCCCAACAGTATGTTGAAAAGAAAAAGTTTTTGAATCGACTTGATGAAGCCCTCGGCTTCATGTGCACTCACATATCCCGGGATCTTTTGTTCCATCTTGAGGGACTAAGGACTCCAAAGGAATCTTGGGAAAATCTTGAATCTTTGTTTGGAAAACAATATGAGCTTTGAGAGCATATTCTGGAGAATGAGCTCATTGCACTACAACCCAACAGTTTTGAAACTATTCAGCAATTATTTACAAAGTACAAAACACTAGTACTACAATGCAAACAATGCAGGATAGAGAGAAAACATGAGCAACTAGTTCTATCAGTACTGAGAAATATTGGCTCAAAATACTCAGTCTTTCTCTCTACATTCCATTTCAAAAGAGCTTCCATCCTGAATTGGAAGATGTCTTCTCTAGATGCTTTTGTTGAGTCCTTGATACAAGAGAAAGATAAATTGGTTCAAATGGGAGTGATTCATACCTCCAAGAATCAAGAACTCTTTGTAGGATACTCAAAAAATGTGCAAGAAAGAGGGAAGCACAAAGGGAAGGAAACCAAAAACATTGATTCAAATCCAAAGGAGAATTAGAAATATTTCGATGGAGCCTCGAGTTCAAAGAAAAAGAAGAAATTCGAGAGGTCTAGATGTCCCTACTGTATGAGAGGATTTCATCTGGAGAGCTAGTTCATGAAGAAGAATATCAACTATCTTTAAACACTCCTTGAACATAACAAAAATTCCCTTCCACAATGAGCAAAGAAGTCTGATGCTAGACAACTCGTAAAAGATCATGAGAGGTTCCAGGCCTTGAAGGAAGGCTTCATTCAGTCGAAGGCTTACTTGATAGATTCTAGAGCATCCAACCACATGGTTTCCTCCAAGGAATCCTTCACCACTCTGGATCTTTCAGGAGGACCCAGAATTCATATGGGAGATAACTCTCGAATCCTAGTTGTTGGGAGAGGTGCTATTAAAATCTAGCATGGAGAGTTCAAGAATGTACTCTATGTGCCCTCTCTTGCAGCAAATGTGTTATTTGTTTATTAGATCACACATACTGGCTCACTAAAGCAATTTGTATTTGATCTTGACTCAATGGAGATATTAGATATCTCAACTGGGAATATTATAGCAAAGGATGTTGCAAACCATGCATCCAGGGCATATGAATTCTCACACTTTCTTCCATACGCAGCTCTAGTACAATCTCAGCAGCCATTCAAAACGGAAGGTAAAAATATCTTTCATCTCCATTTGCAGATAATGATATGTTCTCTAATATTTTAGTTTCAGAAGTTGGGGAACAATATTAGCATGATATTGATATTGAGATTGTACCTCAAGAGGATCTAGATCCATATCTAGCTCCTATTTCAAATCAGAAGTCTAAATGGGATGCAAAGCTCATTGAAGCAATCGAGAATGTTGATGGGGATCCATATGATAGAAGAAGAACGAGGTACCAGTATAAGAATGGACATGTTGCACTCTCTTATTCATATTTTCTACCTACAAAGTGGTGCAATAAACTTCTAGATAGATGTTACTTGATGATAAAGATTGATCCACAATTTGGCCCACTGATGAGCAAAATGGATCATTCCATTCCTCCTCCATAAAGAAAAGTCAAAAGAAACATTCAACAAATCGAACGGATATGGAAAGGTTCACATGCACAGTCCCAGGATGTTGTTGCACAGAAGAACCATGATTTTGCATGGCTTCTCCATAGAGTTGCAAATTGCAGCAATTTTTTTGACAAGTTTTTACTCAAAGAGAACAAATTTCTCTTAAGTATAACTTGTTTCCTGATTTCATTTGCTTATTTTGAGCGGGGGGGGGGGGGGGGGTTCCCATGAGTTTTTCCCCATTTTCCTTATTTTATTAATTAGTATTTTATGTCATTTAGATTGTATGGGTGACTTTTGGCTTAGTTTCTAGTACCCAAGTTGTTCAAAGTTAGGATTAAGGGGGGGTGTTATGATTAATTAATCCTCATTTGTCCAATATATCCTATTTGGTCATCTTGACTAACTTAGGAAGACACTATTACTGTACTAGAGTGTGGTGGACACACATATAGGTTATCTACTACTTACTGCATGTGCATGCATGAGTTTATGTGCCTTTGAGACCAATCCCTACATTATAGGAGCCCACTCTGAGTGCCACCAGTATCCTCCATCAATTGGTTGTGGTAGGTAATAAGTTATGTTGAGTTAACCTCTAGTTACAATTAGTTAGATCACTTTCAACTACCCTAGCACCAGTTTTGCATGCATGCAGGGAGAGTGGCAGCTTTTTCCCACCTACCTGATTAGTTAACTGACTGTAGACTGATTTAGATATCAAAAGTTAGACTAGTGAGATCCAACCATGATTTAGACACACTAAGTTATCTAATCAGTCAGTTAGAACTGATATATTCAAATCCTATCTTTAGCATTTGATTTATATTTATTGTATAATCATTGTATTATTGATTAATGAATGAAGATTAATGTTGTGATTATATGATCAATTCTTGTCCGATTTATCTAAAATTTGTGGCATAAATTTCATGTTCAGTGTACATTCTCTTTGATTATTCCATTGCATAATTCCTTTCCTACAACTTTCATATTTTCTTGTAGATCAATGGTTCACAAATTTGACACATCAATGCTTCACTCTTAGTTCCAACCATGCATAATTTCTATTATTAACTTTTTCATGGATCTCTTTTGTTAATTGATGCATGGTGATTGATGAACATTAAGATATTCCACTGATTACATTAATTAATAGTTCAAAAGATTCTTTGGATGGGGAACTGATTGAGGATTTCATATTTAACTGAAGCTTTATAACTTGAGTTGACTCATATATTTGCATGGGCAATTTGAATTCTCTTTATCTATTATTTATCTCATTATCATTAATTCATTAATGCATTGTCCATATGGGTATTATTTATCCATCTTATCATATCATACTCAAAATAATTATTCCATACATACTAATGATCATATATATGACCATGGGCCATATAGCTATATGCTAAAGTAATTCTCTAGGGGTATCTAATCCCTAAAGGTGACTTATAGCACTCAATGACCATGACTAGAAATATATCACATAGTATAACCACCTCAACAAATGGAGGTCCAGAGACTTGATGCAACACAAGAATTCAAGCTTGATACAACATAAGATCATCTCCACAATTGGAGATCCATTCTCATAGGGTGCCTTCTATGAGAATAATTTACTTGATATTACTCACAAAAATCATCTTAATATTACTCATAAGATTTACAATACAACATCACCGCCTCAATCATATGAGGATACATAGGACTTGATACAACACAATGTCTTGACTTGATACCACACAAGTATTGGATAATGACTCGTTATGTTGTAAAATCAACACTCCCTCTCAATGAGGGATACATTCTCTTCTTTACTAGTAATTTCTTGCCATACCAATCTTATCTTGGAAGTATCTCAACTTCGTTACTAACAACAACTTGTTCACAAGTTTGCAATCTGCTCATCAATAGCTATGTACTGAAATTTTACTTTTACATGACCATGACTTTGATGAAGTAAAACTTCATCTCAATGTGTTATATCATAACACATAGGGTTTTTTAGAAATATTGACTATTAACACCTAATAATTGTAGGCTTCAAGTATTTCACCCTAGTAGGTATCATCCCAATCTACACTACTCCTCAACAAGTAGTACTATCCACAAAATACATTTAGCTTATGTAGTACTAACCACAATACATATAGCTAACACCAAGCTATATAATAGGTCTACTATGTATCAAAATACAATAAAGAACCTAATATAATGTACCTAAAAGGTACTCAAACATATGCTTATCCACAGACATAAATATAGAACATGTCTTCTAAGTACTTTAAGAGACCAACCAACTACTTATTCAAAGTAGCATCATTTAGATCCAATCCAGAATGTAGTTTATCTAAACTATAAACTATGGATTTCATATCCATCATAAATAACACATTAAATGTGTAATTATTATGCAGAAATAAAATCTTTTCTTTTCTTTCAATTTTCAACATTTGTTGACTTCAAGAATTCTCTACCATCTGAAGAATTTCTTAGTGGGTTTATCCATTCTCGATGATGTTTTTCAAGACCTGGTCACTTTTATAGTGATTTCATATCACAGTACCCCACATAGCCAATTGTATGTATATCTAACCTCTCCAAGAGGTTTAAAAATTATCTGACATCCTAGACTAAAAATTTTCTTGAGTATCCAATAGTCTCTGAGACTTTGACCATGTCTCTTCTCATGCATATTTTTTCCATAAGATATCACATCCCATGGCTTCTCGAGTCATTTACCATGACTAATTAGTTTGGGGATTTTTAACTAGTGCTTCATGTGAAGATACATCAATACTCCCTCTTCAACTAGAGGAGTATTCTTATACTATACCAAGCTTGTTCCGGATAGAGGCTTAGTAAATATGCTAAAAATATTGCTCATCCGTGGATATGTACAGTAGTTACACAACTCCTTTCCGCACCATGCATTAGATATATCAAACTATGAACTTTGTAAATTTTTACTGCTTTACAATATTCTATATCTGAGAAACATCTTTGATGTGATATTTCTCGATCACTATACTAGTCAAAATCCATATATTGGTGAAACTTACTTTCACTAAATAAGACATGTATGAATCCGCATGATCTTGTACCAAGTAGGTAACACAACACATGCTTTGTTGTACATGTCTATGTATTGACTATAAAGCATGTAACTGATCTTGGGACCTATATATATATATATATATATATAAGAATCAGATTTGTCTTTATGTGTGTGATCATGGATTTATAATCCATTATTCTTAAATCTTTTCAAAAACTCTACTGAACATTTTCTCATCTAAAAAAACATCTTAGCCAATGAGTGTTACACCTATAAAATTAATAATCATCCAATATTCTTACATATATATTCATCTTGAATCATACATGGTTTCTACATTGTAGGAGGCTAATTTAACCAGTTCAACTGGTTTTTTCCAGGAGCTAGCAAATCTAGTGTCTCCTTCTCAACATCTAGGATGTGGGAATCATAATTGATTCCTCCATTAATGAGATTAGTACTCCTCTATGTCTACCACATATATGAATATAAATAAAATAAATGCATTACCCTCTGGAGTCTTTACATTTCTCCGAATAGAATTATCGGTTCTATTATGTATTCTTCCTAAGAAACATGGGAACCTCCCAATATGCTCTTTTTCAAGATGAACCATCTGAATAAATCCATGACATTCTCTTGTTGTAGGTCAAGGCATATGTTTTTCCCTACAAGAATTTTTTTTCAAATTATTAATAATATTACATAACCAAGAAATGTAATCAAATGAAAACTTTCAACATACTGGCAATGGTTCACACAGTTATGTACATAGACTAAATCAATGTTTTGAGATAACCCCATTCATATCTTATTTGATCTTTTTCAACCCTATATAAGTCTTAAATCAATTCAAAAATTTATATTTTATGAAGGAAATATGCATCCCCATATTCATATCTCATTAAGCAAGCATGAAGTCCTCTATATGATATAGTATGACCAATCATGTAGCCCTATGTTCACAACTCATGAAGAAAGCACACAACCCTCTATGTCATGTATTATGAATGAATATTTCATATTCATATCAGTCCTATATAAGTATATTACATTCCTACATAAGTATTATATCATTCCTATATCATATCACATATTACAGACTCATGATATTGACAATATACTAATAAAAGACAAACAATAATGTATATTCTAAACACAATTCCAAAGTCCAGGAATACAGATCTCTATATGAACATCATGAAACATATTAAAAAGCCTTTAGATATGATTTATAAAATCATAGAACAATCAAAATATAAAGTACTTATCTTCTTTTGATTTGTGAGGGCTCCCTCTTGATCTCTACACCCTCGCGGAGAATACCGTAGTCCTTCTTTATTCACTTGAATGGAAGATCTTATTTGTAGTGAAAGGATTTAATGTACACAAAATAAATTGTATGCAATCATATTCTTGACTTGAGGCCTTCTTCTTGGAAATATTGGGCAGTGTATCAAAACACTCCCTTGTTGTCTTCAACAGAATGATCATGGACATGAGATTGTCCTTAACCAAATAAAAGATGATATGATTTCCCTTGGATTTGTTATTATTGAATTTGATTACCCATTCATTGGTGGTAGGCTCATCTACCACAGTGGACATGAATGAATCAAGATCATACTCTTCAATAATATTCAACACCCTCTCTTTCCATGTGTTGAAGTTTGATGTTCCTTCAAGTCGATATTTTGGTCAAACCGAAATTGATGTCATGGCTGCAATATTTTTATCAACACTTCAACATCTACGTAGGATTAGATTTCTACAAAAAACTAAGATCTTTCATGCCCTATGCTCCGATACCATGCTAATGTTTGAGGAAAATCGGAGAAGCTTGAACTTTAAAAGTCTTATCAGACAATTTCAGCACTTATGAATTTCATGAATCAAAGATGATATGTTAACTTACTTGAACTAAATGTTAACTGACTTGAACTGAATGTTAAGTGGCTTGAACTGAATTTTAACTTACTTGAACTTAATCTTTAAATGACTATTGGTCACTTAGTTAACAAGATAACTTAAGTTTCATCACTGCTTCACTCTTAGTGCCATCCATGCATAATTTCTATTATTAACTTTTGCATGGATCTCTTTAGTTAATTGATGCATACTGGTTAATGAACATTAAGCTCTTCTTTACTTAACTGATTACAATAATAACTCAATTAATAGTTCAACTAATTCTTTGACTAAGGCACTCATTGAGGAATTCATATTTAACAGGATCTTTATAACTTGAGTTCACTCAAATATTTGCAAGGGCAATTCAAATTCTCTTTCTCTATGCTTTATCTCATTATCGTTAAATAATTAATGCATGGTCCATATATGTATTGTTTATCCATCTTATCATATCATACTCCTAATAATTATTCCATACATACTAATTATCATATATATTACCCTGGGCCATATAGTCATATGCTAAATTAATTGGCTCTAGGGGTATCTAATCCATAAATGAGACTTACAGAACTTAGTATGATGACTAGCAGTATATCACATAATATAACCACCTCAACAAATGGAGGTCCACAACCTTGATACAACACAAGATCATCTCCAAAATTGGAGATCCATTCTCATAAGGTACCTTCTATAAGAATACTTGACTTGATATTACTAACAAGTCTAGTCTTGATATTATTCACAAGACTCAGCCTAATTTTACTCACAAGATTTACAATAAAACGTCACCACCTCAATCATATGATGATACATAGGACTTGATACAACACAATGTCATGACTTGATACCACACAAGTCTTGGAGAATGACTCTTGATGTTGTACAATCAACATTTGTATCCAACTATGACACTTCACATTCAATGGAATCATGTTGCATCAGGATCAATCCATGTAACATAACACACTACAATTCATTGGACGGAGTCAAAAGAAGCAACATAACATGAATTCCACCACATTCAAGAAGAATGAAGAATAGCCAAGGAAGATACAGATCAAGGAACGAAGATTGAAATATCAAATAGTCATGTCAACTTATTAGAGTTTATTTATTGCAAGATTATTATTTATACCCACGAGGAGGCTCTCTATAGTAAGATTCATTGGAGTCAACATGTCACATGAAGATGAATTCCACTAAAATACAAACTAGTGGAATCCCAAAGGCCACCCAAGGGTGAATTAAATTATTTTTTGTAATAAATTTCTTCAAAGAATTCCAAAAGTATCAAGGGAATATGGAAGGCCAAGAATCACCTTGCCTTGGCCTATATATTGTAATACCTTTTGATGAGAAGGGGGTTTTAGATTTATAACTTTGGATGTGTTATTAATGAACTATGAATGAGGAAAACCCTTGGATTTTCTTGTGCACAAGAATACTTATGTTATGTGGATGAATGTTTTGAACTATTTGATGCTCTTTCACATGTGGATATGGAATAACATTGTTTCATATTTCTGAATGGACTTTTCCTACAACTCTCTTCTTCTTATTTCATATGTTATTTATGTTTTTTGTGAGTAGTGAAATCAGAATGATATATATAATAAGACTATTCTAATTTTATGCTTTCATTCTATCAATTGTTTATTTGTTTCTTAAAACAACTACCTAAACGTGGATGATCAATTTTTATTTCACTGTTCACTCTGTTTAATATCGCTCCTAGCTAGAATAAGTTAGTTTAGTTAGGAATTGCATTAAGGTTAGATTATATTGCATTATAAAACCATAAACACTGGACTGGGCCACAACCTGTGAAACCTAATAAGTAATGGTTATGAAGCCAAGATCCATATGGGTTCCCTATTCCAAATGTTTCAAATTCTAATAGGTACTTCTTACCAAGGAGAACCCCTAATGTTTCTCATCGACCATTTCAACCCATCAAAAATACCTTGTCAATATACTCCTAGAAACAATGATAAGTGAAATGAGAATGAAATAAAATAAATACAACTGTTTTCACCAACTATATCCTATAGATAGAGGTATTGGTTCCACCTCATCGAGACCCCAACCTAGAATGTGTATATCCTTGAAACTTCCCTTCTTCAGTTCTCCAACCTACAAGTTCATGATTTGCATTGGAAACTGATCTAAGACAATGACCATTGATTACACAAGGATAAAAATAATCGATGGCATCCTCATGGTATTCTCATTGAGTATGTTATAAGCCATATCTATTAAGCCATAAATTTACTTCTAGGTTCCATTCAAAGGATGTTACCATTCCATGAGCCCTCATATAATTTTCCTCAGAATACTAACTGCACATAAGTCAATTTCTTTGGGACAAATCCATAAGGGACAAGTAGTATGTTATTATTTATTTTATTTACTATCTCACTTGTTTTATATTATGCATGGTGTTTTCCTAAACAAAATGCATATTTTTAATGGCCTCCAAGAGAAATAGAAAGTATAAACAAGTAATAGCAGAGATGATATTAGAAAAAGAGGAATATTTATATTCAAAGGTAGAAGAAGAGGTTATCATGGTCACTATCCCATTTTATAGTGATCCTAAATTCTAGGCTAATAAAGACATCAACTATAATTGGGGTGAAATATAATAAATGTTTAGCTAGACATATCCTAGATTGTCTCTTGCACCTAGAGAGATAAATATAGATGAGGGATTTTATAAGCTAATTATAAAATTGACCTATATAATTTAGTTGTCAGATCTCAAATACTTCTCCTTGTAAGGTAGTATCTTGGAAAATTGAACAAGAAGACATCAATAACAGTTTGATTAAGGATGTTAAAGGAAACTTAATTGCCTCCTTTTATCCTTCGAATATGGAAACAATTTTGTAACTCCTCAAGAGGATATCATATAATAATGGGTACTTAATTTAGTATAAGATACCATGAACTTCTAAAGAGTTGGTGTACCAATAAGAAATCCTTTAAGTCAAGGGAAATTGCAGCATATCCTATTAAGTACCTAAAAAACCCCTATAGGATAACGACAACATTAATTATCAAATTTTATGGGGAATATGATGCAATTATATTTAAATAATCATGGATCCTCTTGTTTCATCAAGTCACATAAGTATGTACATTGTTCAATCAGACCCCCATTTTCTTATCCTACCTCACATAGGATATATCTAGGGTTAAGCATATAGTTGCAGGGATACCCCCATCCTTCTTTATATATTCATTTCTTATAGAAACGGTATAGGAATATAATATATTTCCAAGGATGGGTTGGAACTTGCATATAAAGGATCCCCATGTCCATGTATACCAACTATTATGGGAGCATAAATACAATATTCATTATCATAAAATATGTGAGCATTTCATGGCACCAATCTACCTATTATTGTTTTGTGTTCCTACTCAGTGCATGTCAAAGAAGTCCATATAGGAAATTAGTCCCATTGGTGATTGGTATGTAACTAAAAGGGAACCTATATTAGAATCACTGGGATTATAAAAACAACATAACCATTTCCTAAATTCATTTCATACAAGCTATTATTGCAAGAAATTGTCTATCAGACTTATATAGGTGGAGTATTTACAGTCCTCAAATATAATAAGAAGGAACCACACCCCTCTTTACCCATTATTGTAGGTCTATATAGTATAGTGAATAAGGAGGAATCCAAAATATAAGTAGACACACTTGAGGCATTCCACTTTTGTGAAGAAATATTTAGAAGACATGATCATTGAGACATAGTATACGAGCAGTGCCATGATTTCCAATACATGTGGCCATACTATAACCATCATTAGAAATATGAAGAGTAATTCATATGAATTTTTCAATAAAAGAAGTACCAAAAATAATGGGGAGAAAAAGGAAATGTGTTGTTGCATTAAAATAAGAACAAGAAGATAAAGACGAAACAATAGTATAAGAAGTAATAGAAGTAGTAGAGAAAGAAAAAGTAGTATTCCATGTAGAGACATATTCATTGTATAAGAGAATACTTGAGTCACAATCCCAAGCTCCCAAGAAAAAAAGAAGTCGATGTCAAAGAAAGGGAAGAAAAACTTAAGGTACAACAAGAAGCAAAGGAATATGTTTAGGCGCAACAAGAATTTGATATCAAGGCAAAGGAATAATAAAAAAATAAAATAAATATACAAGCTTAATAAATGGAGGTTAGGACTTCTAGTTTTGATGTACCTATAGAGATCCCTATCATGGATATCACAAGAGAACACCTTCCTCTATAGTATTTGAGTTTAGGAAACTTCACAACATCCAAATAAAAATCGGTGGCATCCCTTGAGTATTTTTTGTTTGATAAGAAGAAGAATAAAGTGGTGAAGAAAATACGTAAAAAACTGAATATTCCTAGAGTCTCACAACTAACAATTACCAAAAAAACATCATTAGTCATTGATATATAGTATGACCCAAATTCTATAGAATTTTTTATATTTACCTTGAACAAGTCATTTGAAATTAATGTTTCGAACATGGTGAATGACATAAATAAGTGCAAAAGGAGGATTGTTGAATTAGAGAAGTAAGTAGCTCGTGTGAGAGATGACACTAGAAGTTTGGTAGAATTTAAAAAATGCACATATGAGATTCAATATGAGTTGAAATATATGAAAAGAGACATGTACATCACCTTATAAGAGTTCTAGAACCATGCCTCACAATTATTATCTCTCAGGAGGAAAGTACAAGAAAAATAGTTGTTCTCTAGGTAGTTCAACTAGGCATGAATGACCTAAAAAATGGTGTTCTAAAGAAAATATATGCACCTATATACATGTGAAGGATGAGAGATGGAGAGAATGAATGCAACTATCGTATGGCAAGTGTTGCATTAGAAAAAGACATCACCATCTCATAACCAAATGAAAATGCTTACATTTAGTACCTAAGATGGTAATCCAAAGTTGCAATTTTCCACAAATTGGTCCCACGGATGCTCTTAGAAAATTAGCAGAAGTATGGAAAGACTCATATGAAGTGATTCATAGAAAGAGAGTCACCATCAAAATCATATCCAAATTTACTGAGGATGCACTTTGAGACTTTGCCACACCTTCTAAGACATTAGATTCATAAATGCATACCTCACTACACTAATAGAGGGCATGAGTGTAATGTCAAAGGAATTAAGCAATTATGAGGTCACCCTGGAGTAGTTGAAGTTTAGATGTGTAATTCATATTTATCACCAACACATTATATGGGAAACCTATTTTGATGACAAGGACAAAGGTAAACTATAGTTTAAATAAATAGTTGAATATTCTTTTTGCAAATAAAAAAAAATGAAGTTGAACAATTGTAACTTCCAAGAAAGAAACTTGAGAGTGTTGGTTAGTTATATTTTGATTTATATAACAGAATATCATAGCAAAACATGGGATGGGGTAACTATGGATTTTTTACATTGAGTTTTGTGAAGCTAATTTTATCAAATTTAATGAGGAGAAGCCTCCTAGGATATTTACAAGAGGATTAGGTTTGTGGTTGTAAGATGTGAACTATTTATGTTTCTTATTTTCATTTTAGAATCAATTATAAAAGTGTGTGTTTCTAATACGAGACAACATTCTATGTTTCAACTTGAGACTTTCACTTCTTCTCTTGTTAATGTGATTTGAGTTAATGAATGAAATATTGTTGATAGTGAATGCAGAAAAGAACAATTTTTAATATGGTTTGTTTGTATTTGTGATATTTGCATATTTATATTTATAGAAATAATTAGCATAGTTATGATCCTTGCCTTGCATTTCCCTTAGTACGTTCATGCTTCTAGATACGATAGGTTATACTAATTCCATTTTTCATCATACTATTTAGAATTGCATATCACACACTTAATTCTATTTCCTATTCAAGCATTTAAATTTAGTAATGGTTGTCGAACCACATCCATATGGGATTTCTATTCCAAATAGTGTTAATTCTAATTAGGAATTTTCACTAGGGGTAATACTTGGTATTGAAGGTGATATTTTGCATGCATCAGATGAGTTGGAACTAGAGGAGGAAGGGAATTTGTATGTATTATAGAGAAATATGTTATTCATGGGGCAATGATTGGAAACATAAACCTATGAACCCATATCGAATCATATACCCATTATAAAATTAAAGCACAACATATCTTGAAAACAAAAACAATTGTTCGAATAGATGCATGCAAATCTATACATTAATGAGTTCTAAAATACTAGTGCAAAAGGTTTGCATGAGTAATACATTGTCATTAACTCAAAATATAGTTTACAATGCTAAACAATGGTATGAATAGCCAATCGAATTGAATGCATGAGAGTGGATTACTTGTCAGTTAACACCACTTGGAACATTAGTTAACCACTCAACTACAACATAATTGACTCTAACAGACTTAGATGCAGTTTAAGCCGAATCTAACTAAGTCAGAACTCAACTGCACGCCAAAAATTAGGTGAGGGCACCTTTTTGTATTGAATTAATCAATAATAACTCAACTAAATGCCAAAAAATAGGTGATGGATCCTTTATTGTCTCCAGTTAACTTAAATTAGTTGAAAATAGGTCAAATCTAGTAGAGGGGTGGCTTTATGACTCCAGTTAACTAAAAATTAGGTGAAAATTCTCCTAGTTGATTGAGTAGGGTGATTTAATTATGAAAATCATCCAAGTTAGGTTGCCCGAATGAAGGAGGAGGGCAAGATAATTGAAATTGATGAGATGTCGATGATGTAAGAACATGTTTGAGTCATAGGACAAGTGGTAAATTAGGTCATTAATCCCAAATAAATGATGTGAAGTTGGAAGATGACTCCACACCCCCCCCCAAGCTAATCTCATGTGGAGGAGTAAAAAATAGGTCCCCATAAACAAAGGCCATAGGTCACCCTATACATAAATAATGATAAAAATGCTCAAAAATATAAGGGAGGAAAGAGGGAGAACCCCATTGGGAAAGAAAATAACTCCTCAAAGTGAACACTAAAGGATATAATCTATCCTCGCCATAGTATAACTCACCCCCAACATTGAATGGAGGTAAGAGAACTTATTCTCAATGAATCTCTTGGTGAATATGTTTGCAATTTGCTCTTCTATAGGGAAATATTGCAATACAATGGTTTTTTCATGTGTAAGCTCTCTGATGTAGTGCATGTGGATCTTGATATGTTTGGTCCTCTGTCTTTGAAGCAGATTTGTTGAGATCTTGATAACACTCTGATTTTCACAAAAAATGACAGTAGAAGTGGTGCTACCAATATCAAACTCAACTAGAATGCCATGCAACCATACTTCCTTAATGTAAGCATTGATTGTTCCTCGATACTCCACCTTTGTGGAAGATAAGGAAATGGTGCCTACTTGATTTTTGCTTGAAAAATAATATTCCCTGTACCAAAAATGAAAACATATATGGAAGTGGAATTCTGATCAATGCTATCGCCTACCCAATCTGATTAAGTGAATCCAACCAAGTCAAGATCGGAATCTGTAGCATAGCGAATGCCAAAATGTCTTGTATCATGCACATATTGTAGGATCCTTTTGGATTACTTCCAATGAATGTCATGGGTTTGTTGCATGTACCTTGACATATCATTCACAGTATAATAAATGTCAAGCCTATAATTTTTTCAGGTACAAAATTGATCCGGATTTATGCGTGAACAAAATGAAAGAAAATATACAGAATCATAATCACTGACATTTTGTAAATATAATAGAGATACAATAGACACACATTCTATTAAATGGAGGAAATAGAATAGAATGTAATACAATAGCTAGAATGGTGGTAACTATCTCTAAGAAGAGATGTGTCTGCTACGCTCTTTCTTGTAAAGCTGAATACAAAATGAGGCCAAAGGGGCCTATTTATAATAAGAATGAGGGTGAGAACCCCAAAATTCCAAAACCTAACCCTAGAAGATGAACCGTCATAAATTTTGCAGCCCCAAGGTGGTAAGTTGAACAGTCAACTTCCCGAGGTCATAACTTTTGCATATGATCTCCGATTTGGGCATTCGATAGCTCATTGGAAAGGTATATATAAGCTTTACAAATTTTTATTCTCCAAATGCATGCTAATGGATACCATCTAGCCCCCAAATTTCCAAAAAACATCGCTTAGGGCATCAAAACGACCCCAGAAGTTTAGGACCCAAAAAATCGTAGAAAAATAACTAGGATACTGCCACATTGGACAATTGTTTTAAGACAGTGGAATAGGTGGGTGGCCACTGATCTCCATCTGGATCAATCCTCCCTCCTTAGGAAGAAATGGTCTCCATTGCATCAAATCCCATATCCTATCTCGAACTGTGTGTTGAGTTGATCTCCTGGTTTTCTTTGGCATCCCGAGAGGGTTGTAATTGTTGTGTCGATAAAAAAAATTTGGAGGAGCACCTTGAATGCATGGAATTGCATCATAGAGGTACTCAAATAGATGAGGAAACGATGGCTCTGTTTTCTTCTTGTGTTTGATGAGCATCGATACCCTGTGCTGAGGGTGTGGAGGTAATATGATGTTCTCCTTCAGACGCAATTGTGAAGATGAATAATTTTCTAGTGCAGGAGATTATCTTCCTACCCTGTGAGACTATGGCAGGTGCAACTGTCTCTGGGATCCGATAGATTTTTCCTCCCAAAGTGACAATGACATTGCGAAGCCGTGACTCATATACAGCATGATGCTTCCACATATATGGTTGTCCTAAAAGAGGACATCACACACTTCAAGTGGGGCCACATCACACAATACATCGTATTTTAAAGGCTTGATTCCATATGGTAGGAGGCATTGCTGAGTAACGCAGATACCTCGTCCTTGGCTTAGCCAACCGATGTTGTAGGGTTGCGGGTGTGATGTTGTCGGAAGCTCCAATATCTTGACAACTTCTGCTTAGATCAAGTTCTTTTGGCTGCCATTGTCAACAATGAAATGTAGTGGCATTCCCTTCACCCACATCTGCGAGTGGAAGAGGCGCTCCTATGCCTATGACTCTTCAAGATCCTCTAGCTGAATCTGTACGGTAGCAACAGTGGAAATGGGGTTTGCATTAATGATCTGCCTACCATTGTATGCGACTGTGGCATTGGGTTCAGAATCAAAATCAGGATTTGATTCTGAAGATTTGATCTCGACCACTAATGACTGCTTTGAGAGACATTCATTAGTTTTATGCCAAGGGATTTTATGAAATTCACACCACTTCTCGGTGTCCTTCTTTGTCTTTCCATCCCCCTTCTTTGCTTGTGGCAGGGACTGGTTGTCCTTTCCTTGTCATGTGTTTTGCAGGCCAGGGGTTTCCCTTTCCTTACTTCTGCGATGGGTGCACAGGTCCAGAGTATTGCTTATTCTTTTGTCAAAATTTCTCCTTGATTTTGATAGCATACCGATAGGCGGATCCAAGTGAAGAGATGTCGAGAAATTCCATCTTAGTTCGGATGTACCGATGTAGACCACTGCAATATTTCAAAATCAGGTGTCACTCAAATTCCTTGATACTCAGCTTTGTACACAGGGTATGAAAGTTATTAGTGTACTCCAACACCGTCTGGTCCCTTTCTTGATGCAGAATGGTCCATTTTGTGTACTGGTCATCATAGTTTCCCACAGGGTAATACTGTTCCCTGACGACATCTATGAAAGAGGCCTAAGTGGAATTTGTTTCAAACATTCCAAACTCGTATATTGAGTTTTGCTCACAATAAGTACCCCACCAATTTTGGACATGGGGGATTGACTTAAGGAGCGCAAACGTGATCTTTCCCTTGTCGAAAAAATTGTGGACAGAGAAATACCCTTCTAGAACATTCAACCAATTATCCAGGGCATCTACATCGATATTTCCTTTAAATAAATGAATATCAAAGTTATCTTGTACCTTAAAGGGATTTGTATCCCCAAACCGGCTGCTCGTTGAAGATGCACTTGCCATTGCTAGAATTCGTAGAAGGATTTGGGTGAAACTATCCATCATCGTGTTCCTCTGTCGCTCAAGGGCTTCCTCGAGCAATGACTTGATAGGATATTCTGCTCTGTCATCTCTCTTTTCTTCATCCATGGGAGGTCATTTGGTGGGGTGAGAGTGATCAAGTGAAACTAGTTCGAGACCAAACTCTCTATACTCGGACCTCATCGGGGACATGTGCCGAGAAACAATCAAAGAGAAGATTGCTCGGATACCACTGATCTGGATTTATGCATGAACGAAATGAAAGAACATATACATAATCATAATCATAGACATTTTGCAAAGATAATAGAGATACAATAAACACATATTCTATTAAATGGTAGAAATAGAATAGACTGTAATACAATAACTAGAATGGTGGTAGCTATCTCTGAGAAGAGATGTGTCTGCTGCGCTCATTCGTGCAAAGATGAATAAAAAATGACGCCAAAGGGGCCTATTTATAATAATAATGAGGGTGAGAACCCCAAAATTCCAAAACGTAACCCTAGAAGATGAACCGTCTTAAAGTTTGCAGCCCCAAGGTGGTAAGTTGAATAGTCAACTTCCTGGGGTCATAAATTTTGCATACGATCTCCGATTTGGGCATTTGATAGCTCGTTGGAAAGGTATATATAATATTTACAACTTTTTATCATCCAAATGTATGTTGATAGATAACATTTGGCCCCCAAATCACCAAAAAACGTCGTTTAGGGCCTCAAAACGGCCCCGAAAAACTGTAAAAAAATAACTAGGAAACTGCCACAATGGACAATTGTTTTGAGCCAGTGGAATAGGTGCATGGACACCAATATCCATCTAGATAAAAAATACTACCAATCAATTGTCGGTAGAGTGTAGAATCCATTGACAGTGTAGAATCACCATCCTCAAGATTCATTCCTGACAGGAATGGGAATGTTGCATCTTTAAGTTCTCCCATATTAAACTTATTTATCAAGTACAAAGCATATTTTTATTGGTATACCATGATCCCATCAAAATTTTGAGTGATTTCGAGACCAAGAAACTACTTCAGCAAGCCTAAATCATTCATATGATCAAATGCTTGGTGTAATATGGGTTTTATTGTGCCGATTGAAGCAAGACTAATTCCTGTAATCAATAGGTGATCAAAATAAAGTAAAATGATAATAATATTACCTTCATTCTACTGTAGATACAAATTCATATATTATTTGCATCTTGCAAAGTTTTGCAACAAAAGAAAGGAATCCATCTTTGCATACCATGCTCGTGGGGCCTGTTTTAAACCATACAAATAGTTCCTTAATATGAAAACAAGTGTCAGATCTGATATGTAACCTTAGAGATGTTTCATGTGAATATATTCCTGAATATCACCATGAACAAAGGAACTCTTAATATCTATATGGTGCACCTCCCAGTGCTTGGATATGGAAATTGCCAAAACTAGTTGAATTGAGTCCATTTTTGAAACCAGTGCAAACGTTTCTGTGTAGTCCACACCTTGAAATTGTGAAAAACATTTTTCCAGCAAACTTGATTTTTATTTTCAGGTTGACCCATTAGAAGAAACCTTGGTTTTGTAGAGCCATCTACATTGAACCAGTTTCCTCCTGGGTGGGAGAGGAACTAGCTCCCATGTTGCATTTTTCTAAAGAGAATTGTACTCTTCATGCATAGCAGTTTTCCATCTTCGATCATGGTGGGCATGGTAGTATGATTTTTTATATGAAACAATAATCATAAAAAAAAATTCATATATAAAAGTATCAGCATATGAAACATCCATACCTGCTCTTTGAAATTCTGCATGGGTTCTTCTTGGATCGACAAGATTTCCAATGTTGGAATTGACATATGTGAGAGTCTTTTGTGCCAACTTTGGAAACTGAGGTGGGTCATTTGGATTTGAATATGAGAAGATTATTCATGTTCATTAATATCAGATATAATATCAGAAATATTAGAACATAAAATTTAGTATCATCTCCCAAATCTTCTTCTAGAAGAGGAAGCAATTTGGCAGTTTTTTCCTTCACGTAGATCATGAAGTAGTTCTTCAAAACAAACACTTATATCGATGAATATTATTTTGCATCTGATATCCATGATTTTGTATCCTTTGTATTATTTATCATATCCAATGAGGATGCACTCAATATGGTGTGGTTCCAAATATTTTCTCTTATCAAGCGGAATTCTAAAATGTAGTAGACCCGAAAACCTTGATATGAGACACATCAAGATTGTGGCCATTGTAGTATTCGAAAGGAGTTTTACCTTTGACAGATGAGTGTGGAAATATTTTATGAATGTATGCAGAATAATTCATGGCCTCAACCCAAATATTTTAATCCAAACCTTTCGACTCAAGCATGCAAGTACTCATATCTTTCAATGCTCATTTTTTCCTCTCTGCTACACCATTCTGTTGAGGTGTGTAGGGGATTGTGTGGTAGATTTGGATTCCATTGTCCACAAAAAGTTGTAGAATATATGATTTTATATATTCTCCACTATTATCAGATATAATATATTTTATCTTGCTCCTAGTGGCAGTCTCAACAAAAGAATTGAAATTTTTGAATCTTTCAAACACTTCCGATTTGTTTTCAAGAAAGCAGACCCATGTGAACTTGGAAAATTCATCCATGAATGTGATAACATGCCTTGAGACATTCATGGATATATTTGGTAATGGACGATTGATATCACTGTGAATAATCCCAAAAATACAATAATCTCTGCTAGCTTTTCCTTGATCAAACTTGCGCTTAGGATGCTTTTAAATTATGCAACCTTTGCATATCCCTTTTGAGGTTTTTAGGTTTGGAAGTATTAGATTTTTATCATTCCAGCTAGCATTATCTTAGGATCTTATCTGAGAGAATAACATGCACAACAATAAAACACAAGAGGCAAGAGACACAAAGAATTTTCCTTGGGGAAACCATAAAGGAGAAAACCTCAAAACTTCCTCAAAGATAGAATGAGCACCAATGGCAGCAGTAAAACCCAAAAACATAAAAGATGATCTCCACAGCTTGTTCTCTCTCTCACACTTGAGAGAGATTCTCCTGTCTCACTCATGCACCACAATGAGTGAGTGTGTGTGCGATAAATAGAGAAGCTTACTCTCTATTTATATTCTTTCGTTCACTTGATGTCCACTTCAACATGTTGGCCCCACTTAACAATTACTTACTAGGGCCGACATCTCTAGGAGAGTATAATAACCCTAGTGCCCCATAACTGTGGGGACTTTTTTGTTCGGTCAACAAGGAGGGTTAACCTTGACACAATTGTGGGGACTATTGCCTTAAATTACAATGGAGGGTTAAGCTCAATGACTTTACATGACTTGTTTACATTATTGAATTTCTCGATCGGAAAAATCAGGGCATGACATGACTCAATTACATTATAGATACTTCCTGAAATAAACATCGGGGTGCAATACATAAGATATATAGGTGAATACATTCCAAAGTTACAAATACATCAACACTCCCTCTTAACTAGAAAGGTATTCTCTTGACACAATTTATCAGCACAAGTCTTCTTCTCTGTATCATCTGGATCATCATCAAGTCATCTTCATCTTCAAGTCATCTTCATTTTCAAGTCATCTCCATCAAGTCTGGATTATCACTGGATCATCATCAAGTCTAGATCATCACTGGATCATCATCAAAACTGGATCATCATTTGATCATCATCATCATCATCACTGCTTCTACTATCTCAATAAAATGGTGCTATCTCTTCATTCTTCTCGTCACGGGAAGTTCTACAGAGCCATCCCTTTTTCATGTTGGTTGTAGGCCTAGCCTCCATGTAGGTCTTCTTCGGCACTTATATCTGACCCTAAGTTAGAATGGCCCACCCAGCACTTACATCTAACCATGCACGGAACACATCCAACATACATGTCAGAAAGGCACACCCAGCACTCACATCTGACCATGAGAGGAACCAATCCATTCATCTATGTCAAAAAGGCCCAGCACTCACATCTGACCATGAGAGGAACCAATCCAACATTCATGTTAGAAAGGCTCTGCACTTACATTTGACCATGAGAGGAACCAATCCAACATACATGTCAAAAATGCTCTACACTTACATTCGACCATGTGAGGAACCAATCCAACCTACAGTTCGAAAGGGCTCTGCATTTACATCTTCCCATGCGAGGAACCAATCTAGCATACATGTCAGAAGGGCTCTACACTTACGTTCGACCATGCGAGGAACCAATCCAGACTACATGTCGAAATGGATCTCAACCCCAGGTTGAGGATTCTTGGTAACTGACCAGGTGCCTCCATTCTCCCAGAGAATGGCATCAGCCCTTATATCTGATCAAGTGGGAACACATCCCTCAATCACATCAGAATGGACTTGCACTTATATCTGATCATGTGAGAACACATCCCATAGTCATATCAGAATGGCCCTTAGCCCCAGACTGAATATTCTTGGTTACTAACCAAGTGCCTCCATTCAAAGAATGGCATTCAGCACTTATATATGATCATGTAGGAGCCAATCCTACAGTCACATCAGAATGGTTCAACAATCACATCTGACATGGAAGGAACCAATCCTCTCACCATGACAAAATGGCTCAACCCTTACATCTGACCATGGAAGGAACCAATCCTCTCACCATGTAAGAATGGCTCACGGACTCATCACTTCCCCTTGGAGGGAACCTCGATCTAGAGAACACCAAGCTTCTCCCTGAAGTACTCAAACTTCACTCTGGCTAATGGCTTCATCAACACATCAGCTATCTGTTCATCCGTCGCAACATACTGGAGCTTCACTGCTCCTCTCTGCACCATATCCCTAATATAGTGATATTTGATCTTGATGTGCTTTGACTTGTCATGGAACACTAGGTTCTCCGACAACTTCACACAACTCTATTTGTTGCAATATATATAAGTAGCATCCAACTAGAGATCAAATAAATCAGACAGTAGCTTCCTTAGCCATATTCCCTCACAACTAGCTGAACAAGCTGCAACATACTCTTCTTCAACTGTACTCAGTGCCACACAGGATTGCTTCCTGCTAAACCAAGAGATCACACCTAATCCCATGCTGAAGCAACACCCTAAAGTGCTCTTCCTATCGATGGCACTTCCTTCCCAATCTGAATCAACATAACCTTCCAGGTTAATCTTTTGATTCACCTCATACTTGATCCCATAATCAATTGCACCCTTCAGGTACCTTAGAATATGCTTTGTAGCAATCAAGTGAACATGTCTTGGATCTGTCAGGAATTGGATTAAGGTGTTCATAGAAAAGCAAATATCTGGTCTGGTATTTGTCAGGTACATCAAGGACCCAATCATCTGACAATACATCATGGCATTAACCGACTCTGATGAAGCAACACTCAATAGCTTCAGGTTCGATGCCATGGGTGTGATCATGGCCTTGTAGTCCATCATCCTAAATCTCTTCAGGATCTCTACTGCATACTTCCCTTTTCCCAAGGAGATTCTGCCACACCTCCATGCCTAGAAATTAGTGCATCATATCCAATTCCTTCATCTCAAACTCGGCAGTAAGTCTCCTTCTTGCAACTTCTATCAAGAACAAGTCATCGACATACAATAGGAGCATCACTGGTTTTCCACCTTCAACCTTGAGGAAAAGGTTGGAATCCTATTTACTCTCAGTAAAGCCTAGAGTAACCAATAAGTTATCCATCCTGTCATACCATGTCGAACCTCAGGATATTCTGTAGCCACTCCCTCTGAAGTGAAGCATCATACTCACTCTATATTTCATGCTCTATGCACTCTTTTCATGAGAAGCCTCGTGCTACAAATATTTCCTTGTATCCCACGATGTTTCCATCTACTGCATGATGGAACTACGAACTTTCCTTTGTGTATTGATACTACATCCTAGACATCATTCTTCTTGAAATGGTCTTCCCTTTATTCTTGGTTACTTCTTCATAGCTGGAAGGTTCTACATCAATGATGTCGCTGCATTCATCATATTATTCTTTATCTATCGTCACTTGTTCTTCGGAACAAGTCTCATTCTTCTTTTCTTGTAGGTGATTATGTACGCGATCTTTCCTACAAGTCAAATGCATTAGTTGTATGGTTAGAAACATTTCATAAGGCATATTCATAATGGTGAATTCTTATGCATAAATATATGATCATACAACTATTTTATCCAATACAACATTCATCCATATCTCACGGAAACTTTCTAGATGCCTTCCATCTCTACCTGGACAACATTGAGATTGTGCACTAATCCAATATGTCAGCAAAGAGGTTTCATTCTAGATAAGTAGCAATGGAGAGTTGTATAGCACCATGAGCTACTTACCCAATTCATGCATATTAGTAGTATATTGTCATTAATGCAAACATTCTATCATGCATAATACATCAACTGAATATAAACAAATGCATAACAACAAAAAATATCATGAAATGACAATTGAATACTTATCTTTATTTGTTTCATGGGTAGACTCCTTCTTGAGCCTTCAGCTTCATCATCTTCTTCATTCATAATAGCATCATTTCTTATCCAAATTCTAAGGTGGATAAGAGGTTCTTCAAGAGTTGAGTTCTTCATATTCCTCATCGCTTGAGGGATCTTCTTTGGATGGTGAGAGTTTGATCTTCAGTTGCTCCCATCTTCTCTTCTCTTATTATGAGTCAAGCTTATTCTTCTTCCCAAAGTATGCTGAAAGTAATCAATTCCTTCTGGCACACATTCCTCGCATGAATGAATCTCATGATCCTGGGAGGCCTTTCAAGGTGGCTATCACCACTTCTGCATTCTCCACTTCTTCTTCTACTGCTACAAGTTGTTCTTTTATTTGAGAGACCCTCATAAAGTATGATTGTATGATCTCTACATTCTTCAACTGTTTTCTCAAAGTCATATTCTGATTTATGTTCTTCCATTCAAATAGCTTGGTCAAGGAATCAAACATCTCTTTCAGTGTCTTTAGGGAAGACACTTGTGGTACAAGTTGATCCATGATTGAATCAGCAATGATCTTCTTGGCCTTGACCAAGTTCTTCTGGTGTAAGGCTTTTAGCCTCATCTCCCTCTAGAACTAGAACCTCTCTACTTATGTGGGTGTCCAATTCATTTCCTTCAAGGACTAGTGAGATCTTGTACTTCCATGCTTGGAATTTTTCAACTTCACCAAGCTTATCCTAAAGATGATGTGATAGATCACTTTGAAATGAGAACCTCAAATGAAAATAGCAAAATATTAGATCTTACCGATTTGAGGTGTCCGTCCTAGTTCCAGAGCTGGTTGATCTAGGGTTTGTCAGATAAACCCTAATTTTCAAAACTTGGAATTTTTTAGATCTGATTGGCTAGAAATATAGAACTCTTCAAGTTGATATGTCCAATGTACTCCTTTTCTGAAAACAGAGGAGGGAAGCTCTCGGAACAGGAAGCCCTAGTTTTCCAATTTCTTCGATAGAAATGCTTGATACTATTTCTGCGATATCTCTGAAATTACTACTCCTCTATGTATGAACCTTCGCAAAGAGGTAACCTAGCCTGTCCCTATTCCAACACCATAGGTTTCATCAGAATTGGTTTTACCAATTGGGACTTATGATCATTTTCCCAAGGTGACTTGTTTCGGGACTGTTCAACATAGCGAAGTTGTACGGACTTCCATGTGTCATTATTTCATCTTCGGGGTTGAAAAATTCTACCACAGAAAGTAAATTTTGTGCCCTTTATGGAACAACTTCATAAATTTAATTTGGACCTTTGTAGCCCGAGATATAGCAATTCTCCCCAGGTGTCATGTTTAGGGATGAATCATGGAAGAGGTTGGAACCCTAACTTGGAGGGATCATATCTCCTATAATATAGTGAATATGAGGATAAAATTTGGGTACAGTGTAAATAAGGATTTGATATTAGGATTGTAAAATTTTCAGCTCCTGATCCTTCTCCAATCCATATATATAGCGAATGTACCAAAACTTATCATTTTTAGTATTTAGGGTTTTTCCAGCCCGGGGTCAAGCTTGGGTTTGACTTTCTCGTAGTTGCACCCAACCAAAAATCTCGACCTAGGTCTCTAAAATTTGATTTTTATGAGGAGATAAATCCTATGCCAAGATCAATTGAAAATTCCTCTTCTGTAAGAAGCCCTAATTTCCCGCACCAAAAACTGAAAATGTCTGGAATCGAATTCCGCTTCGACAAAAAGATGCGCCCTTTAATGGAGAGTCAGCCTAGCAAAATTTTGTTGATGGATTGTGGAGAGAGACCCAAAAATTAAGAAGCCCTAGATTCTACAGCTGCACAATGTCTTCTTCTCAGGTTATCTCTGATACCATGTTATATTTTTATCATTCCAACTAGCATTATCTTAGGATCTTATCTGAGAGAATAACGTGCACAACAATAAAACACAAGAGACAAGAGACACAAAGATTTTTCCTCAGGGAAACCATAAAGGAGAAAACCCTGCAACTTCCTCAGAGATAGAATGAGCACCAATGGCAGCAGTAAAACCCAAAAACATAAAATACGATCTCCACAGCTTGTTCTCTCTCACACTTGAGAGAGCTTCTCCTGTCTTACTCATGCACCCCCGTGAGTGAGTGAGTGTGTGATAAATAGAGAGGCTCACTCTCTATTTATATTCTTTCATTCACTTGATGTCCACTTCAACATGTAGGCCCCACTTAATAATTACTTACTAGGGCCAACATCTCTAGGAGAGTCTAATAACCCTAGTGCCCCACAACTGTGGGGACTTTGCCCTCCGATCAACAAGGAGGGTTAACCTTGACACAATTGTGGGGACTATTGCCCCGACTTACAATGGAGGGTTAACCTCAATGACTTTACATGACTTGTTTACATTATTGAATCTCCCGATTAGAACATCAGGGCATGACATGACTAAATTACATTATAGATACTTCCTGGAATAAACATCGGGGTACAATAAATAAGATATACAGGTGAATACATTCCTAAGTTACAAATACATCAACAGGAAGGCCTTCAAACATGTAATTATTTTGTATAATATAAAAATAATTATAACTAAGGTGTCCAAACATCTCATTCCATAGCCGTATAACCTCATTTCCATGCGTCAGAAGGGGACTTGGCTTTGAATATGGCACAAAATTGGAAAACTCATTTGTTTTGCAGCATGATTTGCCTATCCTACTACAATGATATTTCTAGTGGTTATTTCAGAAATTTCAACATCAATAGGGATGAATACAAATTTCTTGGGATAACCGATATGTGTCATTTAATACACTGAAAGCAAGTTCGAAGCTAGAGAAGGAACATACATAACATTTTGAAAATTTCCATGTTCTAAGTGAATTGTACATTTTCCTTTTGATGAAATTTGCACAAAATTTGTGAATCATATCCCATGTAGATGGAGATGCATATTTCAGAGTCCAATGATGACAAAGAGTATTTTCTTGCAACCATATTATTTGAAGCTCCTGAATCTATGAGAAGACCTTTTGGATTTGAAACACTTTCCATGAGTGCATGACCTCTTTCTGGATGATAGTTTTGATATCCATTGTCCATCTTCCTTGCACCATCTGGAAGAGTGATATTGTTCTTATCCAAGAGAAGGGCCATTTGATCAATATTCTTGTTCATGCATGATATTTTAGGATGAAATCCCCTGCCATAGTAATAACACTTTGTCTTCTCCTTTCCCCTTTACTTGTATTTCTTTGATCCTAAGGGCTCATCTAACTGCATGGTCCTATCCTTCTACTTATGATGATCAAACTTGGTATTCTCTTTCTTCTTTGGATTTTATTTAGCAATTGTAGCCTTGGGTCCTCCAGCAAACAGGGCTTGATCCTTAGAGGATCTCATGGACCCCATCCGAGCAAGCTTGTCATGCTCATTGGTTAAGGACTCAATGAATGCATTCAAGGATGACATCTTCCAATTCATAATGGTGAGTTTCCCCATAAGGAAGGTAGAGACAAACATTGAATAATATTATCCTAGTTTTGAAAGGATCGAAAGAATCATCTGACCATCTTTCTTCTCTTCACCACATTGCTTCAATTGAAGCACCAAATGCTTGAACTTGGTGAAAAAAATCGTTAATGGTTTCAAAATTTCCAGGATTAAGGGAAATGAATTCACTCTCTAACTGATAAACCATAATTTCATCTTTCTTGCTGAAGGGTTTGGCAAGTTGTTCCCATACTTCTTTGGGAGCCTTCAATCCAGTGATATGGAAGAGAAGATCCTTCGAAATACTGAGACATAAGAAACCATAAGCTTCATCAAGATTATTCATGTACTTGTACTTCTCTATAACTACACTAAGCATTGGTTTTATGCCCATAGTGACTCTGTAGATTCCCTTGGAGCACAATATGATGTATATATCTTCCTTCCATTGATGATAATTGAAGGGAGTAAGTAAATTGTTTGAAGAATATTATATCATTTAGCTATAGCGAATGCAATTGGATGCTTTTTAGATACCCATAGTCACAAACAAACAAAAAATTTTAGGTCAAGCAACCTGCACTTTTGAAGTTGCATCACACCTGGAAAAATTTAACAAGCAAGCTTGAAAAATCAAATGGAAAATTATCTAGGCTTTATGTGGAAAACCTTTTGCTTCTGGTGCATTTTTGGAAAAAATTTGGGCAATTTTACTCGAGCTTCATCAAAGACCCATGCAAAAGTATATAGAAGAGTTTCCTTGTCCTGTTATGGATATGATGCCATATAAAATTCAAGCACATCAGATCTAGAAAACAAGAACAATTGATGCATGAGGATCTTTACATCAATGAGTTCCAGAATACTAGTGCAAAAAGGTTTGCATTAGAAATACATTATCATTAACTCAAAAGATAGTTTACAATTCTAAGCAATGGCATGAATAGACAAGCGATTCAAATCATAGGGAGGTCATTCAAATTGAATGCATGAGAGTGGCTTACTTCTAAATTAACACCACTTAGAACATCAGTTAACCATTTAAATGCAACATAATTGACTCTAACATACTCAGAGGTAGTTTAAATTGACTCTAACTAAGTCAGAACTCAACTACATGCCAAAAATTAGGTGATGGCACCTTTCTATCTCCATTTGACTCAGAATAAATCAAATGAATGCCTAAAATTATGCAAGGGTTCCATTCTTGTCTCCATTTAACTGGAATTAGGTGCAATTAGGTCAAATCTGCCAGAAGGGCACCTTTATGACTCAAGTTAACTGAAAAATAGGTAAAAGTGCTCCTAGTTGACTTAGTAGGGTGTTTTAATCATGAAAATCATCCCAGTTAGGTTCCCCAAATGAAGGAGGAGGCCCATATAACTTAAACTGGTGAGATGTCGATGAAGATGAAGGAAGTACTATATGTACCAGGTTTGAAGAAGAACTTACTTTCCATCTCAACATTAGATAAGAAACGATATAGAGTTTCTTTCATAGATGGACAAGTACTCATTTGGACCAAAGGAAAGACAATTAAAGATGCAATTGTCATTGGTGAATATGAAGGAGGATTATATAAACTCAAGGGACACTCAGAAGCAACCTTTTTCGATGAGATCACTAGCTCAAGTAAACTATGGCATAGAAGGCTTTCTCACATCAACTATAAAGCATTACCCTATGTGAGAAAAGCAGTAACACGTTTACCAGATTTGAAGATCAATCATAAAGGTACTTACAAAGGATGTGCAAGAGGAAAGAATATCAAGAATCCATTTCCAAAGAGTGAAACAAATACTAAGGGTATGTTGGGATTAATTCATTCTGATGTTTGTGGTCCAATTCCCTCCACATATTTAAGTGGATATGAATATTATGTTACATTCATTGATGATTATGCAATAAAGACATGGATATACTTCTTGAAGACGAAGAACGAAGTATTCTAGAAATTCAAGGAATTCAAAGCCTTGATAGAAAACCATTCAGAAAGAAGAATCAAGACACTCAGAACAGATAATGGTGGAGGATATACTTCAAAAAACTTTGAAGCTTTTTGCAAAGAAGTTGGAATCAAGAGGGAACTCACCACTTCCTACAATTACTAACAGAATGGTGTTGCAGAAAGAAATAATAGTACCATTATGGAAGTAGTGAAGACAATGATTCATGATCAATATATTCCTATGCACCTATGGGCTGAAGCAACAAGAACAATTGTGTATGTGTAGAATGGATTATCCTATAGTGCCCTTGGATTCAAGACTCTATAAGAAATTTATATAGGAAAGAATCCTGAAGTGAGCCATCTCAAGATATTTGGCTATCCAGTATATGTTCACATTCCAAAAAAAAGAGAACAAAGTTGGACCCTTACGGAAAGAACGTAATATTTGTTGGATACTATGAAGTCTCCAAAGCCTTGAAGATATACATTTCAGGATTCCATCACATAGACATTAGTAGGGTTGTAACATTTGATGAAGAAAAAAATCTTAAGAAATCCATAAAGTGTCAGCATGAAGAATTACATGAAGAGGATGTACCTCCCATAAAAGTAGAAGTTGCACCCTATCCCGAAATAGAAGCATCAAAAGATCATGATATGCTAGAACCTCAGGAACCCCTTACTATGGACATATCACAAAAGAGAAAACCTGCTTTGGTAAGAGAAATCACACAAGAAGCGGAAAAGTATGGAGATCTAGAAGGATCCACAAGAACAAGCAACAAATCAAAGCCATTCTCCAACTATGTAGCTTTGGTGTGTGATATTGTAGATCAAAAACCTACCAGTTACGAGGAAGCTATATAAAAGAAAGAATGGGTAGAAGAAATGACAGAAGAATACCGATCAATAATGAAGAATGATGTTTGGGATATAGTACCCAAACCAGAAAGAAAGAGTGTGGTATCTTCCAAGTGGATCTACAAAATAAAACATGCAGGTGATGGAAGTATTGAAAAATACAAGGAAATATTTGTGGCCAGAGGATTCTCTCAGAAAGAGGGAATTGATTATGAAGAGACATTTGTGCCAGTAGCAAGGTACACTTCCATCAGAACCATTGTGGCACTTGCATCCATGATGAAGTGGAATATACACCAATTGGATGTAGAGACAACCTTCCTGAATGGTGTGATCGAGGAAAAAGTATACATCAAACAACCGCAAGGATTTGAAGTCGAGGACAGAGGGACCCACGTATGTAATTTGAAGAAGGCTCTATATGGAATCAAGCAAGCTCCTAGAGCTTGGTATGGAAGGATAGATAGCTTCTTGACAAGTTTGGAATTTACCAAAACTAAAGTTGATCCTAACCTTTACCTTAAGGTTATGGATGATGAGCATGTCATATTATTATTGTATGTGGATGACCTATTCCTGATAGGAAATGAGAAACAAATTGTAGATTGCAAAGAAGAAGCTTGTTGAAGAATTTGAGATGAAAGATCTTGGATTGATGTATTATTTTCTTGGGATGGAAGTGTGGAAAATACCAGAAAGGATATTTATGAACTAGGGAAAGTATGTAGTGTAAATATTAAAAGGATTTGATATGTTGGATTGTAAAGCCATGGCCACACCCATGGATACAAACTTGAAATTGTTGTCTGATGAATCATCATAGTTAGTAAATGTGACTTAATATAGACAGATTATTGGGTCGTTGATGTATCTAATGAATACTAGATATATGCTTTGATGTGAACACCCTGAGTCAGTATCTATTTAAACCTGGACATGTTCACTTGATAGATATAAAGCATGTGATGAGGTACCTAAAAGTTACTATAGAATTTGAACTATACTATGATAGAGATCATGACTACAAATTGTATAGATATACAGATTCAGATTGGGAAGGAAGTGTCGCAGACAGAAAGAGCACCTCAGGTGGATGTTATTGTTTGGGATCTGCCATGATCTCGTGGTTTAGCAACAAAAAATCCAATATTTCTCTCAACATGACTGAAGTAGAGTACATAGCAATTTTCTCCATTAGTTGTGAAGCCATATGGCTTCGTAAGTTGATGTTAGGTCTATTTGACATGGATTTGGATACCATAGTGATTCTATGTGACAACCAGAGTTGCATAAAGATTATAGAGATTCATGTGTTCCATGATAAATTAAAGCACATAGAAATCCAATATTTTTACATAAGGGATATGGTATATAAGGGAGCTATAAAACTCCAATATGTGAGTATCGATGATCAAGTTGTTGATGTGTTGACCAAGAATCTATCTAAATTAAAGTTTGAACACTTCTTTGACAAGCTTGGTGTGATCTGAAAAGATCTCTTTGCAAAGGGGGAGTGATGATGAGATTGTCATTGAGGATGGAATGGAAGTGATGCTCTAGCACATAAAAAGGTCTGAGTGCACCTGCAAATGCTGATGAGGTCCAAAATTCACTTGTGGACAACATTATCCTCTTTTGAGGGTGGTCTTATGGACAAGAACACTCTCTTAATGAGAGTGGTCCTAGCCCTTACCAGCTGAGTATGGTCCTACAGGCAATACTCTTGCATGAAGAGTGTTCCTACATTCACTTGTAGATGTCATAGAAAATAACACTCGCTTGAGAGTTGTCTTAGATATAATAGGCTTAGGATGGTATATGATGAGTCCTGCATTCAGTTGTAGATGATAGGTCCTACATTCAGTTGCAGACGAGATCTGCATTCAATTACAGATGATACTCTCGCATGGAGAGTGATCCTACATTCACTTGTAGGATTGTACCATAGAAAATAACACTCTCTTGGAGTGGTCCTAGCTCTAAAAAGATGATGATGGTATATGAGGATTCCTCCATTCAGGTTTTGGATGATAGGTCCTACATTCATTTGTGGACGAGATCTACATTAAGTTATGGACAATGTGGTCTTGCATTCATTTGTGGATGATATCTAGATTCAGTTGTAAACAATGTGGTCCTACATTCATTTGCAGACAAGATTTGCATTCATTTGCAGAAAATATGGTCATGCATTCATTTACAGACGATCCAGTTGGTCGATGATATGGACCCTCCTCATTAAGGAGGAGTAGGCTAATGAGGATTGCATCATCCTTGGACCTATCTCCTAAAGTGATAGGGATTGATCATCCTGTAAAGAGATCATGTGTATTGTAGGTAGTGTTGTTGCAAAGGATCAAGAGATTGAAGTGCTGGTACAAAATATCGAGAGATCGAAGTGTTGTTTCAAAGGATCGAGAGATCAAAGTGTTATTGTAAAGGATTGAGCGATCAAGTGCCGCAAGAAGATGAATATCAAAGTGTTGTTGCAAAGGATCAAGTGATCGAGTGCTACAAGAATATGAAGATCAAAGTGTTGTTTCAAAGGATCAAATGATGGAAGTGTTGCAGAAGATGAAGACTCGGTGTTGTAGAAGATCATGTTCCAGTGCGAAAGATATGGAAGATATTCCAGTAACTGTTCTAGTTGTTGATAATTGTTGAAAACTTCCTATGATGTATAGATGTATTTCCTTGATACTTTTGAATATTCTCTCTCTCCTTGCTCCTATACTCGATGATGTTTTTGTCAAAAGAATACCCTTCTCGTAAGGGGGAGCGTTGAAATATTGTAACTTCGAACAATATTCTAAATGTAGTTTACTGATGTAACCCAAGGGACATTAGAGGAAATTCCAACTCAAAATAGGTCTCTCAACCCTAATTCAAATCCCATGTCATCGTGTGTTAGCCAATGAAATTGCTTTAAATTTGAAATACCTTATAGGTCTTAAGCAATTTTTTAATATAAATTTGGGGCTAAATATCATAAAAAAAATACTTTTTTGTTCATATTTTCGACATATATCCATGTATATTTACTCAAATTTTGATCGGGAGAGTTCGTTGGATGTGTAATGAAATTCCACATCCAATGAGTACCCACTCGGCATACTTTTGATAGACCTCGCTACCCCAAAAACAATAAATACCTAAAAAACATGATGATGGACCCCGCTACCCCAAAAACAAGAAATACCTGACAAACGTGATGATGGACCCCGCTACCCCAAAAACAAGAAATACCTGAAAAAACATGATGATGACATCATCATCATGTTTTTTCAGGTATTTATTTTTTTGGGGGTAGAGGGGTCCATCAAAAGTAATTTTAGTGGGTACTCGTTGGATGCGGAATTTAATTCCGCATCCAACGAGCTCTCTCAATCGAAATTTGAGTAAAAACACAAAGAGATATGTCGAGAATACGAACAAAAAAAGTAGTTTTTTTCTTTTCTTCATCCAAAATTGATAAATATTATTTATTATTTTCCTTAGGAGGCCCATTTTGAGTTGAAATTTCCTCTAATGGATGTCTTTTTCCTTCATTGGAATGTTACTATTGTATATGGTCATCATTGAGTAATGAGGTATGACCTCCATTGTAAGTTGGGTCATTATTACCCTATGAATATAATATAATAATGTTTTGTGTCTTCCTAGATGAAGTCGACCCAGTCAGTTTAGTGGGGCCGACTTGCTAGGGTAAAAGTCAAGTGATAAACAAAAAATAATTAGAGTGTGTATTATATGGATGTTAAGTCTATTTTTTTAAATCGAATATGGAAGAATAGGTTTATGTGAAACAACCTCCTAGATATGAAAATGATGGAGATGAAGATAAGGGACCTACAAGTTAAAGAAATAATTATATGGATTGAAACAACAACCCATAGTTTGGTACAATAGGATTGATGAATATTTGAAGAGGAAAGGATTCAAAAGAATTCCAAGTGAGCCAATCTTATATACAAAGGTAAATCAAGAAGGTAAAATGTTGATAGTTTGCTTGTATGTTGATGATTTGATTTTCACCAAATATATCTCAATAAATGATTCCGAAACAACCATGAAAATAGAGTTCTACATGATTGATTTAGGAATGATGAAGTATTTTTTTGGTATTGAAGTAACTCAATCTGAAGATGGCATTTTTATTAGTCAATGTAAGTATGGAAATAATATATTGAGTAGATATAAGATGGTGATTTGTAATCCAGTTGTAACTCCAAATGTAACTGGCACAAAACTTAGGAAGAAGGATGACGGGTCAAATGTTGATCCAACACTGTATAAGAGACTGGTTGGAAGTATCATGTATTTGACTACAAGAAGGCCTGACATAATGTTTGCAGTAAATTTAATTTTGATATTTGTTGAGTCTCTAAAGAGAACACATTGGTAAGAAGGAAAGAGAAACTTGAGATACATTGTCGTAACAATAAATCTTGGTATCATATATACATAAAATTCATATTTTAAGTAGACTGGATACATTGATAGTGATTTGTAGGTTGTACTGATGATAGAAAGAGCACATCAGGATATGTGTTCAGTCTTGGATCAAGAGGAGTAATATGAGATTCAAAGAAGGAACCCATTGTGTCTTTATCCTCTCCTAAGGAAGAGTATGTTGTATTAATAGCCATTGCATGTTAAACTATGTGGATGAGAATATACCTTTCTGAGTTACATCATGAAAAAGAAGAACCAACTCATATTTTCTACAACAATAAATCAACCATTTCACTATTGAGAAATCATGTCTTTCATAAAAAGAGTAAACATTTTGATACAACGTATCATTATATTTGAGAGAGCTGATAAAAAATAATGAAATTAGTGTGGAGTTTTGAAAAACAAAAGATCAATTCACAGACCTGTTTACAAAAACCTTGGGAAAGGAGTTGTTTGAATTTCATAGAGAAAATATAAGGGTTTGTATGA